>CM066731.1:64320000-64910000 GCA_033961575.1 Aselliscus stoliczkanus | reverse complement strand
TTGGGTTTCAGATCTGCACTGGCTAGCACAGAACCTCATTTCTTGTCACTCCGCTGTGTGAAGAACAGCAGGCCACAGCCATTCAAGCTGCCCCATCAACTGTGAGTTTTAATTTGAGCCACTTTCACATTAAAAAAAAAAAAAGAAACCTTACTTTTTCCACCAACCCATCTTCACCCTATGCTGTGCCACCTAAAGCTTTCAGGCGATGCTCTCTACTCCGGAGCAAACCAAGCATATCAAGTGTGCCTGCAACACTCCCAGGCTAATGAACAATGCACAAAAACAAAAGGAACAGCACGGCTCCTATTATCTGATCTTCCGTAACACACAAAAACTGCCTTCTCGGGTGCAGAGGAAGTGCCAGGAAGCCTGCAGGTGTGAGCCGGTTAAAAGAAAGGACTTGGGCTAAATAGATTCTTTGACTGTCAGGGATTAGAGTCATGGCGCTAGTGGTAACACACATCTTTTCCTTTAATTTACAAAATTTTCTCACGAGTCTGCAAGAGTTCACCCCATCGGGGGCTTTCGGAGGCCATTGAAATGTCTTAAGTTTTAATTAAGTTGGAGTTGTCAGAAGAAAGCTTTTTTGGCACAGAGTCAGGGTCATTAATTACTGCTATCTTTGTTTCTTTCTGTAAAGGGAACTCTGCTGACTTGTGCGATTACTTACCCAGCCTACGTTTTCTACCCTGCAGTTCCTATTCACTTCCAAGGGGGACTTATTAAGCAGTTTACCAATTACTTCCATCAGTTTTAGGTACAAAGCATTTACACAAACCTTAAAAAAATATTCTCATTTTTTTCATTAGTGGGTCGGGGAATCGTATTAATAACAGTATTAATTCATCCGGAAAGGTATCAAACAACTGGATTCTTGCATGGCTTCGTTTTGCATTTAAATATAAATATCCTCACATTTTTCACATCATTATCTATTCAACACACATTCTCACAGCCTGTGACTGCCTTTTAGGCAGTGCTAATCAATTTTTAAATAATTTACTTTACCCAGTAACACCTATTTCTAGCTGGAAACATCAGTTTTACCTGGTATCTTTTCGATCAGGCAAATATTTTTATTGTTTCTAGATAAAATCAGCTGCCGCTATCACTGATAATAATTTGTAGATGTAAAAAAAAAAAACAAAAGTCTTGGGTAATTTCTTAGTATGCCTCATATATCTCTAATATAAATCCATGGCTATTTGGACCAAGGACACAGGCCACAACAAATCCTTTTGAACTGACTGTCTGTAAAAAAACTTTCAAATTTCTAAAATATTACACAAACCTGAATATGCGTTATATATACCTAATTATGGATGTCAAAGTCAGGAAAATCATATTTCTCCTTTAAAAGGCAGGAATTTAAATTTTTATTTTTATGGGACAATGTACTAATTTGAGATAATTTACTTTGAAGTATATCTCCCTTAACTGTATACATATTTTGTATGCATTCCTTAGGTTAATTATTGTTCCATTTCTTGGAAAAATAGCAAAAGCAAAAAAGTGTATTTAAGATTCAGAAACAAAAATGAAGTGGAATAATTGTCTCCCAAATCAGGAAATGTAAAATAGAGTAAATATGAATCATGACAGATCTAGTTCTGTGTACCACTATAGCTAGAATGAGTCTTTGAACATAATAACATCTATTTTTAATAGATGAATGAAATGGGCGGGAAAAGATTTACAAACCCAGGCAAATCGAATTACCAGAATCACCCATTTCTTCCCGATGAACATATGATATACCACTTCAAAACGTTTTTTTCTAGTAATCTCATAGTCATCTGCAGTGATTAACAATAACAAATGTGTCACCACCAAATAACGTGCCATTTCAGACAGAGGGCTCTGAATGTCATCATGGGCACTCGTCACGATAATGATAATGACTCAACATTATCTGATGATTCTCAGATGAGAAACTTCTGAGCCCAGAGTTTGGACTCAATTCTCAGGCTTTCATTCATTCTGGTCCAAAAATGGGTCACTTTGGATAGGATAGGAAAATTCCTGGTTTGAATGAATAGCGGATGCTGTCATGTCCCACAGATAAAACCATCATGTTTTGCCATTATACTCTTCTACTTATTGAACTTGAAATAAGCATCTGGAAAGGAGGGGTATAATTTTCCTCTAGTCCTCAATAAAAGTTCTAAATGCCATTTCTAATCCACAGTAAAATATATATATATAAATTTTTAATTATCAATGAAATAAATTAAATAATCAAACATAGCTACTCAGTTCACTTAAGAAAAGACAAGCTTTCTAAAGAGTGGTGAAGTGATATCAGCACACAGACTATTTCCCAGCCAAATGTTAAAGTAAAACTCGTCTTCCAAGATTAAACAATTACAAGATTTGAAGGCTCCATTCTCCCACCCTTGGTTTAGGTGTCTTTCGTATCACTCCAACAGATACCAAGTGTATAAGGACTATGGTTTTCACTTCCAGACCACTTGTTAAAGTGTTAGAATAAAATAAGCACTTGAGAACTGTATCATGTTGATTATACAAACAATACATTATGCACAGATTTCTATAATTCTGTGACATTTTAAACCATTTTAAACCATTCAATAATTCCATGAACCAATTCTGCTCATCCCTAGCTTATCTGAACTTGTGAATATATCTGACTGTAATTCTGAATATACTATTTCTGCACCTGGATCTAGCCTCTATTAAACTTTTTCTGGAGCGAATGGGAAATGGTTAGGTGGAGTCTGAGAAGTCATTGGGATCCACTTTTTAACCATATTTTAATTCCGAAGACCATTGGCATGTATACTTGGCCAGCACTAGACATGGTATCCAAGATCCAACAAAACACACATTCCCTCCAGGAAATCGTGGTCTAAGGGAGCAGGTCAAAAAACACAATGGATAAATACAACCAAGTGTGTCAGCTTTCCCCTGGGAGAGAAGGAGATTCCATTAAGGGTAGAGAAAAGGCCCGTATGGGTCCCACTTCCTCAGAGAAGCCATCCTAGAGCTGGCTCTGGCAGGAACACCCACAGTTAGCCTTGGGGACAGGAAGTGGAGGGCAGTAAAGGCAGATAGAATAGTATGACGCCTACAGGAAGAGAAAGTGTGGCGTGTCTGATGCGCTTCTGGAGAAGGCCAGAAGGGTACACTGAGTAAGGATGTGAAGAGCCTTGAATGGCAGATCGAGCAGATTCCACTCAGAAGCTAATGATTTGGGGAGTCACTGAAAGATGTTAAGTGGAAGGAGGATGAGATGAGCCTGCTGGGTTCACAATGGCTGTGGCATGCTGTCTAGATGGAGGAGCATTCGTGCATATGGCCCTAGCCTTCCTTAAGCTCAGAGGGGAAGCACAGGCACAGCTCAGCACTGTCCCTCCTCTTGGCCCCTGGCTCTGCCATCATACTCTTGACCCTCCTTCTCAGTCATCCTTCCCCACCATGACGTGTTTGTGTCCCCTGGAGTCTGGTGCTAAACACCCTTAATGAATTCAAGGACTCATATTCCTATGATTCCCAGATTTCTATCTCTACCCCAGGCCACTTCTGAGATCTAAACTCATTACTACAAATGCCGTTTTGGCATATCTCCTTGGATGTCTCATGGCAACCCAAATTCAACAGTTACAAAACTAAACTGATTCTCCTCCCTTTTAATTTGTCCTCTATGCTTTCACACAGTAACTAACTTCCACTGAGGACTTTTTTGATGTACCAGACACTATTTTAAATGTCTTACATACATTGTTCCATTAAATCCCCACAATGTGGCCTGTTGAGTAGGTCCCAGGCAGGTGCTAATTGTATTCTCCACTTTACAGATGAAAGAGTCAAGGTGGACAAAAACTCAGCAATTTGCCCAAGGTCAGTGTCAGTGACAAAGGCAGTCAGGCTGAACCCCTGCACTCGTCACCATTACATCAAGCATTTAAACCAATAGCTCATTCCAGAAATCTGGGAGTTACCTTTGATGCCTCCTCTTCCTTACCACCTCCATGGACATGATCAGTGCATCCTAAATATACCTTCTAACTATGTCTCCATCTATAGACTTCTTTACATGTTACCACCATCTCCTGTCATCCACTCTTACTCCTTTTAATCCATTCCCACAATAATCACCATGTCTAGTAAAAGCTATCTGATTTATTGATTTCACAATTCATAAAACACCTCATATGTGTTGTGTACCATTCTAGGTGTGGATTTGCGGAGGTGAATACAACATCCCTGCCCTCACAAAGCCTAAATTCAAGAAGTGAAGAATACATAAAATGCTCAAACAATGAATACATATGTACATTCAAGTAATGATAAGAGTTGCAAGATAAAATGAAATGAGAAAAAGTAGGCAGAGAGGGCAGCGGTGGTAGAGGAAAATGCTACTTGAGAAGTTAATCTGATAAATTCACAGTCCTACTTAATGCACTTCAATGGTTTTCCTTTTCTCCTAGAATAACACCTAAAATCATTGACATGGTTCTAGATGGAGGGCCCTGCTTTCCCAAGATACTCCCAGTTTAAACACCCATTGCCCCTTCACTCTAAAAAGTATTTCAGGGTCACCTGGATGTCTCAGCTGGTGAGAGCATGTGCTCTTTAACAACAAGGTTACAGGCTGACTCCCGCATGGAATGGAGGGCTGCGCCCCCTCACATCCCCCATTCCCCCGCAACTAGATTGAAAACAGCGACTGGACTTAGAGCTCAGCTTGTGCCCTACACAACTAAGATTGAAGGACAACAACTTGACTTGGAGCTGATGGGTCCTGGAAGAACACAATGTTCCCCATCCTTAATTCCCCAACACTGATCCCTTCCCCAATTTCCCAACAAAAATATAAAATAAATAAATAAATAAATAAATAAATAAATAAGCAAGCATTTCAGTTTTGAACACTATGTACATAATCCTCATACCTATGGGTCCTGCATGATTAAGGCTTCAACTCGACTGGAGCTTCCATCCATTCACCTATCTCACTTGCTCACTATCTCAACTATTTTGATTTTAGATCTTTCAAGTGTCAGGTTCATTCCAAGTGTAAAGCTTCCAAAATGCCCTTAGCCTTGATTGCTTTCCTTCTCCACTTTGTCTTACACCTATTTGTCCTCTTCAGCTTACGAGTCTTTTTTTTTTTCTCTCAAGAAATCTGCCCTTGGTTTGTTCTTCCCCTGTTGTACTCTGTAGTTTTTTCTTTGGAACATTTATCCCATCGATAGTAACATTAAATTAAATGTTAATATCACTGATAGGCAGGTGTCTGCCTTCTCTACCAGACTGCCAATTTCATGAAGGCATGAACTGATTCTTGCTCACTGTCATACACTTGGTACCTGAATAATGCCCAACACATGGTGATATGCTCAATAAATATGATTAGAAAGAATAATAGTGAGATATAATTAGTGGCAGGCAAGAAAGTAGAAGTACCTGACAGACTGAAGAGTTAATCAGGGCAAAATATTTGATAGAACTTGACTGATTGATGTAATATAGTAGGGGACAGTAGAAAGAAGATGAAAAATAGCACTCTGGTTTCCAGCTTGGGCAAGTGAATGCAGGAAGATATGGGAAACACAATATGAAGGACAGGTTGGGGCTGGCCGAGTGGCGCGTTGGTTAAGATTTGGCTTGGGATGCCAGCTCTGAACAGCAAGGCCCCAGTTTGGATCCCACATATGAGGGCCAGTGACACTGCGCCCTCTACAGTTAAGATGGTGAACAACAGCTCAACCTGGAGCTGGGCTGCCAAGAGTCGTCCGCATAGCATAGGCTGCAGTGGGGCTGGCCGGCAGCTGATGTGCGCTTTCGTGAGCTGCTGTGAGCCACCGGGAGCAGCCGTCCAATGGCAGGCGAGTGACTGCCTCAACCAGGCAGAGCACAATGATAATACCAACATGGGCCAGTGAAGCGACGTCCTCCACAACTAGACTGACGAACAAAAGGACAACAACTTGACTGTTCCCCTTCCCTGATTCTCTAAATGCTGTTCCCCTCCCCCAATTACCAAAAAAATCTTTAAAACAAAAACAAAAAACAAAACAAAACCCAAAGAACATGTTGGAGGAAAAGAAGGATGTGCTATATTTTAGACATATTGACATATCCATACCCGTGGATATCTAGATACAGATTATTATTTACAGCAAAATGTACTTTTATAACAGTGATGTTTTAAATAGAACCTACATGTCTTAAAAAGAATTGGGAAAAGCTATAAATTTCCATTTGCTAGAAATCATCATTTCCATGGTGATAAAAAAAAAAGTAATAGTCTTTATTTTGCCTCTATAGCCTCAATTTTGGGGATGCAGGCATCAGCTCATGGAACTGAGACAGTAGCGGGAGGCCCGAACCCCATCCCACAGTTTTCTGACCTCAGTTTTGAAACTACAAATGAGAATACTGTTAAGAAGTAGTTTGCAAAAAAAGGAGTCATACAATACCCATTAAGATGACAGGAGAAAATGTAACCTATGTAAAATATTAAACTTTCTTGGTATTATTTAAATACTAATTTTCAAGGTTTTTGCTCTGTGTATTTGCATTCAGTAGCCACTGATATACATGGTAATTTGTAAAGTGAATGGAATCAAGAGACTCCAACAGTAGAGTCAATAAATATTGACTCAATGGAAAAATTCTCAAATTCTAAAGTGATGGAGAAAATTATTCAAGATATATGAGATGAGGTCACAAATACAAAAACAGATTCATTCTCCATGTACTAAAGTATAGGTTTTTGGACAGATCATTCATGTTATCCACCTCCCTGGCTTTCCCTGCAATATTTGACAGGGAAATATCTTCTTTCTCGAAACCTTTTTCTTTAGACTTCAGTGAAAAGCTGTCTTATTTCTAGCTGCTGCTTCTTTTTTTTTCGTCTCTTTTTCTTTATCTTAATACAGAAACAGATATTTCACTTGTGTTCTGTCTTTCAATATCAATTCTCTCCTATATCGTTTCATTTTCCCTCATGCCTTAGTTTATCCCCTTGATGCACGCAGATCACTCAAAGATCAAGATTCCTCACAATAATCTTTCTCTCTAAACCCACTCTACATGTCTAACACAAAATTTATCTCCACCCATTCTCCAAACTCTACAAGTCATCATTCTCCCTTTGAAACCTGCCTCTGCTCCTCTGTACCTCCCCCATTTCTGACTATATGACACAAGACAGAAACAGGGGTATCACTTCACATGCCTTTTCTCTGTCCTAGGCATCTAATATGTTGCATATCCCTATTGTAACATTGCCCTCATCTTTCCGTTTGTCTCTACTCCCAATGTCCCTACTAAAACTGATTACTTCTCACCGGAGCTATTTCCATCACCCCCTAATGGCTTGCTTGACTGTAATCACTAGATGAGTACATAGCATCATGGCCTGAATTGTTACTATGTATTAATAATACCATTAATATTATTCCAAAATCATATAGTGCCAATCCTGGGATCAATACCCATTAATGGCACTCTAGTGTTTATCAAAGTCTCAAATCCTTAACATATCATTCAAGATTTCACATTCCTTTCTTGATTAGTCCATTCCTTGCCCTCAATGCCAGAGAAACTGCAGTACTCACCATTTTTATTAAATGCCTACAAGTTACTCTGTTACCCATGTACCTTTGTTTATACGCTCCCCTCTGTCTATGCTTTCCAATACCTTATGTTTACATATACAAATTCTATGCATTATTTAAAGCCTAGTCCAAATGTCATCTCAACCAAAAACACTTCCTTGGCTGCTCAACCAAAAATACACTTGTCCTTCTTTGAACCAAAAAGAATTTTATCTGAATCCCTTTTATCATGTTTAGTGTATTCTCTCTTGTGTCACACTCATTTACACACATGCCTTATTTACTCCAAATATGAGTCCCATACAGGACCAATGTCCAAGCCACCTTTACAAAATGCCAAGTCCAGAGAACAAGTTCAATGCCTAACCATTTGATTGCACTTAGAAAATAGTTCTCCTTTAATAACAAAACCCTGTATTTTGGAAGAACAAAGTTTTATACAGAGCTGAGAGTTTCTTTTTTTTTTTTTTATTGTTCTACCTACCTCTCACAAGTTATTTGTCTTCGAATTCCTTGAAGGCTCAATTTCTTCTATAAAATAGCTAATATTACCTATCTTACATATTGTTTCATGAGATTAAGTTGGGCAGTAACATATAAATGGCTATGTGCAGGTATCTAATGATTTTGGTTCTCCTTCCTCCTCATTATACTTGTGGTAGGTCTTTGAAACCCATGGACACCAGTTTTGCCTAGCAACACTCAAAGATTCACTAAGAGAACAAGAACACGTGAGATGTGGGAATGAAGACCATCCTGCTGGGAGGACCCGAGCTGTGTTCTCTACTCATTTGGGCAACACTGAGGAAAACAAAATGGCTTACCTAAATAATTTAATCTAACCCCTCAAAATGTTAACATAATGTTAATACAAGAGATATGCAAATGGAAGGGACAGCAACTAAATTTCACTGAATAATTATAGGGTGATGTAAGGTGCTCTTACACCACCTCATTTCATCTCCATTTTACTGAGGAGGAAACTGAGCTTCTATGAAATTAAGGCACACGGTCACCCCTTTAGTAATAACACTGGGATGCAAGCTTAGGGCTTTCTGATTCCTATGCTTGTGTCACGTTATGTCATGCTGTCTCTCTCTCTCTCTCTCTCTCTCTCTCTCTCACACACACACACACACACACACACAAAACCTTTATGAAAGACAGAGAGAAAAAAAGAGAAAACTCTGATACTCTAAAGAGTCTGTCTTTCTCATAGGTTTTCACTGGGACTAATGAGTATTTGTAAGTGAAAGAAAACTACATTAATAAAACAGCTAGCATTTACCCCAAACTATGCCTGACTAATACAATATTGCAGACCTGTTCTTGAGAATGGAAAAGTTCCATTTTCTTGAGGTAATAAATTATTCCTTTCACTAGTAATTGAAAGGTAATAAAAACACCTTTTTGTACATTCTGAAAGTGCTTTTAAAGAATTATTATGACATTTTAATACATCAATATTTAAATAAACTGCTCTCAAAATAGTCTCCTGTACATTATTTTGCCTGTCAACCTCCAATTAGTATAGAAAAGAAAAAAAAGGGAAATAATTAGGAAATTTGCTATTATGATTTTAAATCCATAGATTCTTATGAGGTCTACAAATCTCATAAAATATTCATTATTGATAACCAATAATATAGCCATTCGATATTATCCATATCCCATGGCCATAAACATACTACTATTTTTACTTTTCAAGCAATAACTAAAATTGGATATTTCTTCAAAGAAAGGTTATTCATATATTTTAGTTACATGTGAGATAAAGATTAAAACTGTGCTTATATGTGATAGTATACATCACATTAAGTATCCAAGTTGCAATAACTTTTGAATAATTATTAATCCATACAGTGGCCACACAAAAGTATTGATTTGATTAGGCTCTCAACAACCTCCTATCACCAAATTACATCAAAACTGGAGAAAAGAAACACTAAGGTATTTGCAACAGTCAGACAGTACAGTGTTAAAGATAGCTTAACAAAAAGCCCAATGACTTGTATAAAACTTTTGACATCAGCTGACCTAAACAACCAATTTTCAACCTCTCGTTTTTAACACTTGTTCCCTAGGAGTTCTAGAAAATATGGCAGTACTATTATGCAATTAATCATTTTTCAAAGTTCTATCCTCTTTGTGTATAATACTTTTAACACTTTTTATGTTCCCTGCATCACTGAGGGATACATTTGAAAAGTTTCCTGATTTTTCCTAGTTCTTCCTTTACATATGGTCATGCCATGTATGTATTCTGATATAGAGGAAAGCATGGATGTTTGAAGTGGGACAGGTTAAAATTTGGATGCTGCTTTAATAGCAATATGGCCTCAAATAAATTATTTAACCACTAAGCCTCCATTCCCCTTCTTTTTATTAAGAGCTATAATAACTGTCTCTTGGGGTGGTTTTGAAGATTAAATAAAATAACAGGTGTGCAGTACATAATCATACTGTGCCTGGCAATGCAACAGGTAGGAAATAATCTGCTTTGTTCTCCTTTCAGTGACAGTCTAATTTCTGGCATTTTTCTTGCTTTTAACCCAATGGACATTCAGTAATGATACAGAAACAATGACATCATTTTACATTTCAAACCGTCATTCAAATTTGGTCAAAGCCAATTAGAGGTAATTTTTGCTGGGATTATATTCTAAAACTGTTTATTAGAGGAGATAAATTTATCTCATTCATGATATATTAATCTATACCTACAAAATATTAATATTTGAGTAAACCTACATTTAAATATTTACTAACCAAATTATCAAAAGAGGGGCATAAACCAACCTATAGCCTCTGCAATGAATTCATTTTAAGAATTCTAGCACATCTAAAATTTGACATAATCAAAAGTCTTCATACAGAAAAATGTGAGGTTCAGTTAATATTTTATCATGATTTTTTAAATTGTAGTTTCTGGGAGAACTTTGTAACAAGGATTTATTATTGCGTTTAAGTAGTGTCTTAAGGTATAATTTTTATGGTCTATTAAGCATAACTCTCAAGCACCTTAAACACAACTAAATGAGGTGGAATTACTATTAACTTATATTTTAGGTTACCAAGTGCCCAGGCAATTCCAACCACCTATATCCGGAATACTATTTTATGACAGCTCATGACTTTCTACTGTGAGCTTCCTTGACTTAAAATTTTTATGAGATTGAAAGCTGGCCTCTGAGATGGTGACTAAAAGTTGGGTCATTAGTCCTCACCTTTTAAGAAATAATGTCTCAGCAGGCTGCATTTGAACCACTTGAGCTCAAGGAGGTGTTAACACAGTTGCTAATTAACCTAGGCCTGGAATCTATTGTGAAGAACCCAAGAAGGTGGAACAATGGAAGGTGCTGCTTAACCCACAGCAGGGAAGAAATGACATTTGCTTTCATAATTTGGCCCAAAACGTTTCATAAAATGCTGATATTGGGTTAAAAAAATAAATGGCAACCTGAAACTAATGGTCAGAAATAGGGGCAAACTTATATTGCCTTTGAAGAGACTAGCTGGGACGGAAATGGACAGAGTTGGACGTTTTGAGGATTGGTGGTTTTGAAGCAATCGCTATCTCTACACGTGAATATGAACGGGCAATAAAAGAAACCTTGCCATGCCATCTCTTTTATCCTCAGGTCTCTGATTAGATCAAGGCTTTGCTCAAATCAACCCAAACCATTGTTTTCAAAAATCCACAAGGATGGCGATTTCATAGTTTTCCTTGGTAAGCATGTTCTAATGCTCTATTATCCACTTACAGCCGAGAAGATCTCAAGGTGAAAATAATCGTTCTTTAATTTCACTGTAACCCCAGTTGGCTTGTGGAAATACAGAGCTGACTAGTATAAACAGCAAACAAACAAATCTCCCAACTTCTTGGGAAAAAATTCCTAATACTCCTAAGTCATCTCTCCAGGTGAATTCACCTCAATGGTAGTACAATCTCCTTTGAAACACTGTTCAGAGTGTTTTCACAAATTTGTCTCTTTTACATTTGTCTCTATCTATCTTTTTGAAAATATGTAATCCTAAACTATATTTAGGATCTGACCAATACTAAGAGAGAACACCCATTGCATCCCCTCCATTTTGTTGTTGGTGTTGAGATCAAGCCATTTAATGAGAGAAAGACATGATGAAGATTATAAACATATGAATGTAAAGTTTAGATGCTGTAATAAAACCATAAAAATTAATGCGATCCATATGCTATGATGTATCTTTAAATGATGGATCATCCATATTGTCACTTTTAAAGTAGAGTCTACAACATGCATAATTATTGCTGGTATCAATTATGCTTGGACATAAATTTTAAGCAGTTTGTATAACTGCTTATAGTCAGTACTTCTTACATTGAACCAAAATAAACTTTTTTATTATTATTTTTCTCTTTTTACTCTATTTCCTCAGTAACAATCAACTATTATATTTATGAGGTTTTTTTTCTCTAGAAATGTGCTTGCTTACAATCATTATTGTACATGCCAATCAATTACATTCTTGACTTTATTCATCAAATCGTAATGGTTCTAAATACACCCACCTCTCTCACCTAAGGCCCTTATAGCAGAAACTTCTCAGGCACCAGGAACTCCCAACCATAGGCTGGGAATCCTCTATGTAATAGCGGGGGGGGGGCAGAAAGAGTGGAGTGGCAGGAGGACAGCTATCAATACATTAAAGGTAGGAAAACCGAGACCCTAATAAGGGAGGGTGGGACAGAAGGAAGAGGAAAGAATGAGAATGGCTTCTCATCCTCAACATCCGGCTGTCTGAAGGGGACAAAAAACAATGAGAAGAGCCAGCCAAGTGGCACGTTGGTTAGGAGTTGGCTTGGGATGTCAGCTCTGAGCAGCAGGGCCCTGGTTTGGATCCCACATGAGGGCCAGTGATGCTGCGCCCTCTACAGCTAAGATGGTGAACAACAGCTCCACCTGGAGCTGGGCTCCGGTGAGTTGCCGGCAACAGTGTAGGCTGCAGCCCCTGCTGCAGTGGGCTGCCGTGAGCTACCGTGAGTGGCTGGCAGCCAGTGTGAGTGGCCGGTAGCCGGCGTGAGCTGCCATTAGTGGCAGTTCAGTGGCCAGTGACTGATCTGCCTCATTCGGAAAGAGCGCAATGATCACAATACCAACATGGGCCAGTGAAGCGACATCCTCCACATCCAGATTGAGGAACAAAAAGGACAGCAACTTGTCTGTTCCCCCTCCCCGATTCTCCAATACTGTTCCCCTTCCCCAATTCTCCCATAAAATCTTTTTAAAAAAAAACAATGAGAAAGGTTGGGCGAGTGGCTCAGTTGGTTAAGAGCATGAGCTCTGAAGGCTGGCTGAGTGGCGCATTGGTTAAGAGCTGGTTTTGGGATGCAAGCGGCCCGGGTTCGGATCCCACATATGAGGGCCAGTGACACTGCCCTCTCCAGCTAACAACAGCTCCACCTGGAGCTGGGCTGCACGAGCCCCGGTGATGGTGTAGGCTGCAGCCCCTGCTGCAGTGGGCTGCCATAGGCTACAGTGAGTGGCCGGCAGCCAGCGTGAGCTGCCAATAGCCGCGGTGAGTGACCATCCAGAGGCCGGCGACCGATCTGCCTCATCCGGGAAGAGCGCAATGATGATACCAACATGGGCCAGTGAAGCTATGTCCTTCGCAACTGGACTGAAGAACAAAAAGACAGCGATTTGTCTCTTACCCTTCCCCGATTCCCCAATAAAATCTTAAAAAAAAAAAAAAAAAAAGAGCATGAGTTCTGAGCAAAAGGGTCACCAGTTCAATTCCCACATGAGCCAGTGAGCTGTGCCCGAGCTGAGCTGTTGCTGAGCTGCCAACAGGTGGCAGGGATGGCTCAGCTGGTGAGAGCACATGCTTCTAACAACAAGGTTTCTGGTTTGACTCCCACATGGGATTGCTGCCCTGCCATGAACTGTCCACAGGAGGCCGTAGGGCAATTGGACTTGGAGCTGAGCTAGCTGTGCCCTCAACAACTAAGACTGAAGGACAACAACTTGGCTGTTCCCCTTCCCCAATTCCTCAAGACTGTTCCCCTGCTCCAATTCCCCAATAAAATCTTTAAAAAAAAAAAAAAAAGCAATGAGAAAAATGAGGTATAAATAAGGAAGACAACAAGATCGAAAGGAGAGCCATGAGAAGTCCTATGATCCAGCACCTCTTAAGCAGAAAAGTTTCAAGGACAGATCTTGTATGATAGTATTTTCAGAGAAAGAATAATATCCTTTGCCCTTCAGGTATCTCTTTCCTCATGTTCATCATTTGGCAAGTGGCAATTGCTTTAACCTATTGGAGAAGTAGAAGGCATAAAATTCCATCTATCTGTGAGAGTCAGTATGCTGATTACAATGTGTTTTAGGGATAGTGGAAAAGATGACTACAAATTGGCATTATCTTGGAGGGAGATTCCAGACACTCTTGGAAAAGATAACCAAAAGATGAGACAGGAGCAGAGCGGGGTGGGGGTGGGGGTGTGGGGGGATGTAAATTGGCGTTGTCTAGATTTATCTGAGCCTTGACAAATAAACAGTGTAAAAATTGATAATTCAAAGTTTGTGATAATAGCATACCTGAGAAAAACATATGCATCTGATTTATCACCTGTTCCAGCCTTGCTGGATTTCACATGATAATTTCTGTGAACACATCCTAACTCTAGCATGATGTGTATTTGAATGATTGGGAACAAAAACCACCTTATACTTAGAACTTACAAAATATCGCTTACATACTATTTGATTTCCACAAAAAGTCAAAGAAGATATTCATCTCTTTTAACATTATTTTTTTTTTAGGGCAGTGTCACTGGCCCTCATATATGGGACCCAAACCAGGGCCTCTGGCTTCCCAAGCCAGCGCTTAACCACCGCGCCACTCAGCCGGCTCTATTCATCTCTTTTTATAAATTTGACTTCCTGCACTTAACTGGTAAGTATATTCCTAGTAATCGCCATTATATTCTTCAATGTTTGTTTTGTCACCGGAAGCTCTTGTGTCTACTTCAGACCCAACTGCTGCCCTCTAGGTAAAGCTGTCCTCTTTCTCCTTATTTCAAACTTCCCATAACCTCCAAGAGGCTCTATCTATAAATACTAAGAATGTAATTGAATGTTCTGGACCACAGACTAGTCATACTTTCTTTGTACCACTAGTGGGATGGTGTCTTACTCATTCATGATGGTATCTATTAAAACAAAATACTCTCTTGTAAAGCATCTCAATGTGTTTTCATTGAATGACTGGCTGTCCTCCAGAGGACTAGACCCACTCCAAGAAAGCATTCTAAAAATCTTGATTTTATTTGTAAGTTATTTTTTCTCCAAATGACCTTTCAATTGTAGAGTATTCAGCCCAGTGATATTAGTATTAAGTAGCCCAAACAAGAAAACCCAATGCACATATTCCCAGAAGAGATGTTGTAACACACTTCCTTCTCCATTTCTCTGTGTGCGGAGTCAGGGAGATTTGCTCTAAAAACCGGGCCAGAAAGAGGTCAAAAATGAGACCTTTGCTGCTGAATTTTATTTAAAAGTCAAGAGGCCTTATCTGTAAAACATTCTGAAATTAGAGAATCCAATGGCTATTTCAGCTTGAATATGGAAACATTTTAGCTTATATTTTAAAACACACTTATTGTTTAAAAGAGTAGTTTTCATCTCAGATCCAAGGCCTCTTTTTATTTTTATTTATTTATTTTTTAAAAGATTTTATTGCGGAATTGGGGGTGGGGCACAGTGTTGGGGAATTGGGGAAGGAGAACAGCCAAATGGTTGTCCTTTAATCTTAGTTGTGGAGGGCGCAGCTAGCTCAGCTCCAAGTCCAGTTGCCATTTGGCCACCTGTTGGCAGCTCAAAGCAGCTCAGCTCAAGGTGCCATGTTCAATCTTAGTTGCAGGCAGGTGTAGTCCACCATCCCATGTGGGAGTTGAACCAGAAACCTTGTTGTTAGGAGCACATGCTCTCACCAGCTGAGCCATCCTGCCGTCTGTTGGCAGCTCAGCTTGGACACAGCTCACTGGCCCATGTGGGAATTGAACTGGTGACCCTGTTGCTCAGAGCTTACACTCAACAAACTGAACCACTCAGCTGGCCCCAAGGCTCTCTTTTTATAGTGCCCCACTTACTAAACTGACATGAAATCACATAGAATATCACCAACCTACATGCAGAATTTAAACAAATCAATATAATGACCTAACTGTAACCTAAAGGAGAAATAAAACAAAAGAAATGTAAAACAAAATAGCATGTATTTCACTTTGGGAAAGCTGAGGCATGGTCACATATGACCTGAAAGAATAATATGCTTGCACTCATACAGAGGGTACCAAAAAAAATGTATATGGATTTTAAGAAAGAAACACTGTATTAAAATTGTAATCCTCAATATATACTGATGACAGAAGACGAATGCAAGTCACATTTGACTTCTGCAATTACAAGAGGTGCTCAAAGTGGTTACCATCAGCATTCAGCCACTTCTGATTACAGCGAACTACTGCTTGAGCAACGTTGACCAAAGTGTCCACTTGCATATATTTTTTTTGGCACCACTGGTATATATAGCATTACTGAATTCACAAGTACACGTGCACATGGTTACAAGTGTGCTGCACAAGCAACTCACATTTCATGAGGGGGCTTCTCATTGGTGCTACAATTTTTCAAAATGATAATTAACTCTTATTAAAGTTCCTAACCAAACAAAAATTACAACTGGATGTATCTGATGGTTGTATTCCTGGAAATATCAGTATATTTAGACTGTATTTAAAGGATGCTTTGTGTATAAAACAGGGTTAGGCCGTAGTTCTAATAAACACAAACAGGTTTAAACACTTAACATGAACACCGGATGGATGTGTTAACTGAAACCGGCCTGCAGGAAAGCTTCCCTGTGTGGCTGTTTTCCACATTCTCGTTGTCTGGTGGACCTGACTGTCACCCAGCAAAAGCCTTTAGTAATCTACCACTGTGACCATCATCATTGCACAAATTTCCCAAACACCCCTGAGACAATAGTACCCCTACTAAGACCTGGGAGGTCAGCCTAGGCTTCCTACCGACAGCCAGGCTGGCTTTCAAGCCCACACACTCTTTTCCAATTCAGAAAAGTCTTCCCTACCTCCCTGGAGGATGGGAGTAAAGCCTCTTTCATAACACAAATCCTAATTTATCAGATGTGTGATTTTAAGCATTTATCTCCACTCTCAAACTATAAGCTTCATGAAGTCAAATAAGTATCTATTTGACCCTGTGTCCTTGGCACATGGTAGGTGCTCAAAAGCAAAGAAACGTTAATAAAGGAATTGATTAATTTGTAGCCACAGAAAAGCTGGAATTTGTGTCCTATTGTTTCACCCAGTGAACTGCTGAAATTCTGACCTCTGAGTCTATCTACTATTGTGTTGAATGTTGGGTGCATCTTTAGATATAAATAAATAAATACATAAATAAAGCTCTTAGAGGAAGCAATAAAAACCCATCAAAAGAAGTAAGCAGTTCTTTCTTATGTAATGAACTCAATATGTATGGAGAACACAGCCTAAAAAACATTATATGATCTTTAGATTCTTATTAGCTGACTGGGTGATTGCTTGAATTGCCAGAAGACTATTTTAAAGGGACTGAATGAATATTTATGGTTTCTGTAACTAAAAATAGCTTAACGACAGAAGCTTAGAGCAACATATCTTAAAAAATAAAGAATTGATCCCTTAAGTCATTTTCCCACCTTAATAGCATATTTTCAAGCTGTCTCTCATGGACAGTATTTCATTTTACTTATTTACACCCACTTCATTCCACAAGAGGTTGGACAATTAAGTTCACGAACTCATCCTGGACAAAGTGCTACATACCTCATTGATGAATATCATTATGGTCACCTTTCAGGTACTCCCCTTAGGAAGCTGTGCACTGATGCCAGTGCCTAGTCTACCCCTCAAAGCAATTTGGAACTCTTTTTCTGGAATGGCCATCAGAGCTGTTGTTGAATGTCATCAAAATGTCTTCCTTTCAATATTTACTTTATCTTCAGGTAAAGAAAGAAGTCATTGGGCCAGATCAGGTGAGTAGGGTTATTTGTAAGTACAGTTATTTGTTCACTGGCTAAAAACTTGCTCACAGACAGTGCCGTGTGAACTAGTGCATTGTCATGATGCAAGAGCCATGAATTGTTGGCAAAGTGTTCAAGTCGTCTAACTTTTTTACGCAGTCTTTTCAGCACTTCCAAATAGTAAACTTGGTTAACTGTCCAGTTGGTACAAATCCATAATGAATTATCCCTCTGATATAAAAGAAAGGTTAGCAACATTGTTACAACAAGTTTGTGAACTTAATTGTCAGACCTTTATATATTTAGTCAATTAAACATTTCTATCCTTGGTAGAGACTAAATTAAGTTCTTTTAATTTTTATCTTGGAATCGAATAAAATTAACAAAATTGGAGCTCAAGATGATTCAAGGTTGAAATTTTTAAATGATATAATGATGAATTTAACTATTCAAATGTATCTCCAAATAAAAACCTTAGCTGGACGATCCATCACTATATCAGCTTTTCCAAATGGCTGCCATCCCATCTCTTGGAAGAAGAGAGTGCTCACACATTTGATAGTTAATCTACTGGATTACTGTTTGACAATCAACCAACACCCTGACCGGGGGACAGATCATTGGACGATTCCTCACCAAGGCCTCATGAGCAACACTGTACATCACTACACAATCCAGTCAAGAACATGAAAGGCTGAGAGTCAGCCCTGCCACCTGGGACGGATGTCACTTAATAAACTACCCCGCTAAATGGTGGCCAAAAAGACTAGCTATCAAGACCAGGGGCAGATTAAGTAAAGTAGAAAATGGGGGAATACATTTTTTTACCTTTACTTCATAAAGTCACATGTTACCCTGGTTCAACATTTCCCTCAACTCCAGGAATTTGACTTAAAAAATATTGCAATAATATCTGCAGTGGGTTGAAACATGAAATCAACAAAAGCCATAATGATGCTTGATGTTTAAGGTCTGAGTAGAGAGTTTCACATTTTTCACTAAAGTTGGCCCTGCTAAACTTCAAAACATAAAAACCTATGTAAAAACCAACTTTGTTAAAATCATTTTTCAAATAATCTTCTTTTGTGGGAAATAATTAATGCACAAATCAGCAATACACCCTGAAAAATTCATTTTTAAAAATGTATCTTTAAAATGCATGTCCAAATGTATTTCATATTTAAGCCTGGATGGCTCAAGTTTGGGAAAAGCAGTTGTTTAAAAGACAAAACCAGTAAAGGTGGCATAGGTCTCATACCAGACTCTGTCAAGCTTAGAAGTCATCAAAATGACAAAACTCTTTACAATGACATTTACCTAAAAACCCAATTATGGATGAAAGGGACATACCTGTCCCTAAGCTTGAAATTAAGACACAGTAAAAATCTCATTTGTCTTCATTTTTTTTAAAAAATTTATAAATCATGTATGCATTTTGTGCCATGTGTCCCTGCTTGGGAATATCTTCCTCATTCTCCTTGGTAATGTCTCATGTACATTTCAAGCCTGAGGTCGAATGATGCCTCACTGAAGTCCCGCCAAAGGCTCCGTGGCCATCTCTGTTCCCTGTGCTCCTGGAAAGCGTGTTTCATGCCCGTTTATCCACTGCCCACACTGTGCTGTCATTTGCTTGTTTGCACACCTGCTTCTTCCCTTGAGCGAGCCATCCTCCTTCCTTGGAGTCCCCAGGACCCAAGATAGTTCCTGGCACATAACAAGAGCTCGATATATTTGTTCATGAATGAATGATGTTCCACAGTCAAACTATTTCCCTTGACTATGATCATAAGCCTCATAAATGACAATTTCATGGGGTCAGAATCTAAAATGAACTGACCTCTCTAATGATCCACGGGGACGTCACTGGTCCACCCTCACCTGCTGGCATCTGGTTGCACTAAGATCCCCCTCGCTGTCCACTTCAATATCTGTCCCTGGTGGCTGGTCTTTAATCCCCTTCTCTCCTGGGCTCCTTCTACCGTGTCTGCTCTGATCAGGACACACACACCATGTCTTTCCTGAGACACAGAAGCCTGTGGTCTGCCCCGAGCTCTGCTCAGTGATCTGCAGCAGCGCTAACACAACACGGCCCCCGTGAGCCACCCTCCCTGTGTGCGAGCCAGCGAGGGAGGCTGGGTGTGGGAGTTCATGGGTGTAGAGAGGTACAGACTTGGTGCAAACCTGTCAAGTCCCTGAACAAGTCCAAGAGTCCCAAAGCCCTCACTTAGCTCATGTCCAATTTGCAAAATAGGAACAATCAGGATTCATCGGCTGGTTTTTTTAGGTGGTTGTAAGGAATGATCAAAAGCATCACAGACTGAGAAAACTGTGAAGTGCTTAAAGAAGTCTGATATTTTTCTGTAGGGGGACGATATATCAATGCAGTGACCTATTGTTCTGCCGTGATAATCTTCTGTATTTGCCCCAAATGCAAATCTGACTATATCACACCCCGCTTCTGAAAAGCCTCCAGTGGCTGCCTGCCACACTCAGAACAGAGGTCCTCACCACCGTCCTCAGTATCCTAATTCTGTGCCCTGAATCCACCTCCACAACCCCCAGCACCGTTGCATACCTCTTTCATAGGACTTGTCACTCTGTGTTGCAATTTGGGTCTGGTTGTCACTTTTAGACCGTGAGGACAGAGGTGGTTGTGTAGGTGGCATCACTGGTACCCAGCTGGGTGCCTCTCGTGTGCAGTGTCATTTCACAATGGTGCACGGGGGATGCATTGCTGCCAGGAAACCCCTGCTTGACAGCTCTTCATGATCCTGAGTTAAGAGTTGGCCATAATGTCTATTGATTAAATATGGATATCTCATGGTAACTTCCTTCATCGTTATTGGGAAAATAAACCAAGCTGTGGTCAATTAAGTAAATGCAGGGGAAAATATGATATTAATTTGGGGGTACATAATAGACATAATAACCATTTTTTTTAGTCTGGCAATTCATATCCTGTGTTTTTTTTTTTTCACAAAGTACATGAGAAGGCACATTTGTGGAGTAAAAAAAGGGAAAGGAAGATCATAAATATGCATGCAAAAAGGACTATATGGTCTCTACGGTTAAACAGTAAATTTACTCTGAGTTTCCTGGAAATCAGAAGACATTCACAGTAACTCACATCTTGATATGGGAGGTAGGAGGGTGAGGGTGATAGCATAGAGGAAATGTGAGCAATTTGACTATCTGAAAACCTGGTAATAGGTGTTATATGAATGCATGAAGTGAAAATGAACTTAAATTAGACGAAATATTTTGTGGATCTACTGTTAGACATTTCATGAATACTCAACAAAAGCCACATAGTTCTCTCTGCAATATGTGAACCTCTACCCACACTCCCCAACCGCAACTCAGCCCTTCTAGTTCTTACTCCTGAAATCAGACATGTAACCTAGTAATGAAAACATGGGTTGAGCAGAGGTGAAAATATAAAATGCTTTACATTTTTAAAAATGAAAGTATTCAATAGTTTTTCTGGGGGGTGGGGGTGGAGAGAGATACTAAACAAATTACACTACCATAGAAAATACATAGTTTATGATTTAATGAAAAGCAAAAATGATTAATTTCTCTTGGCTCTTCATAGTGTTCATCAAGCCAAGTAAAACAGTGAAAGAAGAAAACAACACAACCAAAGTCCTTCCATGTTGACCTTAAGAAGACAATGCCATCTATGAGTGTGATACAACTGCTCCTAAAAAGAAGCGAAATTCTTCTTCGAAAGAATTTGACTTTGATACATTTCCTGATGGCCTCATTGAATACTGATAATGACATGGAACTCACAGGAAGTAAGATGATGGAAATAACATTGGGCATGGCCAGGCTGTGAAGGCCCTGTGATGGGACTGTGAGGTCACAGTGGCAGAGGAAAGAGTGACCTCATTAGCCATGCTGAGCTGACCCTTGTAGACTCTCTAGAATCTAGACCACCTATAAAGCAAAAGTGACACTTGCTCAAAGACAGACTAAAGTTGCAAAGGCCCTGTCCTGATGCAAGAAAGCAAACACAGCTAATAACCAAAAACAACAGACTGTTTCAGCACAGACTAACCTTTTGACTACTTTTCATCAAGGAATTTCTATAATGTTTTGTTTTACTTAACAGAATGTTCCAACTTTCAGATGGCATCCGTAGAACGCTAAGTAAATTCCCAAATACTGGGTTTAACTTCTGATAAATAAGTTGGTATGTAATCCATTTTGCAACATGCATTGAGTTTAATGTTTAACCAAGATTTTATGTTATCTATGGCATCCTGCCTTTCTATGAAACCTAGGGTAATGAAAACTTGACTGAAAAGTCAAAAAGAGAAAAATATGAGTTTCTCAAGACAAGAAAAATATTTCTTAAACTTAGATCTCAAAAGGTGGAAATCATAAAAGACTAATGATTTGCATACATAACAATTAAAATATCCCTACATAAAAACACCCCCCAAATGAAATTACAAACAAAAAAACTGGGTAAAATATTTACATCATATATAGCAAAGGGCTAGTGTTTGTAATATATAAAGAGTTCTAATAAATCAATAAGAAAAAGACATACAAGTCAACGAAAAATGGGAATGTATACAAACATACAACTGATTAAGTAATATAAAGAAAGTTGGACCTCAATATTAATCAAAGTAAAATAAAAATAATAAATACCTCCATTTATTATTAGGTAGTATTTAAAAGAATAATAACGTGGAGTATTGGACAGGGTAGGGACACTGATGGTGCAACATTAATATACTCACCCTATCTGGAGGGCAATTTGGCAATAAGTGTTTAAAATTACATACCATGGGGGCTGGCTGAGTGGCTCAGTTGGTTAAGAGCTGGCTTAGAGTATGTGCTCTGAGCAACAGGGCCGCCAGTTCGATTCCCACATGGTCCAGTAAATGCTACGCCCAAGCTGAGCTGTCGCTGAGCTGCCAACAGGTGGCAGGATGGCTCAGCTGGTGTAACAACAAGGTTGTCTGTTTGATGGTGGGCTGTGCCCACCCACAACTAAGACTGAACTCAGCACCTTGAGCTGAGCTGCCACCCAGATGGCTCAGTGGATAGGGTATATGCTCTTAACAACAAAGCTGCTGGCTAGACTCCCACATGGGATGGTAACTACGCCCACCTGCAACTAAGACAGAACTCAGCACCATGAGCTTAGAGCCCACAAGCTGCCGATGGGAAACCAGATGGCGACTGGCACCCTCCACAGCTAAGATTAAAGAACAACAAGTTGGCTGGTCCCCTCCCCCAATTCCCCAACACTGTTCCCCTCTTCCCTCTCCCAATTCCCCAATAACATCTTTAAAGAAAAAAAAAAATACACGCCATGTAACCAAATAATTCTCTTCCTAGAAATTTTTCATAAAATAATCAGAAAAGTATGTAAAGAAATACAAATATGTTCCGAAATAACTTAAATTTCCTAAATGCCAACCACTGCATATAGCACTTTATCTGTTTTAATCCTTATAACAACCACATTTTACAGATGTGAAAATATGAGACTTAGGTAGGTGAAAGAATTTTTCAAAGATACAAGGAGTGGAACCAAGAATCAATACCATGTCAGTATGATTTCAAAGCCTTAACTTTGAACTTATAGAAGGATTTTTTTTTTTTTTTTACATTTTTTAAGTAAAAAAATGTCCTAGGACAGGACAGTGACAAAGAATTGAAAAAAGATCCAGAGACATAAAGTGGGACAGGAAACAGAATCAAACAGACAAAAATGGAAAAAGACAAAGAGACAGAAGGAGAGACAGAGAGACAAAAAGACATAGCTGGAGAGCTGTAGAAAATGACAAAGAAAGAGAAAAAAAAGTATATTTTGAAGTTATTAATATGGTTTGTCTTATTTTTTCTTTTGGCTGTCTGTTTCTTATTATTTTTTGAAACAAGTATTACTTATGTAACATAAATATTTTTTAAAGTCAGCGAATTGCTAATGGAGACAGGGGCACAGAGTTATCTAATTGGACACCTGCCTGGTAGCATGATGAAGGTCAACAGGCCAGGAGATGTCATGAAGTTGTCTCTTGTGCTATCCTTCCATAAAGGTGGAAGCTATAATTCCAAAATGTAAAGCAATAAAGGCAGGTTTCTAGGAGTGTAAGATAAAAAATAAAAGAAACTACTAGTCCACCTCAATTCCAGGGAAGGCCTGGGGTAGAGTTTGTCTATGTTGTTGATTAGGGGATACTCATGCAGTTTCTAAATCAATACAGGAGGAAATACGAATACCCTTTCTAATGGAAAGCAGGGACCCTATGTGCAACCCCATCTCTACAAAGAATGTAATGTGCTTACATATGCACATGCATGTACACACATACCCCTCATCAAACAACATGGAAACAAACATAAACCCAGAGGCCTTTCAAGTGACTCTGACAATGCTAAGTGGAGAAGCACTAATAGTTGAGGATTGGCCCCGTCAATTTAGAGCACAAAAAAACAAATTATATGTGTCACTGTAGAGGCTTCACCTTCTTGTATTACACTGCCTTGGTTTGCAGCTAAAATTAGGGAAAATCCTGTTATGGCCCAAATTATCTAGAACCACATATTTTCAAAGAGCAAAAGACAAAACGCATATATCCTGCTATGTGCTTTACTTTCTTTTAAGTGATTGCCAATTTAAAAAACGAAAAACATAATTTAGAGTCGTAATAAATATGGTGAAATATCTATGAATAAACCAACATTTTTCTTTCTCTTGTCTTCACAAAGGTAATCAAAAATTATGAGTAATACTGCCAAAACTCGAGATTTCATAGAACTTTGCCCAAATTGACTTCAAATGTCCAGAAAGGATTGCAGGGGGGCTGGGGTCAGTTTGAGCATCCTTTCCTTAACAGCTAGCTTCTTCTTAGCAATACTAATCCATTTCAGCATAAGGCTGATCCACGCATGCTGCTGACGACAACCTTTGGATATCTATCACTTGTACAACCACTTTGGAGAACTCAGTTCTCATATGCTCATCAACATAACTAGACACATGTGTTAGAAATATGACCCAGAAATCCTTCTCCTGCATATACACCTCAAAAAAATCTCAAAAAACCTTTATCTGTAAAGATATAGGTGCTCTGATGTTCATTGCAGTTTTATTTATGGTGGCTAAGACATAGAAACAACTAATGTGTCCTTGGATAGATGATTGGATAAAGAAGAAGTGGTACATATGCACAATGTAATACTATTCTACCATAAGAAAAGTTGAAATAGTGCCATTTGTGACAACATAGATGGATCTTGAGATTATTACGCTAAGTGAAATAAGTCAGATAGGAAATGTTGAGAACCATATGATATATAGGATATAAAACTGAAAGCAACAAAGGAACAAGACAAACAAATGAAGAAACCAAAAGTCATAGGCACAGACAATCATTCAGTGGTTACCAGAGGGTAAGGGGGGAGAGGGGGTGGTAGATGAAGGTAAAGGGGATCAAATATATGGTGATGGAGGGAGAGCTGACTCTGGGTGGTGAGCACTCAATGTGATATACAGATGATGTATTAGAGAATTGTACACCTAAAACCTATGCAACTTTGCTAACAATTGTCACCCCAATAAACTTTAATTTTAAAAAATGCAAAGCAAATTGAGACTTTCTAAGTTAATATTCTAACCAGAATGAAGCATGTGGAGAATATATTTTAAAAAAACAACAGGGCCAGCCAAGTGGCGCATTGGTTAAGAGCTGGTTTTGGGATTCCAGCGGCCCCGGTTCGGATCCCGCATATGAGGGCCAGTGACACTGCCCTCTACAGCTAACAATTAGCTCCACCTGGAGCTGGGCTACAAGCCCCGGTGATGGTGTAGGCTGCAGCTCCTGCTGCAGTGGGCTGCCATAGGCTACAGTGAGTGGTCGGCAGCCAGCGTGAGCTGCCAATAGCCGAGGTGAGCGACATCCAGAGGCCGGCGACCGATCTGCCTCATCCGGGAAGAGCACAATGATGATACCAACATGGGCCAGGGAAGCAACATCCTCCACAACTAGACTGAAGAACAAAAAGACAGCAACTTGTCTGTTCCCCTTCCCCAATTCCCCAACACTGTTCCCCTCCCTCAATTCCCCAATAAAAAATCTTTTTAAAAAACAACAAAAAAACAACAAAGACATGAAGTTATGGCCAAGTGTTTACCTAGCAGCAAGTGGCAAATTACTCTTTTATCTTACCTTCTTTCTCACACATTTCCCTCACAATTTGTTCTAAAAACCCTGTTAAAAGTGGGGTAAGAAAGCAAATAGTTTTGTTATGGCTTAACTTAACCTATACCACAGTCTGAAATCAGGATGGCTAACAGGTTTCTATGTGCCTGCCCCTTCTAATCAGCTAGTGATTATTACCAAGAGCACTGTGTCAAGAAGGATTCTGAAAGGCTTTATTAATTACTGTTATCTGATGTGTAAGCCCAAGGGAGAGAGTGGAGGCTACCATTTGATTCTATTCTTTCCTGGCTTTTACTCGTATGTCTACTGTATCTTCATTCACAGTTAGGGTCATCCCAATCCTCATCTTATTTTCAGGGGAATATAAACAACTAGAAATAAGTCAGGTTTTAATGAATATTAGCATAGACATTAGTTAGTCTGAGATACCCTCTCAACAAGAGGTGATGGATGGAAAGATTTAACTGATTGGTGAACAGTCACAGGTGGAACCCGTCCATAGCCCCCCAACCCACATGAGTCAGAGTAACTGGTCTTCTCCAATTTCCAAGGACCTCCAAGAGGCATCCTGTAGATGAAGCGAGCAATTAGACAACTGAGTGATTCAGGGACACATGCACATAGTCCTACCAATAAATAAAAACTGTTTACCTCCTCATGACCAGTTTCTGTACTATAAAACAGTAGGAGAAAAATGGCTTAAAAGGACAGTAAACAATTCACTCTCTTGAAGACCATGCACTATTTTGTTATATTTAGCATTTATTTTCAAAATAAAATTTAGAAATGTCTAGATGAGTCATTATAGCAAAAGAAGGAAAAGGGCTATATTTAGATTCAGATCTGTGTTTAACCCTGAGCTCTGCCACTGATTTTTTTTTCCCATTCATTCATTTTTATATTTGACAGACTTATTGAGTAGTATGGGTAATGGGAAAACAAGATAAATCAAAATTATTTCACAGAATTTATAATGTAATTAGGGGACCAACCAGTAAATAAAAAAAATGGAAAATGTTAGAAAGATGAATTTTGGAAGCAGAAAGGAAAGAATGACCATGGCTAGCAGTGTGTTTCTTTTATCCCCTCACCTACGACTTGGCATAATATAGTACATTCTGCCTCTTTGCATAGTTATTCTGAAGATACAAGGAGATAACACAACTTGGTTTACTGTAAATACACTAAGACACATTTACCGCTGACTCCTTTTACGTACAAAGGAACAGAGTCTGACATCTCAAGTCCACACCGTGTCCCTTCGATTTAAAACTCCTCACTCCGATCAAACAACATTATGCATTCACAGAACAAATGTAAGTCTTTTTTAAGAGCATCTCTCCCAGACAGAAATGCAGAAATTCTCCTTGGACCGAAGACATCCTCAGGGAGAGCTTTCTGATAACCACAAGCATCCCAGGCCCTAATCTTGGTTAATCACTAACAGGTTAGAATCTCTGAAAACAACAGCCTAAGAGCAGAAGAATGTGTGGTCTGGTTCTCATAGAAATTTCAAATCTAGGACAAAACATAAGGATTAAGAAGGTTATTGTTTAAAAGTCTGAATTAATAACACATTATCAGTTTGGTAAGGAAATATGAACAGCAATTATCAAGCTTCCAGGTATGCAAATAGCTTAGAAATCAAATGTATTTGCTGCCGACTCTGTACAGGAAGAATATATAATTTTATAGTATAACCTTTTGCAATATAATTAAACAATCTATCAAAACATCATCAAACACTGCAAAAAAAATCTTACATTATGTTATTTGTACTGAATTCACAATTAACTCACCTCAATAAATCCTATTTTATCCTCAAAACAATTATAATAAGATAAACAACATGTATTGGGTAAAACTGAAAATAACTGTATAGCATAATGTATTTATATCATCATATGTTTTATTTCATTTATCTATATTACTTGCATTGTAAAAATTCTAATTCAGCTTCTTTCTGTCCTTAGTTCTAAAACTTTTGGCTGAAGAAATGATGAATCCAGGAAGTTCTACCCACTTCATAAAGAACCATGACTTTCCCTTCTCTTTCTTATAAATGAACAGGTAGCTAGCCAAGTTAACTCTTAAAGTTCTGGACACTGAATACTACCTAGAGTTCTAAGCATTGCACCAAGAAAAATGACCCTAAACTAATGAAGATTGATAAAAGTCATTCTTCCATGGAAACTTAGGACCTTTTGATCAAGTCACTTGCTCCTAAGTAGACTCATGTTACTCATCTAGAATTTGAAAGAGAATAGGCTAGGCAAGATCAGTCATAAAAATGATCAACTTATTGTTAGGCATCTGAGGTCAGGAGGCCTCAAACTGGAGTTTATGATATATTTACATTAAATTGAAGAAAATCATAAATAACAGAAAATAGCACATCACATAGAAATGATGGAAAGCCTAACCTAAATAGCCATGCAATGCAAGGATCCACAATTGAATTGAGTACATGCGACATCAATTTTAAAGAAAGCATAGACCTCTTGAATTTAGTAGTTCATCCCAGACCAAGTCTTCCTTTAATACTATTTATTTACTAAGTTTTTTCACCTGGATTATAACAGAAGCTAGCAATCTGTCAACTTTAAATCATAATACAGATGCAAGTTATTATTTTATTAACAAATAATAAATCTACCCATCATAAATTAATTTAGCTTTTATATAAGTGAAAATAGGGAAAAACTGAGATTTCTAAGCAAAAATTCTTATATGAATAAAAAAGTAGAAAAAGGCTTTCAATTTGGCAGCGTTTTTAAAGTAAGCAGGAGAGAAAATGGGCAGTTAAGTGGAAAGGCTAATTTGGAGACTTTATGATAGTTTAGGTTTGAAGCAATAAAATAAAAACTTTTTAAAAAGTAGATATAATTAAGAAAAAAATGCTAAATACAAAATTACAAAGTTTGGCAATTGGTTGGGTGGAAACATGACGGGAGTAAAAAAGAAAATTTCTGAGTTCAGCGAGTGGGAAAGTAGACATTCTAACAAAATAGAAATCAGTAGGACTACTGGTTGAGTGGTAAACACACGAAGAGTACAATGTCAGTGTAGACATATAGGTTTGAAAATTTATGGACACCCATATGGAAATGGAACCTAGAATTTAAGAGAGAGTTGAGGGAACAGAGAAGAATTTTTAATAGACTACTAATGTCATGTGATTCAATAAGATTATAAAAAATGTTTAAAAATTGCAATAAGACAAATGTAGAATATTAAGTAAAATTGATATTTTACAGTAAGGGAGGAAATTGTATTCATTAATTCTTTCAGCTCTTACTACTGTGTTAAGTACCATGCTAAGTATTGAAAACATGAACCAAGACAGACGCCACAATGTGTATTTGGAAACCAAAAGACCACATCCACATTACTTTAATAATAATCTTAATCAAAAAATTAGGTTTAATAAAACATACTTTCTTTTCCTTTGTGATGTTTACAAGTATACATTCATCCTGCCAATATCTCTTGAGAACCAACTATTTGAAAGAAATTTGCCAGATACTGAAAATGTTGTTAGTCTTGGTTTCAGAAGTTGCCATAAACATAGTAACCACTTTTCCTTGGAAAATACACTGAATTATAAAAGAAATGGAAATCCCACAAGTGCCAAATTTAGCTCATGGGCAAAGTCTTGACAAGATCTTTTTAAAAAGAAGATATAAATAATGAAGATTTTCTCCCTAACATGTCATAATTAAGTGAAACCACCATGGATGTATAAACAGACTACAATCATAGTTAACTGAGAGTCCATTGGTGGAGGTCATGGCCATCAACGAAGTTGGTTCTCAACCTGTGTGACCATCCATCAGTGAGGGTGAAACGATTAAACCAAGTCAGATGAACATCTGCCTCCCTCTTTTATAACAGCTTCTACTACAGTCTTTGATTGTTTAATCTTCATTTTCCTCTTCAACTTTACATTATTGCATGTAAAGATCCTTTCATTTTCTAGGAAATGTTATTTCTAGACACATAAGAAAATAATTTTAAAAACTGGTATTTATTTTACGTAGTCTGAACAGGAAAAAAAAAAAATACCAATCCAAAATAGAATGGTCCAGAGTCCAGAGTTTATTTTTCAGTGAAAAGTGAATGAAAACTTTCACTTCAAAAAAATGAAGTTTTGAAAATGATGACTAGAGTTGGACCCTGAATCAACTCCCTGCTTAGAATTTCTATCATAAAAGCAGAAGAAAAAGGGTTTACTTTCCTAAAGCAATTTATATGTCAAATAATATTACTTGGGTTATAGCCAGGTTAGAAAGTTCCATGAGAACTGCTCCCCTAAAAGGCATGTTACCATAAACCACTGACAAGTGTAAAGAAAGAAATGTAATGCTGTACACTTAGCAATGCTATACTTGGCCTATTGTCCAAGATTCCTACTCATTTTAAGTCTCAAACCAGGCCAGTATACTAAATGAACTTTTCTTTCTTAAAAACAATTTGCCCAACATACTGTAATGTTACTTGAATATCACTTGATAATATTCAAGCTGCAAAAAATATTACTATTTTAATCGTTAAGAAAAGTTCCTCTTGTCTATACATTCTACCTTTCATCAAAATCATAAGCTTCTCCATACATAATATTACTGAAGTCTTAGTATCAAATGCTCTAATTGTGTTTAATGTTGATGTAGTACAGATTTCAAAATTTGACTGAAGGCACAACCTTTACAAAAAAATAAAGATTAAAATGTATATCTTTGTATCTACTAGAAAATTTTATATAGCAAAAGTGAAAAACTGACTGATTTTTTTTCAAACATAATTTTTATTTTAGGATATTAAAAGAAAAAAAAAGTACAGTACCACCCTACAAAATGCCACTATGCAATATATCAATGCAAGCCTACCATTTGTAATCAATCACCCAAGAAAGGAAAATAAAAACTATGCCTACACAACTAAGAATTCCATTGTATCTTTATTTTCACATACATCTGCAAATTGTAGGCCTGACTACGAGCAAGGAGAGAAAAATACAGCCTTTCAACCCATGTCTATTTTCTGCATATTCATCAAAAGTCAAATGTTTATGAGGAGGGTCATAGAGCATTCTAATCCATGTCCCAAGTACTGCGGGTATAACAGCAGAAGGACTTTACAGCAGAGGGACTTTACAGCTGACCATTAACAGATGACTATGTTTCTAGGGGAGGATGGAAGAATACTTCAGCCTGAAGGAACAACCTGCATAGGAGTAGCAAGGCTGAAATGTGCAGATGGCCAATACCACAGGGTGGAGAGAGCAATGATTCCTAGAAGGAGAGTATTTTCCAAAAACCAGATTTCCAGGCTCTTGTCTAGAAATAGAAACTCCTAGAGTAGAGCCTGAGCATCTAGATTTTTCAAAACTCTTCAGCAAAGAGGAGGACACATGTGGAATCTTTTTTTTTTTTTTTTGAGGGCAGTGTCACTGGCCCTCATATGTGGGACCCAAACCGGGGCCGCTGGCTTCCCAAGCCAGCGCTTAACCACCGCGCCACTCAGCCGGTGCACGTATGTGGAATCTTATTCATCCCCAGAAAAAGCCTCAGGTAACACATACATCATTTGGGATGACTACACACATTCAGCTGATGCTTTGCCAACAGCAAAGAAATCCTTACAGAAAAGCATAGCACAATTGCTTTTGTCATCATCACCATTGTTTTCGGTAATGGCTAAGATATGGCCAGAAAAAGCCCAGGAAAGGTGTGGATACCACATTTATATTCCTTGAACAATGAAGGGGTGAATCTATATTCATCCACCACAGTTTTTATAAAAGGCCTTTAAAAAGGTCTTTTTTATCCAACAGTTAAGTATTACTAGCCAAGGACCTCTTTCTAATGATTGCTGAGACCTCTTTTTTTTTTTTAATCTCTCACTCAGCTCTACTTAGCAAAATGTCCTAGATGAACAGTTAAAATAAACTGTGACTTAAGCTCCTTCATCGGATTTCATCTGGCTTGCACGGATTCTGTCCCCAGGACCCAGAGTTGGGAGTTTTTGAAAAGGTTTCGAGTTTCCACATGAAACTATGAATTAATTCTGTCGATCACCACTGAATTTCATGGGTTCCAAAATACACTTGACTTAAAATAGCTGTCATGGTGGCAGCCAACATTCAAGCAGCGTAGAGAAGTCTTAGCAGCCACCAATGATGGAACAGAGCTCAGGCTCATCAGAAGTCCATCTGGCATGTACCTAGCACACAGAAAAGACAGCATGACGTTTGGACATGCAATGTAGATTTTTGCCAGGCTAACATATCGGGTTCTCCCTTCAGAATTCAGAGAAGGACAGAACCTCATAATGGATCCAAGTCACAGCCCCATCTCCAAGATTCAACCTGAAAGCCTAAAATCTAAGACCGTCTGTGGTAAACTCTATACTCTGGCTTCCTCTCAATTTCCTTTCCACCCCACATTTCTCCTTCTTCCTGGCCTGCTGTGTTGTAGGAAACAAAAAAAAAAGGTGTAAACTGTTTAAATTGGAATAAAATAAAAGTTGGAAAAGGAGATTTCTTACTCAAGTCCTTAAAGAAATAACCTTCTTATTATAGGTGTGTGTGTGTGTGTGTGTGTGTGTGTGTGTGCGCGTGTGCGCGTGCTGTGGGCACACAGCTTCTTCACAAGCAATGCTTCAAATTGATCCTGTACTCTTGTAACAAGAATTATAAAACACACAGAATGAACAAGGAAATGGCTCAGAAGACGTCAGGTGATAATACATGTCGGGAGGTCAGGCTGGGTTGCTCCAGGAGGGCCTTTTTGGTCACTGCCATTTCCGATTTAGCAGTCCACTATTGATGGCTCCACCAAAGAGGCCTGAAGGAAGTGGAGACTATTAAATCACTTGTTTACCTCAAGTGAGCACCCGTGCTACTCAGTCAATGATTTTATTGATCCACAATACTGTTCAATTAAGTGTGTTTGTTTTGATTCTGTGATTAACATGCATTTGCAGAAGGAATACTCAACAGTGACACAAAGTCTAAAATTACCCTTTCACTCCCCTCACTCCTTCCTCATGTGCCAGTGTTATTTTGAGTTAATGAGTTATACATTACATGAACAGAGGTGATCATGTTGAAAAGTAGTATTGAGCACAGCATCTAAACTTGCAGGCCTTCTTAGAATTAATTTCCCTAGCATAGTCAGTGAACAGAAGAACATGGCAGGAGTTAGTAATTAAGCTTAAGGGACACGGCCCCCTGGACAACAGGTAAAGATCTAGTTGCATAGCTGTGGATAAAAGACGCAAGATCGATTTTGCTGCCAAAATTGCCAGATTCAGAGAGTGAAATCAATAGTCTAAAGGAGGAAAACATGAAAGCACAGTAAATTTAGTCCAACCAGAGAAAGAAACCAAAGTGTAATTCCACGAAGTGTCAGGATTATAATTTGGTGTGGCTCACTGACACCACCCAATGACTATATCGATACCCTCTCAACACCCTCCCCTTTTCCTACCAGCTCCTAACACTCATCTTCATTCTTTGCTTATTCCTCTTTGACATTCTCATTCATTCCCCCACCACACCATGAATTTTCTGGACCTATTTATGTGAAAGCACCTTGAACTGTACATTGTGTCCAAACTAATCACGCAAGTGTTCCCATATCAAAATACAATTGAAGAACACAATATTTCTGACAGTCTATCAATAACTTCAATATGTCATTGGATGAAGGCTGGACAATATGACAAAAAAACAAAACAAAACAAAACAAAACAAAAAAACAACCCACTTGAGTGAAATCTTCCGAAACTTTTTTGCTCCTGTGTTTATTAGAGCTAAGGCTGAGAACACGATCGTTTCTGAAACAGGAGAAATTACAGAAAGTTTTTACCCCTCTGGTCCCAAAACTATGCAATATCCCAAATACCTGGTTTTTCACAATGGGTGATAGAAGGAATGGGAAACAACTGAAACAAAACCTTTTGGACTATTTTTAAATTGTCTCCATTGCTCTGACTGTGCAGAGTGGTGCTGCCAGGGCATCTCTCATTGATCTTACACCCAAATGTGAACTTGCCTTGTCGCCTACCCAGAAGACACTTTTGTCTCCGCAGACTCTTGGCCCACATAGATACAGATTGAAGAATTCATTCCAGTGGTCTATCTTAGCTCGTGAGATTTTATACTTGAGGAAAATGATGGAGAGGAAGGAGACATAGTATAGAATCACTGGACTTGACCTGGTTCGTGGCCATTGGAATGGGGTCTTCATACCTCATGCCTGAATTGATACTGAGAAGGAGAAGTCTCCAGTTGGGATTGCTTTGTTTAGCTTTTATTCCCCCTCCCCCCCACCCCAATGGAGCCACAGTTTGAAAGTTGGTGGATTTCACAGAATTTAAACGCACAGAGCTCATCCATGGGAACACAGCCACCTCTCTTTGGTATCTCTTCATGGCCAAACTTCCCTAGAGAGTGATTTATATTCCACTTCCGGAATTCCCTATCATCTGTTCTCAGTCTCCCTCTGTGTAGTGTTTGCCACACTTCATCATCTCCTTCTCACAGGCTTTCCTTAGCTGGTTTCCCTGACCCTCTACTCTTGTAATTTTCTTTCTAATCTTTCAGATAATTTCTGCCACTGACATCTCCACCTCTCACATCTAGCGGTAACTATATGAATGTTTGGTTTCACTGTACTCTCTTCTCTTGGAAACCTCATCCACCATCATTATTCTACCTCTTCATTCCATGGATATGACTTTTCAGATCTGTAAGGGCAGTTCCAGCTCTCTACTGGATGACTTTTTCCCCTTGATGTCCTGTGAGAACCTCAAACACAAATGTGCTAACAATTGTACTCAATGTTCTTTTCCCTCAAGTAAGTTGCCCTCCTTTGTTATTCCTTTCTGACACAATCATCCTGTCACCATATATTTAACAAAAAAAAACAACTTAGTCACTTGTAACTCTCCCACTTTCGTTACATTTATTAACCCCATAACCAATTATCAGGTTAAAAATTTCAGGTTTTGTAAATTTCAGAAAAAAATATTTTAAATACTTCCCCTCCTTCCATTTCAGTTCATATTTCAAGATTTTATTTACTTAATTTCCCTAGAATAATAATGGTTTTGTGATAATAATCTCTTCTCCAACTTATACATCCTCCCCTCTTCCTTTCCTTCCTCCTTCCCTCTCGGCCTTCCTTCCCTCTTTACTCTGTCTCTCCCTCCCTCCTTTCTTTCTTACTTTCTTTTTGTCTTCCTCTACCATTGATAAGCATGTTCTATGTATCAGGGGAATAAAAAGACAAACAAAATAAATACATTCCTTTCCATCAGTCTTTCCAGATGAAGCTTACCTAAAGCTCTCCTGACCAAAACTAAAGGACACTCACCAAATACAGAATAAAGCTCATATTACTTACCTAGTATTCAGAAATTCCCTTCCACACCATTAGATCTGAAAAATGATCTAATCTCAACTTATTTCTGAGGTCTAACTTATTTTTTGATGTAACCCATGTAGTTTTCAGTTGTTTAACAGATTTGCCTCACTACTTGTCTTATAAATTCAATGACTCAAAATACCAATTAGCAATTTTAGATTGAAACTTAGAAACCTATTTTTTCAATAGGGAAGGGGAAGAAAGTCATATTTAATCATTTTAGAGATTGATCCTTTCTCAAAGGTAGGAACTATAAATATACGAGACACTAAATATTTATGTCACTTGTGAATGATAATATACTCATAACATTAAATTTTAACTTGTACATTGTGTTTTCTCCTGAGCATTTAATTATGATGGGGAAGAACACCCATAAGTAAATAGGATTACTCATGCCCCCATGATACCTTGCGTTCCCCTTCTCTAGTGACCCTCCATCTTTGCATGTGTCAATCCTACCAATCTTCTAAGGCCCAATTCAAAAATCATCTCCAGGATGCTTTTCCAGACAACTCTAATGAAAAGACTTTCCTGTGCTCTAGCCTGCCCCACTAAATTCCCACTTTTCAATATGTTATTGTATTTTTTTTCCTTCTGTAATTTATTATTTATTTTTTTAATTAAAGTTTATTGGGGTGATGATGTTATTGTATTTTTTAAGCATGGACATTTAGGCACACTTAAGAAGAGAGCATGCTGGCCGGCCGAGTGGCGCGTTGGTTAGTAGCTGGCTTGGGACGCCAGCTCTGAGCAGCGGAGCACAGGTTCAGATCCCACATATGAGGGCCAGTGACACTGCCCTCTACAGCTAAAATGGTGAAAAACAGCTCCACCTGGAGCTGGGCTGCCATGAGTCGCTGGCGATGGTGTGGTCTACAGCCTCTGCTGCAGTGGGCTGCCATTAGGCTACAGTGAGTGGTCGGCAGCCAGCATGAGCGGCTGGCCGTCCAGAGGCCGGTGACCAATCTGTCTCACTGAGAAGAGCGCATGATGATACCAACATGGGCCAGGGAAGCAACGTCCTCCACAACTAGACAAAAAATGACAGTGTCTGTCCCCCTTGCCCAATTCCCCAACGCTGTTCCCCTCCCCCAAATAAAATCTTTACAAAAAAAAAAGAAGTGAGCATGGGCCGGCCAAGTGGCACGGTGGTTAAGAGTTGGCTTGGGATGCCAGTTCTAAGCAGCAGGGCTCCAGTTCGGATTCCACATGAGGGCCAGTGACTTTGCACCCACTATAGCTAAGATGGTGAACAATAGCTCAACCTGGAGCTGGGCTCCTGTGAATCCCAGCGACAGCGTAGGCTGCAGCCCCTGCTGCAGTGGGCTGCCGTGTGCTACCGTGAGTAGCTGGCAGCCGGCGTAATCTGCCGTGAGTCACTGTGAGCATCTGTCCAATGACCGGTAACAGGCTGCCTCAGCCAGGAAGAGCACAATGATCACAATACCAACATGGACCGGTAAAGCGATGTCCTCCATAACTAGACTGAAATACAGAAGGACAGCAAGTTGTCCGTTCCCCTTCCCCGATTCCCCAACGCTGTTCCCCTCCCCCAATTCCCCAATTAAAAAAAAGAGAATTGAGCATATGGGAAAAGTTTTGCTTTTTGACTCTTCTGTAATATTCCAAAGTAACCATGAGTGTGTTATATCATGACCTCTTAGAACAAAGGTTATCACAGGTTTATAGTTATTTTTTTTTTTTGGTATTCCCAAGGAAGAAGATGAACAGAAAGAGGAAAAATAAATGGTTAAGGATAACAGTTTCTAAATTTTTGAAATTTAACATGGACTTAAAGAAAAAAGAGCTATAATCAAATCTAACTAGTTAGTTCCTGGAAAAAACTCCAAAAGTCATAATCCTATCATCTATGTAGTGTGAGATGGTCTTGTGAGCCATGTACCTTAGTCTCTGCTGATTTAAAGGTTCAAACAGAGAAAGAACAACTTCCTAAATCATGGTTTCTGCAAGAACTGCCTTACATGGTTCTATGAGAATTTAGCTACAGAAAAAAAAACAGAAAAAAAAAAAAGACAAGTCTTGTTCTGCTGCACCCCTTGGGTTTTTATATGAGTAATATGGATAGAGTGTGAGTATCAGAAATAAAGCCAACCAGTGGCTTTTAATTCAGTGACTAACGTTTGGAAGGGCTATTTCTGAAGTTACAAAGATCCTGGGATTGCCACCACCTCTTCATCCCTCTTAAACAACTCAAACTTGCTAAATGAGCAGCAAGCTTTCACAGTTGGCTTACCAAATCTTCACTCACTCCCTGTCCTGTGTGTCTGAGTAAGGGTCACTTAATTGATCTGGTTAGATCAGCATAGCTGTGTTGAGACCCATTAGCAGACACACTCACAAAACTCAGTATCCTAACAGGCCTCTAGGAACCTGGGGGGAGGCTGGATGTCCTATGATTGTCTCTACCTGTCCTCATGACAAACAAAACTTCTGAAGAATGTGCCTTTTTTGCAAAACCTTCCTCCCATTTGTAATTTCTTAGCTCATGAATTCATAACATGATCTATGCATGTCATCAAATCACTAATTAAACTCCAGAAAACTAAAATATTCCACCTCTTCATTTAAAAAGCCATGCTATATAGTCTGTTCCGAGAAGCATCTCTCTCCCAATTTTTAAATGGAGGTTGCTAGATTCTGACTCAATTTGACATGCAAAAATATAAATTTAATTTCACAGAACATAGACAAAATCTAAAAGAAACCAAATACCATTTTTGATTGGCTGACCCCTCTGATAACAAGTTATGATGTGTTTTTGCAAATTAATGGTGAATATAACAGTTTTTCACAAACAGCCTCCCCTCAATGCAATTACAGTTAGCTCATTTCATTATAAAAGATAATAGGTTAATTCATGAAAATAATTACTATTTTTTTGTCACTCATTATGTTCTAGGCACTAGGCAAAGAAGATAACATTCATTATTATATGTAATTCTCACAAAATTTTGTAATATAAATTCTATGAAAATCCCACATTATAAATGAAGAAACTAAAGGTTACAGAGGTTAAGTAACTGGCTCCATGTCGCACAACATATAAGTGGTAGAGCTGAGATTTAGATCCAAGTTTCTGACTCCCAACCTGTAATTACTATACTATGCTGCCTAATGCACAACTGTGCAAAGTACATAAAATCTTGAAAAGTGCTAAATATCATGGTAGTAGTAACAGTTCCGTATATATAATGGGTTTAGTGATTAGCAAAATAATCCATTAGAATGAAATGGCCGTCTTTTATGACAAGAAAATAAGAATGGAAATGCACCAACTTTCTAAACACCCAATTGCATATTCTTACAGCCAGAATTTTTAAAAAACATTTGTGTTTTCTAAAAGATAAAACTGCATTCCATGTCTGAGAGAGAATAAATGTACATGTAGTAGTCAGGGGGATGTAGATTCAAAGACGTAGACTTACCAGTTATAGTGTAAAACATTGTGATTCTGGAGGGTGAAACCCCACCAGCGTTGGTTGCACCGCTAAATCCATTTTTAAGACTCAATTAACAAGTGTTTAAGTTCTAAGAATGATTTTGATCATTAAGGCAATCTGTGTTTGCTGGAAGTAATAAGCTTCTGAGAAAAAGGAAGTCTAGGTTAAATGTTCACGTTTGCGTTGCGGCAGCTGGTGCTCCAGGTCTTTTCAACTGTGACGACATAATGCTGGGTCTGGGAGCCTGAGGATAGCTGCAGGACAACTCCGACATTTTACCAAGGGATTTTTACCTTCCCATTTTGAAAACTTTGCAGTGCATCTTGTGATCTGAAAGTATCTGCCTTTTTTGGCAATCTAAGTTACCATCAGTTTAATGACAAGCTGCTCACAAATCAGTTGTGTATGGTAGACATCCAAGTTACCTATCCAGAGATCTGGTAGACCATTTTTTCTAGGCTGGTGATGAGCCAGTGGGCCAAGCTAAGCATCCTATTCTCACCCCATTCTTCCAGCAAAGCCAGATGCATAAAAAGATTCTTCATTTCTGCTTTTGACACTATATGTCTCTTTTTGATCTGCTGACTTAATATAGCTCTTATGTTTATTTGTCTAAGAAAATATGTCCCAGATTTTTTTTCTATCAGTTTAATATTTCCCCTTAATAAATGTTTTCTGTTGAAGGCATTCCTGTTTACACACTGAAATTCAAACCACAAAGGAGAGTTTATTAAAAACAAAATAAACTTGATCAGAAATACACTAACTGACTTTATTAATAAAAATTCAATTTACTGATTTTTAAAAATAAATTCAAAACAAAAGTTAATCGTGTACAATTTTTTCAGGGCTTGACTTAGCAATGTAGCCATTCATTTAACACAGTCAATCTAACTACACATTTTCTATCAGACACACATGACACTTCTCTTGATAGAAAAGGGTTGTTAGGTTAAAGTCATTTTTTTTTTCAAAAAAAAAAATGATATCCTAAGCCCTAAAGGATAAACATTTATCCACTAAGAGAGAAGGATAAAGATTTTAATGGCATCTTGCTTTAGGATTCAAAATAAATAAGGCAAAGATGAGTTTCCATCTTCTTAAGAGTAAATTACAGAGATTAAAATATATAAACACAAAATGAATGTGTTCCATTTGCATATTATATTTCGCTCTTAAAGTTGATATTAAAGATTAAGGGTCAGCATTTAATCCTCACTCTCCTAATCCCTAAAATTACAAAGACAGGCATAAGTGCATGTCTGCTGCACTAAATTACCTTGAAAGAAAGCAAATTCCGGATGAAAAGGGAAGCATATTTATATTATGGTGATTTAAAATCTGTCGCCTAAACACGTCTTCTCTCCTCGATCCATTGACCTAAATTGCATACTAAAAGCTTGTTTGTCTGCAAATGGGCAGCTAACACTTTGAGACAATCCAGAGATTTCTCACTTATGCAGAATCATGCCAACAAGTTTTCTGCCTACAATAAACACTGTCTTGTTCATATTCCACAGAAACAGGAATTGTGTTATAAAACAGAAGACTTTCTTTAGCAGTGTTAAAACCATTTCCTGGATAGTTAATTATGAAAACTCAGAAACCTGGCTATAAGAAAATCATGAATGCAAAGACATCTACAAAAAAGATGTCATTAAAGTGTTGCTATATCTAACAAAATATTCTAGATCTATTGAATTTTAATACTTTTTTCATAAAGATGGGCTTTTTTTCTTTTTCTCATGGTTGAAAAATGTTTTATAGAAAGGACTTATTTCTTGGATATTCTTGTAACACTTTCTGAAACCTGAAGCCCAATGCAATGAATTCTCAAGCCAAAATAAATCCAACTCAGAAATTCACCTAGTGGTTCAGAAACCTCCCAAATTCTTATCTTCTTTGGGAAAAAATTACATTAATACCAATGTGGTTGTATATAACAAAAAAACAACTAATGGCATGGCAGAAATAGTCTACTGCTGTAAAAGATTAAATTTCTTCCTAGGATATGTCTGCTGATTTTTGTCAGGTATACATTTATTTTAGAAGATAATTTTCTGAAATCACAGTATATACATTATATATGCAATTATAACACTGGAATAGACTTGGCTTCTATAAATCTGTTCCATCATCAATCCTATGTTAATAGAGTATCATGTTCCTCCCTTTAAAATGTATTTCAATTTTGTGTACCTCTAAAAGCACGGAATCTGCATTAACCACTATTAAAATCTGCTATTTGTGTTGCATCTGTAACAGCTTGTATAAATTCAGGAAATATTCTTACATAACACTGAAGACTAAACTATGTCCCTGTTGGTGAATGTTTAAAAAAGAGTATACACTCTGAGGTTAAATGAGTATGATGCTAACTATACTACTATAAACATATACTCAAGTATATTTCAAAATGCACTGAAATTTTTTATCGAGAATCCTCATTTTATGAAGATGTAGAAATTACAATGAAAAGGTCCAATCATCTTGAAAGGGAGGATACACCTCACATGAGTCAGACTCCGCATTTCAGGGCCAAACCTCTGCTGTTACCCAGGATAGTTACCAAAGCAGACTAATGAAAGCTGCAAAAATTATAATTAATTTTCATTCTAAAGAAATCATTCTGCTCTAATCAACTGCCTATCAAACGTCAGTACAAATTATGCTAAAGAAAAAAAATTATGACGCCAGGTTTACTGGGTAAAATTTTTCATAGACTGTATCAGAGTAAAGAATGCCTGTGTGGGAATTACTTTTAATGAACAACAAATTACAATTACTAAACTAAATGAACCATCTGCCTTTTTTTGTTTGTTTGTTTTTACAGCCTCGCTGGTGTAGAATGCATTGTCAGCTTAATTCGCATTCAAAATGGCAGACTGCCTCATCACCGGGCTCTCATGTCCATAACATTTTAACAGAAAATCTGTAACAGATGTTTTCAATTTTAAGAAGAGGACAAGTATGTTTTATAAATATGGCCTAAACATTAAAGGCTGGCGTTTATAATAATAAGGTACATGCTTTTTTTCAGACTGGAGAGCTCGGATGACTAAGTACTCCTAAGCCCTAAATTAGCACATAAAGTATTCATAGACCAATACCAATAAAAACAAGTCCTGATGCACTTTATTAAACATTTCATTCAAGTAAATGTGTTTTGTCTCTATCCTCTAATAGGTGATCATTTGTTTCAAAGGGGCATGCATGAGGACATTCAATAATGACATCTATTATCAAACCTTTACTGAAAGGTTTAAAGTGGTTAGCTGGATACATCATCTGGCATGAGCATAAAACATTGAAAATGGAAAATCGGTCTCTTATTAGCATGTGTGTTACATTAGCTGGGCTTTCCCTGCTGAGGTTTGGGGACCATGGTACTGTACAACACTTGGAAGACTGACTTTTATTAGGGCCATTGACAAGAAGATCCGATCCTTGCACACTCTTAAAAAGAGGATAGAGCATGTAAAGATACCTCGATATAATGCAAAAGGAATATTTACTAAAATTAATGAATATTTTTGCTTTAGACTGTTATGTAGGGCACTCCCAAGTAGCCTTGACTCAAAAGTACAATGAGGACAGGTTTTAAAATAGTCCTTTAACATCCGTTATTCATTTTTGGTTTCTCCTTTAAATGGGAGGTATTACCCTGACAGCCCCTTGGGCCCCAGGTCTCCATTGATCCACTAGGCTGGGTCGGGTGAGATCTCTCTACCAGGTATGTAGGATCAGCTGAGGGTGGCAGGAGCACCTCACTAGCATATCACCCAGTCCTTAGCTTCTCTGCTGAGATGACCCAAAAGGAAAAAAACAACAACCAACTACTGGTAGTAATAAACTATGAGAGCTGATTCTCAAAGAGCAAAGGGGACTACACAGCTCTCTTGTTCTGTAGTCCAGTCACTAACAATGTTTCACTTTCATTTTAATTTAAAGCTTTGCCCAATGCTTTTTTTTTTTCTCCCCTTGACAATCACTGGGAATCCAGATTCCTTTCTGCAATTAAAAAAAAACAAAAGACAATTGTATTGGATAATTTCATGAGCTCGACATGGAGGAGGATATAGGATTCCAGGCCTCTCCGCAGGCTGGATAAATGTGCCTAAATACTCTCTGCTTTGAGTGGGTATTTAACTCGCATCGGCAGTGGGGACAGAAAAGTGCTGCTTTAGAAAAGCAGCTTGCATGCCAGGGTCCACTCAGGGTGATGGTGTCTGCTTTGAAGATTATTTTAATCTCCCCCTCCGCTTGTTCTGAAAGGCAGGAATGAAGAAAATGACAGCTCCATTACGAGAAAGGCAGCCTCAGAAACAAACTCACGTAGAATCCTCTGAAGGTATAGACTGGGGATGCAAAATCACATTTTCAAAAGCCCTTCCCTGGTTTTTGCAAATGGTATTTGATGATGTGAGGTCAGGCTTTAAAAATACCGTTTTTCATATTTATGTAGCTTTTGTTTTGCATTTCAGTCAGTGGAAATAAACGAAGGCATTACTATTGTGTTTCGTTTCTTTTAAATTTGACTCTGGCCAGTTTAGAAGCCAGCTGCAGCCTTGGTTTTGTAAGACTTCCAAGGGGATGTTTAATTTTAGGTAAAAATAGTTTTCACTCAAAATATACATGACATGGATGATGTAGTTGTTTCATTATTTTTAACTACATTTTGAATTTATAAATATGAATTTTAATAATTTAACAACTAAATACTCCTTTAACAGATATATGCTTAAATAGCCCATAAAACACATTACCTTTCTAAAAAGTGCACCAGTTTTGAAAAGTTACTTTATCTGAATACATCTGTATTAACCCATTCGTGCCAGTAAAGTACATAATAATACTTTGATGAAGGAAGTCAGCTCATTACAAAATGTCCTTTTATGAAAAAAAAATAGTATCTAATAGAATTTATTAGGAACTATTAATATTACCATATATTTTACCCTATGCAAAAAATGTGATCATAAGTGTGGTACTTATGACTACCATATGATGTAAAAATTAGTTCTCATATTCCATGTAAAGGATGCTGGCTAAAATTAGTAATTCTGGTATGGTCAGTGTTCATTCCTTTGATTCAGAAATACCGAGGTGCCAAAAAAATGTATATAAGTGGACACTTTGGTCAGCATTGCTTAAGCAGTAGTTCACCGTCATCAGAAGTGTCTGGACGCTGATGGTAACCACTTTGAGCACCTCTTGTAATTGCAGAAGTCAAACATGACTTGTATTCATCTTCTGTTATCAGTATATATTGAGAATTACAATTTTAATACAGTTTTCCTTTCTTAAAATACGTCTACATATTTTGGCACCCTCTGTATATATGGATACTAATTTTGTTATAGATTGAGAGAGCATTGTTCTATTTTACTGATACTGAAAATATGAAACAATGGACTGACTGACTTTCAAACTCAGGATTCTTTCAATTATATTTGGAATGAAATTTTTGCTGATGTCTACAGATGAGTGACTGAAGGGGACAGGAATTAGGGCAGCCCCTGGTCAAGTGCTGAATGCACTAATGTGTGGATCACAGCCTCCCACTGCTCAGAAGGAAAATGTCTATCAATATTCCAGCTCAGTGGTATCTTGGGGAGGAAGCAATCAACTCCTTCCTGACTCAGTGGGTGATGAACTTCTTCCCCTTCTCCCCACCTCCAAACTTGCTACAGATTCATCTGAATCCACCCAAACCCGGCCCTGTTCCTGCTCTGCCCTGGTAACCATGCTTCCCTCTACTTGTAAACGTTCTTACCACTTTGTAACTCTCTGTGTCCCCTCTCTAGGATGCTTGTTCTTAAATTTATAGGATCTGAGACTCTTATGAGAGGTATGGACACACGCAGAGAGGAAATGCATACTTTCTTGCACAATCAGGTGAGAGCACAGCTTCTGGGCAGATAAATCTGGGTTCACATCCCAGTTCCTCAACTATCTGTATGACCCTGGGGAAGACATATGACCTTGCTATGTCCCATTTCCTAACCTGAACAGTTGGGATGATCACTGGCCTCTCGTGAGGACTGGACAATACAGTGGACAGTCAACATTTCTTGGTCCATAGAATTTTAGTTATTAATGCAGTGATTCAAAATGTAGGAGCTTTCCATATGATATTAGTTGTTCGCATATATCTCTTATCCCCAAGCCAAGGACCATGTGTTAATTAAGCTTGCACACCCCAGGCTATCTTAAAAAGTGGCTTTAAAGTATGCTATTGAGGCAAAACTCTTAAAAAAAAAAAACTTAAGAACTTTTGCAACAGCATATTATATGAACAAAGTTTTGTAGAATCAATGCATTTGCTTCAGAGTTTTACACTCTTCAGTTATTATCTCTTTGTTCATGTGGTCACAAAGCATTCCGTTGGCCACAACTAAATGAGTTCCCTCTCTTTAAAAATAACACAGATGGACGTTGGGGGATGGTTTTAATAGTGCCTGTCTGCAAGGAGGAGACTCCTCAAGGTCTTCTTTGTCCTTACTCTTCCAAGATGAATTAGTTTTTCCAGAATCTTCTAACTCAATTATTCCCGAGGTAAATTACTTTTTATGAACAAATAGAAAAACAAGCACATACCACGTTCCCCTCTGTCACTTTGAAATCTGTTTTCTCCCAGCTACACGGAAGGATTTCTAGTTCTTTCTGACACAGTACAAAGATGCACATGCTTTGTGTCCCTTTATTATTTCATAAACTTCAGTAAATTCTGCTCCTATTCTTCTCCTTTCGAGATTTATTAATACCAGCTTTTAGTCATCTGTAAAGTAAAGCCATCCATGATGGCTGCAAGCATTCTTGTTACCCTGGTCTGGAGCTTTTCAATCTGTTATATGTCTTTTGGGGTGAAAGGTTCACGTCTATAATATTTCTGTTTTGTTCATGCTGATGCAATAGAATTTTATAACATACAACAAAGAACTGGAATCTTAGCAACAGCATATGTAAAAGCATGCCAGGAGAAAAGGGCAAAGCCAGGACCCCTGGAAGAGACAGAGTGGAAGAGGCCCCATCCTCAAGTTCTCTGTTTCGTGGGCGCACTTTTCCAATTAATTGGAATAATATGTCACCTCAATCGAACCACAGAAATCATCTTTGCTCTCTAAAACAATGAACATTCAGATATTTTGTACAAAAAAAAAGGGAATGAAAGGAAAGATTGTTAATTCAAGATTGGCCAGAATTATTTCAAGTCAGAACTCTCCACTTCATAGAATCTCTTCATTCCAAAACAAAATAAAATATTAGTAGAGTGGGACCATAGTTTCAGCCTTAATCCCACCCATTTATTTACTGGATTAATGTAAATTCTTATAAAAAAAAAAAAAACTAAGCTTCAAACCACACAGTCCGCACCTTATTTATCCTCTGATAATCTTGACATTGGCTATCACTGCAATTACTATAAATCTCTGGGACTAAGAACGTGGTAGGGAACTGGAAAAGCTTCCAAAAATTCTTCACCGTTATCTTTTTATTGTATTTGTTCTACGAAAATTTTTCGGTAAAAACAAATGCTTTCTCTACTCAAGACTTTTAAGAACCACTAGCAAAAGCAAATCCAGGAAATGACATGGATGGTACGAATGCTTTAGCATGAAATTATCTCTGACCTGGAAATATGACCTGAGGCAATGATGTCATCTTCATCACCACGACATTATTTGGAGGTTAAGTCGCTCAGATAAAACCTACCTTTTCCTAAAACTTATGAACATGGTGGCAAATCTTCTAATCGTCAAAACCAGAACCACTTATTTCAATAGTTAAAAGACAGTGCTGTGAATCTGAATATTTAAAGAGTCAATACAAAAAGACCTAGATGAGTCAGGGTAATTGCTTCCACAATGATTGGGGGGTGGGGGGCGCTCTCCCACCTCTGTTAGTGTCACTAATAACCCATTTCCAATCTGTGACATTGCAAGGACCTCTTTTTGATCGCCTAATAGTGTCAGGAGCAAAATTCAATACAAATCATTTTTTAAAAACACGATAAAGGCTAATACTGCCACCTGCATCAAAAGAGTGCCTGTTATTCCTTTCATCTCTTGATTAACATGGGGCTGACTTTCCAATTTGTGGATTCACCATATACCTTTTACTAATTCTTTCTCACCCACTGATTTCCTGCCTCTTGGCCATTTCTTTGCTCATTTTCATATCCCCCAGAGGGAAAAGAGAGAAAATTAAACTCGAACCTATGGAATTTGCTCTAATGAAAGGCAAAGAAAGAGAACTGGAAATCATGGGCTAAGATGAGATTTGGGGGTTTTCATACTTGTATTGGTTCTAGTTAATCTAGAATATGAAGATCCAGCTATATATAACGTCATTTATCCTTCACTTCTATGGGACAATGTAACCGTGACCATGGTGGGAAAGCTATGACACAAATCAGAACTTTTCCTCAAGTTTCCTAAATAATAGTATATTTAAGAAGATAAATTAATATAAATTTTGAGACATATATTTAAGATGCAACGTTTTGAGGAAAATAAAAACTGTGTAGAATATACACCTGTTCTCACTTCAAAATTATTATTATACTTTGGTCAAGAAATAAGGTGCAGGCAGCCGGTTAGCTCAGTTGGTTAGAGTGCAGTGCTCACAACACCAAAGTTGCTAGTTCGATCCCCACATGGGCCAGTAAACTGCGCCCTCCACAACCAGATTGAAACAACTACTCAACTTGGAGCTGATGGATCCTGGAAAAACACACTGTTCCCCAATAATAAAAAGAAAGAAAGAAAGAAAGAAAGAAAGAAAGAAAGAAAGAAAGAAAGAAAGAAAGAAAGAAAGAAAGAAAGAAAGAAAGGTGCAACTGCTTAGACTGTATTAATAGATTTCTGCCTGGTGACTGCTTTTCCTAGTCAAAGTACCTCAGCCCAAGTCCCTTAAGGGTTAATGTTGCTGGGTGAGCTGAATTCATGAGCGTAATCCTAACCAAGTGAGGTGAAGTTCCATCAGGTCTATTTCAGCATATCAGGGATTACTGCTAGCTGTCTAATCCTGCTGAGCCTTAGGGAGGAACGTTCTATTGTATTTGAAATCCTGGCCAGGGAAGAACAGAAGGTTAAATGGGTGCCTTGCTCTGTAATCAAATATCACAGGCACTACTTATCTATTCAATGAACAACTGACTTAGAAAATCAATTAGGAACCAAATAGCTTCTTAGGAATTTTTCCTCAGAAAGAGGCAAGGTTTGTTTGTTTTATTTAAATGAGTTTATTTGATATATTTGTACTACTACAAATTCTGGAGCTTCAAAAGTTGTTTCTCTGGTTTCTAAGATATGTCTTGCCTCACACGCTAGAGTGTCTGTACTATTTACTTATGAATCCAGGGCATTTCGGGAATTAATGATACCACACACTAGCAGAGCGGAGTCATTTACCTAAAGAAAAAAATGCCATGCAAAATCAAGCCACATAAAAACCACAGTGATGTCTGAATAAAAATTCTGAACAATAATGCAAATATGTATTGTTGTTTTTATTCAGATGCTTTAAATCATTTACCTCTTCTGAAACGTATTCCTTCAAACAGTGCATCAGTTGTGAAAATATTATGAGCATAGGGAAAAAAAATGAAAAGGCAGCCACAGCCCCTGAGCCTCTTTGTTCTCAGTAGGAAGAGGCTCTTTTTGGTGGTCTGAAGGTTATCATCCTTGTCTCACCACCCCCATCCTCTACCTGTCACTCTGCGTAGATGTCACAGTTCATGCACACAGACAAACAGGCTGACCTGGCCAGCCACCTGACCTTGGACAGGCCTGAGATCAAATCTGGTTATTAATATTGGGGCGAGTCAAAATGTAATCTTCCAGACACTGGAGAATTGAGCTAGAAATTATTCAGTAGGCACTCCCTGTCAATAAGACGCATAATGATGCTAAGGGTTAAAATGTTTTTCTGGACCTGAAGAGGAGTTAAGATTTTTTTTTTTTTCTGTTCTGTGAAAGCTTTTGAGAGAAGTTTGTTCAGGGCCTTTATAATGCCTCTCTTATTTGTCCTTAAACTTTCAATTAGTTTGGGACTCTTTGCTTTCTACGAGTTCTTATAAGGTAATTCATTTGCAGACTAAAGCAGATATAATTGGAAAAATATTGCCCCATCATAGTCATGGAAGATACTTTACAAATGGGATAAAATACTTTTAATACACTCATTGTAGTTCAACGTGTATATAAATTTAACCCTGGGTTCTCATTCTCTGTAATTGTTATTTTCTATAACTTTCTCTCAGCATATATCCATCATTTTCTAGGCTAAAAAGGGGAAATAGGAAAAATCATTTAAATGCCTACGCAAATACAAAGTGTGCTACAGTAATAAATGCCTTACTCTCTCAAACCACTCCTAAAATTAAAGAGGAAATTTAATCTGGTATTTCTTCCATAATTTACACAATCATTTCCATATTCTCTAGTTATAGGTCTCCTGATAAGAGAGTTACATGTCCTCCATGACAGGAACAGCTAATGATCTGGTCAAAAGTCTCTGCCACAGGAGTATCAGTATGTTCTACAAAAATATATTTTGAAAATCATCATTAATTTTTTTTTTTTTTTTTTAGCTTAGTCATCCTGCCACCCGTTGGAAGGTCAGTGGCAGCTCAGCTAGGGCTGGGCATCGAACTGCTATTGCTCAGAGCTCAGCTCGCACTCTTGAGCGAGCTCTTAACCAACTGAGCCACTTGGCTGGCCCTATCATTAACTTTTTATTTACATACAGACCACAAACGGATGCAACTGTAGGAAATGCTGGGAAGGCTTTTTGTCTGTGCTACAAAAGTATATTTTAAAAGTGTGGTAAAATCTTCCTTTTTATTTGGAAATAAAAGATGATATCCTCTTTTGATTTCTGTTGCCTGCTAATCGCCCAACAATTTTTCTTTGAGAATGTATCTGGCTTTACATATCTTAATGATACACATTTTGCATAATGACCCGTTCATTCCAACTGTCTGTGAAGATACACTCTATGAGGGCAGGCCATGGGTAGGGAGACTTTACATGGTACATAGAATCATGTCATAATAAACGCCCCTCCACTTCCCCTCCTGCCACTTTGTATCACTTGCTTCCTCAAGCAAAGCAAACCCACTAACTCTCTAACTTGTGACACTATTAAGTGGTCTTAACAGATTATGTCTATGAAATATCCTTGTATGTCTATTGGCACAGAAGGAGGCTATGTCTGTCATAGCAGAGCAAAATGCTTTAGGTCATGCAAACATACGCTACTGTACTATGTCTTTGACTGAAGCACAAACCTCCAAAGATTTACAGGACATATATGTGTGCTCATTGAACGTTATCCTTATCCCAAATGAGCAGGGCTCACCCCAAGCAGGGTATGGCACTTTCATCCTGCACTGAACTATGTTATCAGCTAAGCTCAAGTATCTGATCATGCCAATCCAATTACTAGCAAAATTTTGAAATAACTGGTTTGATTTTTTTTTTTAACCCAACCATCCAGTTATTTTATTAGTCTGTCTCTTTTGGTCTGTGGGGTGGGGGGATTTCTTTGTTTGGGTCTTTCATTGGAACACTGGCTATATTGCCAGTGGGACTCAGATACAGTTTGGAATTTTACAGTGAATCTGCATTTAAAAATGTAGCTTTCAGGGTCAATATGGAGTTGATTAGTTCAAGTAGATCCATAAAAAAGGGACTTCTGTATGAAACAGACAAAGATCCAGTTTTTAACTTGCAGATAGTTAAATATAATAACTTTTCCAGAATCACATGGTGTGACAGGGCAGACTGTTGCTCATAAAGCTGGACACCACATTTACTTGCTTCTTTTTTAGCACTGGTTTCCATTGTGGCTGCGAGTGCCTCTGTATTAGATGTTATATTGGGGAGAAAAGAAGAGTACAAGAGATCAGTAAATAAAACCTGTCAAATGATAGACCACACTCTACACAGGTCTCTTTCACAAACAGCATCAAGCACTAGACACACATCTCTATCTACACACACACACACACGTACACATTTATGCCTACATCTATGGAGATAAAGAGAGAGAGAATATGCTGTTATGGAGTAGAACTCCAAAAACAGCCCTTGGAATTTGCCTTCCTAGAATAGCCAGAAAATGAAAAACGGCAGAATTATTACACTGAGCCACAAACGAGCATACAGGCCCCCAGGCCCGCGGAAGGCAAATCTCCTGAGACCTATAAGATTACCGCTCAGAAAACAGACCATGTTATCGGCTGCCTGGGGAGATCTGTGTACAAAGAGAGTGGATCTCCACAACACGAAAAAACAGGATTCCAAAAATTTAGCAAAAAAAAAAAAAAAGAGATTCCTACAAAATCCAATGCAGGGGCCTTAGTTGTTGTTTTTATTTTATTTTATTTTTTTTACCGATTTCTGGACTCAGAAAGTGGTTTCTTGGCCCAACAGTTCACTAAAGAGCCAGACCTCCAACAAAAAGAACAGCTGTTTTGTCCAGAAAGGTTTTCTTTATCAAAGTCACCGTTTTTCCTACTGGAAGGGATTTATTTTTATTTTTATGTATCCAAACATGTCAGATTCTTGTCCTTAGAGGCAAAACAGTGAGTAAGACAGAGCACAGTGCCTTTTGTGACTTCCTTGGACAGGGGATGCAGCATTGGCTGATCCAAGCAAAACCTTAGTCTGTGAAAGGAGGGGACACACAGCAGACAACAAAGACATGGTTTCTGTCTCTGAACATGGGACGAACAGATGCTAAGGGCCCTGAGCTTAGTACGACCCCCACAATCACCATCTTCTCATGGAGCCTTTATATGTATAGGGACCTTCACAATTTTCTAATCCAGTAACCCCCAAATCTGGTCAGTTATCTGGGTCACCTCTTCAAAGGAAGGGATAGCCAGATGCACCCCAGGGGCTGTGGCCTTGGAATCAGTATGTTTCAAAAGTTCTAACAGGGAGTCTAACAGTCATTTTCCTCTCATCCAGCCTCCCATATTATCTTCTGTACAAATTTGTCCACTAGTTATGCAGCCATTTCTAAAGTGGCTTTTTCCCATAAATGTTTAATGACTCCCAAAAGTAGAAAAGTATTTGCACTCTGATAAAAACCTCAGTGGTCAATGCCATTTTCTGTATGGTAGTCAATATCTAGTGAGGTCAACTCAGGTCAACCCCCCAGCCACTATTCTAAATGCCTCAATCCAGGGTCTCATTCAAATTCTACACTTTCTTCCAAGATTAGAGGAAGAATTTGATTTACACAAATACCTTCATACTAATGACACAAATATGTGTTCCAGATTTTTTTTAAAAAACTACTTAGGTTATTTGTTTACACTAGCAAATAATTAGTTCTTTGCCTACTATATACAGAGAGTGCCAAAAAAAAGTATACACATTTTAAGAAAGGAAAAAACTGTATTAAAATTGTAATACACATCCTCCATATACACCGATAACAAAAGATGAATACAAGTCACATGTATATATTTTTTTTGTCACCCCTAGTATTTACATGTAAAACGCTTGTGTCCTCCACCAGACTGTAAGCTCTGCCAGGGCAACACCAGTGTCTGTCTTGTTTGATTCTATGTTCTTATTCTCTAGCACAGGGCCTGGCAGAGTGGGCTCTCAAAATGAATAAATGAAATTCTTAGTCAAAGAAGTAAATAATGCAGGGTGGATCAAGAAAAGCAGTTCTGTTATTTCCCCATGTATGATTATCATCCTGCTTCTTGTTTGCAAGAAAAAAATACATAAACATATATTTGTAGATTAAACAAAATGCATAGAAAACCAGGAATCTGATACATGTGCAACTACAGTGGCAATTTAAGATGAGATGCTTGGTAAAGCTAAGAACAAATTCAGCTCCAAGAACCAGAGAAGTGATTACGTTTAGGCCGGATCTCAAAGGCCGTCAAGTTAATGCTCGTTTTCTAATCACGATGGTAACTCAGGACCCATCTTATAGATGAAAAAACTGTGGTATCAGCCTAAGGGCAAAAGCAAAATTCATGCCAGACACAGAAGCACTAAACATTCATTTTTCAGCTGTGAGCTCCACTTACTACCACTCATTTGCAAATTCACACTTGGCAGACTTGAGAACTGGAATTTAAAAGCTTAATACACAGCTTTTTTTCTGTGGGCCAACTTCTAAGAAAGAATGGATATCAGAGTTAAAGCGCATAAAAGGATACACAAATGGGTATTTTCTACGAGCTGTATTTGCCCATTTTCAAGTTGATGAGGATGGCTCCATTCCTCGTCAAAGCAAATTTCAATCGCGAGCCAATTGGAGAGAGAGTTAAGAATCGCTTTTCAGGAATGACAAGTCCTGGATACAATAGTGTAACCAAATGCACTGATAGAAATTGAAAAGGCAAGCATCGCGCCCATAATAAGAAAAGCAGAAATTACCTCTAAGTATGAAAAGCAATGCCAACAGTGTAGATATCTTGACAAAATGCAAGTAGTATTTTCCAAATATAAGAAAAGCTTCCAGAATACTTTTTAAAAGCTATTTTGTTACCTTAATTAAGATCTACAGGGGAAAGGTTTTACTTTTCCATTTACTAATATGTTAACTAAGGCACAGAAATGCTTGCCAAAAACCACATCACGAGTGAGAAAGTCCGTTGCACATGGAAAATACCTAATTCTTCTTTTAAACCTTCCTTGAGTTACAGAGAGACACAGGGAGATAGATGTGTATCTCTTCCACTGCTTTTCTCTGAGACATCACCCCACATCCTCCCACCAAACTCCACCCCGACGTAAGAATAATGGGAGGGTATCGAAATGTGATATGAAGCTTGAGCAATGCTTATTAAGCTCATCTGTGTTCAGAAACATCAGTGCTGAATGAGGCAGTCCATCTCGGAGCTTCACTGTGTTTCAGATACAAGGAAGCAGCTCCAGAGAAATCTTGTAGCATGAGATAATATGGGAGCTTATCATGTTTTCTTGCATAATTTCCCCTTAAAAAGTTTTTTCATAACGAAACAGAAAGAAGAAATTATGCAATGTTATGCTCTAACATAACATTATGGGTTGGCAGCCCAACCCCTGACCTCGCCCTACCCATGTCAGTAGGCTTTGGGATGCTGGCTACGTCTCTAGAAATGGAGAACTTAAAGGAACATTTGTAAGTATTGAATAAAATAGGATGATGCCTGAAAGCTGTAGATAAAATATTAAAACGACGTGACCTGGGATTAACTCAATCAGATAGTAGAAACAAGTATATTTATGTTTTTATACCTATAAAATAGAAAAAAACCTCCTTCTGGCTAGCAAAAAAAAAGTGCCAGGTACTATTTCAGCCTATGCACAGTGTTACCATTATAAAAACATGAAAAAAAGCATGCTTGCAGATATCACATAGGTGGGCAGGGGAAGGCAAGAGGGAGAGAAGACCTAAATTATACTGTGACTGTGCGTTATTTTTCAACAATGGGACAACATCTTTACAGTGCGGAAACAAATAACCACTCTTCATCAAAGTTCTGCAAAGCAGGAATCTAATTTTTCTCCAAATACCACAGGGTATCTAAATATTAACTTTCTAGATGACACAAAGGAGTAAATATTGCTAAAAAGTGTCATATAAAGTACTAAAAGTGTCCCTACAAACTTCTGGAATTCAAAAAGGCTATAAATAGTGATAATTCATAAGAGGAAATAAAGCACAGATAAAAAATATTATATAGTTTCTTCTAAAACCGTGCGAGCTTCTTGAGGACAGGAACCACATCTTATACCCTTAGTGTCTGCCTTCTTCACCCCTGGGGGTCAGCACAGGGCATTTTTAACAGAAGAGGACACACAGACATGTGTGTTTTACTAGAACTTCAACCTAACAAAACATGTGTCCATAAATGTAAGTTTTAACATAGATCAATTTTTCATTCCTACAAATATGGGGAGTTCAGTTTATAGACATTTTTTCAAAGAACATAGTATGAACCTAACAAATGGTTTACATTCTGATATAAAATAACAAAGAGCTAAAAATTATTGTACATACTGTTATCAGTGAGTTTTCTAATTGGCCATCACTCACTACCTCCACCCAAAGTTTTTGAATCTCTGTTTATCTTATTATTCCTTCTCTTCTTCCTCTGTCAGGAGATAGATGCCCTTCACAGAGATCAACTATTACAGTTTCAGTCTTATTTTCCTCCCCTTGAGCCACAAACAAGGTCTTTCTTTCCAGGTATCTCTTCTCAACATAATGCCTTCACTGGGACAGTGCCTGGTAGAAGACTGGGGGTGCTGGAACCAGTCAATCTGAGTTCAAATCCTGACTCGGTTGTCACTGTTACAAGCTTTGTGACCTTGGATGAACTAAATAAGCTTTCATTGCCTGAGTTTCCTCATCTTCAAAATGGGCATAATGATAATACCCTCCTATGAGGGTGGCTCTTAGAATTAAATGTTAATACATTTAAAGAACTTAGTAGATTATCTGCCACCCAATAAGTGCTCAATAAATGTTAGTACTTTTAATTTTCTCATTGAACTTATTGGCCACAGTGAAGCAGAAGATGAATAAAGAACATGACAAAAATTTGTAATATTCTTTAAAGTAAAAAAGAGAAGGAGCTGACCAGATATAAAAATAAGAATTGACTGGCAGTAATAAGAATCTAGTTTATATTATTGATTGCAACTCAGGAATTTCACTCCTAGGTATATGCCCAAAATAAATGAAAACATATTTCCACATAAAAAAACTTGTACACAAATGTTCATAGCATCATGTTTCATAATAGCCAAAAAGTGGGGAAAAACAACTCAAATGCCCACCAACTGATGAAAGGATAAATTAAATGTAGTTTATCCATACAATGGAAATTCCACAATAAAAAGGTATAAAGTACCGATACATCAGACAATATGGATGAATCTTGAGAACATTATACTAAGTGAAAGAAGCCAGTCACAGAGGACCACACATGGCTTCATTCCATTTACAGGAAATGTGCAAAATAGGCAATCTGTAGAGACAGAAACAATTAGTGGTTGCCTTGGTTGGAATTAGTAAAGGGGGTAGGGGGTGGGGTAAATGGCACAGGATTTCTCTTTGGAGGGTTAACAATGTTCTAAAGTCCATTGTGGCAATGGTGGCATAACACCGAATATTCTTAAAAAAACATTTAATTTTATACTTAAAATGAGTGAATTGCATGGTATATGAATTATAACTCAATAAGGCTATTGCAAGTTACAAAAAAAAAAAAAAGCAGCAAAGCGAAAGACAATGACCTCAACATTCATTGTACTGTCCACACAGTAGATTTTGTAGCATACAAATTTAGTTCCTTCCTCTTCTGATTTAGAACTGATTTCTTGACATTTTAATTATAAATGGACAAGACATGAAAATAACCAATGTGTCCTTCAATTGATGACTGGATAAGAAAGATACATATATACACAATGGAATACCACTCGGCCATAAGAAAAGATGAAATAGTGCCATTTGCAACAACATGAATGGATCTTGAAATTATCCTGCTAAGTGAAATAGGTCAGACAGAAAAAGTCAAGAACTATATGACTTCACTCATACGTGGGATATAAAACTGAAAACAACAAAAGAACAAGACAAACAAACAAAGAAACAAAAACTCATAGACATAGACAATAGTTTAGTTGTTACCAGAGGATAAGTGGGAAGCGGGGATAGTAGAAGAGGCTAAAAGGGGTCAAATATATAATGATGGAAGGAGAACTGACTCTGGGTGGTGAGCATACAATATGATATATAGATGATATATTATAGAAATGCACACTTGAAACCTATATAATTTTACTAACCATTGTCACCTCAATAAATATCATTAAAAAATATATACAGCAATAAAAACAGAAACTTTAGTCCCATCTTTCTATGTAATTTTATGCTTAACTATTGAGATTGCTGCCTTATCCCAATATTTCCCTATTATGAAAAACGGACAGATGGCCACTTTAAGAAGACACTTGTTCTGGTTACCTCCTTCCCTGAATTGCAAGGACACTTCTAACTGTCTGGTGGTATCTGCTGTGACTTTAAGACAAAGAGGAGAAGAGAGTGCTAATTAAGTAGACAATAACCTGAGCAAACCTTCGCTTTTAAAGGTACTTTGAAAAAAGACTTAGTGTTCAAGCATTTGTAAAAAAAAGAAAATACCTGCTCCCATGGTAGGATGAGAACCTGCCTTTTGTAAGGGGAAAATGGCTTAATGCACTCCCACAGTTAGTGAGGCCATGCACATTTTGGAGAACCTGTCATTTTTACCAAATCATATCCTGTTCCCTGAGCCTTTGATTAGTCATGTGTACATACAGGCCTGATTTCAGTGCTTGTTGACGAGTCTTGCACAACATCATCAAAAGTTTATTATCTCTGAGACTGAGAACACTTACAATGTGCAGGAAGAGATTTCTGCGATCTACTTTAAAACAAAATAAGTGGAGGGCTGGCCGAATGGCTCAGTTGGTTAAGAGCTCGCTCAAGAGTGCAAGCTGAGCTCTGAGCAACAGCAGTTCGAGGTCAGCCTGAGCTGAGTTGCCGTTGAGCTGCCAACAGGTGGCAGGATGGCTCAGCTAAAAAAAAAAAAAAGTGGGCATTAATGATTAACTCATAATCTTTGTCAATTTTTAAAAAATAAGTCTTCATATACTGTATTCTCAGTCCTCTATCTCTGTTTCTCTCTCTCTCTCTCTCTCTCTCTCTCTCTCTCTCTCTCTCTCTCTCTCTCACACACACACACACACACACACACACACACACACACACACAAGTGCACACATATACAATGTGCTCTGGGGTTTGAGCAAACTAAGTCTAAGTAGGTCTCTACAGATGTGTACTGAAAGCATCATTGGAATACTGGCATTTTGCCTTTTTAATCAGTTAACACATAAGACCCAAATATACCCATATTCCTCTACACCCATTGATATATATATAAAAAAAAAAAAAGAACATCAGCCTCAATGTACTTCTGTATCAATGGTTTTCCAATAAGTTATCAAGACATTATAACTAAAGGGGAACTGCAGTTCTACAAGAAGGAATAAAATGGCCTACTACATGGTACGGGAACTTATTCAGCAAATATTATACCCGGGGGTCTCTGCTGAAACATATATCTAAATAAACGTTGACAAAATTAAGCAGTTAGGAAGACAGTTTTGCATTGATGACTTAAAGGTGCTACTTCTATCTCTGTGTTAAGAATAAATACTCTTAAAAATGAAGTAATTCTTCATAAAGCCCATCTTAGTTTTTCTAATATTTAAGCAATTAAGAGAGCCAAAGACTGTATTTCTCTGAAGAAAAAAAAAAGTGATTTGTGAGTTCCCCTTGCGTTTATTTTTAAGGAATTTGGTGATGAGACTGGGAGGATCTTCTCTGGTAACATTCATCCTGGAAAAAATTGGTACCATTGTTCCATCCAAATGTGTTTTTTTAATTACTTAATCTGCTAATAAAAACTATAATAAACCAAAAAACAATAAACCAGAGCTCGCTTTTAGCCAAACTATTTCTCCAAAGACATCATGGGGCCTCTGTATAAAAAAAAAAAAAAAAGCAGTGATAGTCTCACATGTTTTTATAAATAGGCGAGAGTTTTCTCCCTTCTTAAGTATTGTGCAATATCAGTTCAGCCAATAAAATAAGTTCTGGAAGATACATTCTGGTATCTGCAAAATTCCCATTTCTGCCTATTAATCTTATTGCAAAAAACAACACTATATATTTGGTATAAAAGTTGGGAATCATTTGCCCCCTCCCTAGGGGTCTGATGTCACCTACTCTGTCACTACATGGTAAGTCCTGAATGTACATTGAGTTTAAAGGAGAGAGAGGTCTTGAAAACCAACTCTCTTTCAAAGATGATAGCAATTAAGCTTGCTACCTGATTTCCCACAATTGAACAATGAATGATTTTAGGTACTAAGGGCTTATGCTGGTGTTACTCTCAGGCCTGCCCAGTGTAATATCACAATGTCCTTGAATGCTTTGCCCACTCCAGCTGTAGATATGCGGAGCTTCTCTGCTGCTAACAGTTCTGTCATTCCAAAACCCAGGCTGTTCTTCCTTTCCAGTCAAAGAATATTTCATTTGCGAACATGGTCCAGGGCAGCAATGGCCACGACCAACAATTCTTTGCAGGATCAGGTAGGCAGGTTCCAGAAAGCAAGATTTCCCCAAGCACCTTGAAGTTAAGTCAATGTAAATAGTTGTAACAAGATTTGAGGCTTTTGGGGGCTGGCCAGGTGGCTCAGTGGTTAAGAGTGCGAGCTCTGAGTAACAGGGTCACTGGTTCGATTCCCACATGGGCCAATGAGCTGCGCCCGAGCTGAGCTGCCAACAGGTGGCAGGATGGCTCAGCTTGTGAGAGCATGTGTGCCTAACAACAGGGTTGCCTGTTTGACACCTGCGTGGGATGGTGGGCTACACCCATCCACAACTAAGATTGAACACGACACCTTGAGCTGAGTGGCTGCGAGCTGGGTCGGCCGGATGGTGACTGGACTTGGAGCTGAGCTTGCAGTACCCTCCACAATTAAGATTGGAGGACAACAACTTAGCTGTTCCCCTTTCCCAATTCCCCAATAAAATCTTTAAAAAAAAAAAAAAAGATTGGAGGCTTTCCATTGGCATCATTAGCAAAAGTTCGAAGAGGAGAGAGAGGAAAGAAGTACATTAGAAACACGTGGTGGAAAAAAGGATTCATGGGACCTTACAACTAAACGAAGGTAGAAGTAAAAGATAAAAGTAGAAAAAGAATAATTTGGAACAAGATTGTCTTTTAAAATTCTATAGTAAGCAGCAAGTGAATAGGGCTTCCTCCAGTAGTTAAAAGGATGTTGGGGAAAGAGAAGAGGAGACTGGCGTTCTGGGCAAAACTGAGCTTCAGCTGTTCCCACGTAGTAAGTTAAATGTGTATGGAAGCCCATTGCTTCTTTCAGGTCACCAGGGTACCATTTGGCACAGTGCTGCTGAAGTACCCTGGTGACCTGAATGAATTAATGCAACTTCCAAAGGTGCTTAACTTGCAAGCAAAGAAATCAGGCACTATACGTGATAAATATTCTACGAGTCCTTTCTATTTAATAAAGCAAACACCCAAAAAATGTCTGTCTAAGGAAGTTCCTTTAAAATGAAAGACCTCTGTGGTGACAGAAAATATGGAGGTGGCTATTTTAACCAGCAGTGTCTCTTTCAAGCTTGTTGGGGACCCAACAGGTCTGAGTGCATCACTGCAGGTGACTACAGTCTGGATGCAAACCCCACGGGCCAGCTCTTAGGTTTCCCTTGTGTCTGCAATATATTTAAGGGGATCTGCTAACTTAAGGAATCCAAGTGGGCTCCAAATGATTCAGCCCCGGACAAAATAGTAAAGTTTGCCTCTGAGACTCCAGGCCTTACTCTGCCTTTCCCACCGCCTGCTCTTCCTTTCCTCAAGTGCAACAGAAAGTTTTCTCATTAGCAAAGCCTCAGAAAGTGGGCTACAGCATGAGTGGAGAAGAGGGCACAGTTAGGACAGCAGCATGGGCTCTCGTTATCTGTGAGGATTCGAGCAAGGTGCTTCACCCTGAATCTCAGTTTCCTCATGTGTGAAAATGGGGATCATAACACACAGCTATTAGGAAGAGGCAAGGAGGTAACACATACGAAAAGTTTAACTTACTATGATTGTTGTCCCTATATAGTCTCTCATCAAAAAGTAGTGCCATTTTAAAAGATGATAAGTGGATAAGTCAATTGTCAATGTGGCTTCACAGTTTACAGACCATCTGGCATCAGAAGAAGGGATATTTTGGGTAAGATGGTTGCCAAGACCTTGTAAGTTACACATAGACAGTGAATTGCCAACTCTAGCTATTAATGAAGTTCTCCTTGACACAAGACACATAATCACAGCCTAAAAATCCATACTTTAAAACTTTAAAAGCTTGTCTCCCAAACCGGAGTTCAGCGATATAGTCGAACCTATCAATAGCTCATGTCTTTCCATCCTCAGCCCTGTACGTCACTTATTTTATCAGCAGGTATCCAGGGACAAAAAATTCTTCAGCCCTAATCTTCCTTCCTCTGTACCACTCCTTAAAATTGTTTAATGGGAAAATATAACCCTACCATTTATTCCTTAAGCAACAAGAAGAGAGAAATGTATATTCTATGCAATCTAGTATTTCCAATGAAAGAAAGACTTTAGGAAAACCTGAATCAATAAAGTATTGAGAGTATGGTCTCAATGTACTTTTATATTTATATATACATATTTAGTATATGTTAAGTATTATAGTCAAGGCTACAAAAGTATTATACTTCTCTTTAACATCAGAAAATTAAAACACTGGTAAAACCAAGTAAAATAAAATGTTACCACACATAATTGTTATTATCTGTGATTGTAAGAGAACTGGCCATTATAGTAACTGTTCTTTAAGCATAGCTCTCACTGACAGTATTATAAACTGAACTTACAAAGATTTTCCAAGCGTCAAACTAAATTAGCATCCCGGTTCTACAAGAGGGTTGACTGCAGTTGTAATCTGACACATTTGCATCCTTGATTAAGTGGTTTTCTTCTTCATTTTCTAGGCAGTGCATTAATAGCATCATCCTCATGGATGAAGAATGACGTACAAGTTCCAACTAATAGAAAAGCTCTGGCCTGCCCTCACCTTCCCACCATAACACTTGTCAGAAACAGATCAATAAAGTCTTGCCACACAACAGAGCCATAAGAGTAAGCCAAGATATACAAGTGGCAGTGTTTCTGTATCTACTGATGACCCAAGGGAACAGTTGTACTCAGTCCTTCGACTGACCAACCGCTACTGAAAAAAGCATGGAAGGGGCGGCCGAGTGGCGCACTGGATAAGAGTTGGTTTTGGGATGCCAGCGGCCCCGGTTCGGATCCCACATATGAGGGCCAGTGACACCGCCCTTTACAGCTAACAACTGCTCCACCTGAAGCTGGGCTGTGCGAGCCCCGGCGACGGTGTAGGCTGCAGCCCCTGCTGCAGTGGGCTGTCATAGGCTACAGTGAGTGACTGGCAGCCAGCATGAGCTGCCAATAGCTGCGGTGAGCGAACATCCAGAGGCCGGCGACCGATCTGCCTCATCCGGAAAGAGCGCAATGACAATACCAATATGGGCCAATGAAGCAACATCCTCCACAACTAGAATGAAGAACAAAAAGACAGAAACTTGTCTGTTCCCCTTCCCCGATTCCCCAACGCTGTTCCCCTCCGCCAATTCCCCAATAAAATCTTTAAAAAAAAAAGTATGGACGCTTTGGGTGACTAGTAGATGGCTTCGACCTATAATTATTTTTTTAATGTCCCTACCATATTGGAAGAACAGGGTGAGGTAGGAAGCATCACTTTAGAGAAGATGGGTTAGAACCTGTCACATTAACAGGACACAACCTCCATACACAGTGACATACATTTTAAAACCTGGCACATAGTAAGTGCTCAGCAAACGTGTCTAGATTTATTAGCAATAAAATGTGAGCTATCATTGGGGTCCTCTGCAAATAGCGCTTTGGCCTCCTCCTAAGCTACAGAAACTGGGACATTTCTTCACGTGTTCTAGGGGGCGGTACCTCCATTGTAGTCCCTCTTTTGAATAAATTATATCGGCATAAGCCTTTGTGCAATACACTGATAATTTTGGGGGAAAAATTGCCTTTTAAGGCTTGAATTATCTGAATAATGAACAAATCTCCACGTCTAATTGAACTCAGCCTGAGCACAGGCTCAGAAGCAAAGCAAACTTGGTGAAGCATTTCCAGTAGGACTCAGGCAGGCCAGATGTTCTGGAAGCAGCATCTCGGTCATTATGTGCATGCCAGCTCCTCCTCACTCCACCCCAGGCCAAGACCCTTTCAGCAGCGCGAGGCCTGCGTAACATATGACTCTGGCTGCCTTGCTGCATGGCATCCCAGGATCCACTGGAGCAGCTCAGCGCTTTTCAACGAGCTCCACTGACAGGGATAATGAAATGGAAGACAAAGCAACATGAGGGGAGAGCCCGTTCATTAGGAGGTAACACCTTTGTTTGCCGTATAAATGAACTCAGGGAGGGCGACTCATAAGAGGTTTACTACTTTCGGTGAAACCATACTTACGCGTCACATTCGATAGAATGAGCACAAGTTATGCACAAACTGAAACATAAATCATAAAGTATGAGATGACATGGGTCTGACGGGAAGGGAATGGTAGTGCCAAATTTTTTACTGCGTTTCTGAGGGCGGGGGGAGGGGTGTACGATATGGAGTGTGTGTGTTTCTGTCTGTTTGCCTGCCTGTGTGTGTTCGCAAGGAGATAAATGAAGGCAGCCGGTAGGGTGGAGCACTGCCCTACCTACCCCCATGCTGACGTAATCATGGCACCCACACACACACAGAAATTCGTCCAGATGAAACAGCTCACTTAAGACCAAATGCACCCTGGAAAGGGCTTGAAAGTCATTTATACCTTTGGATGTACTACATGGCTTTTATGGAAAGGCTCCTTTCCCCTTCATTAAAGGAATGCTAGTTTTCTTGGGGGAATCAGGTGTGCAATCTTGCAACATGGGTATTCATGCAGAGAAACTCTAGGTGGGATAAAATAGTAAGGGTTTCAGAAAAACAGAGAAGGGCATAATAGTGTGTGCCTGGTGTATAGGACTACAGTAGCACTGGCTAAGGACAGTCAGGTCGAAAACAAAATAGGTGGGTTCCAGTGACACACTTTGCTCTCTTTAAATTTCATTTGGGTTTGTTAACAGTTTTACCCATTAAATATCATTTTATCTGTCCTGACATGGATGTAAGTTGTTAATGCCTGGTCTAAAGTAATCCTTCTAGGAATTGCCATGTATATATGTATGTATGTATGTATGTATGTATGTATGTATGTATGTATCAATCTATCATCTATCTATCTATCTATCTATCTATCTATCTATCTATCTATCTACCTATTATAGATTTAGACAGATATTTGTGCCTATTTTTTCTAGTGAAATACAAAGAAGGTCCTCAGCTCACAATGCAGTGCATTCCTGACCACATGAATGCAGGAGAAAGTTCCACGTTTGTGCTGGAGTTACCCTGTTAGATAGAACACATGGCTGTGCTTCAACAAATGTGGAGCTGAAAACCAGGAGTAACACATAGCAGGTGGGGCTGGCCAATGACATGGTGATCTGCAAACACCCATGCTTTATCAGTTGCTATTAGCTAAGCAGCTCCTCTCTGTTTGATCTGTGTATTTATTCATTATAAGCATTATGCAAGCATGTAGTTTTCTACAACAGAAACTGGTTTTTCAACCTCTGCCTTGTCTTTTTATATGAGAATACAATAGAATCATTTGAATTGTGATTACTTTTTAAAATAAATCCTGCAGCTGGAATTGAATTTCGCACGGCAGTTCAACCTTGAAAGGAACATAAATCTGAAACCAATACAAAAAGTGCACAATTTTCCATATTCAGGTTAATGTTTAGCAACAGAAAAGAATAACTTTTGTTTATCTCCGAAAACAGCTTTCTTCATCTAAACAAATAACTAGACTAAGATTGAGAAAAACCTGTTTGGGTTTCTTAGATACACACACATATTCCAATTTCCTTTTGCACAATGACTTTTATGCAAATGTGTACCACACAATCTCCTAACCTCTTTTACCATCACCCCGGGACAATGACAGTTCCATAATTGAAATGGTACATATCTGGTATGTTTGATTTTAAATTGCAAAGTTGGACTCAGGGCCTATTGAAATGAAAATCCTTGTGGTTCTTTGTTAATTCCAAACTGATCGGGTTATTATTTCCTACTAGTAAAAAAAAAAAAAAAATTCCAAAAAAAACAAAAAGTAGGTGAAGATCATTATTCCATTTTTTTATTTCCTTGCCACATACTTTTCCCAACCTGGCTCCTTGCAGTCTCTTCTATGACCCTCCCCCACCCCTTGATTTTAGTTCTTAACCTGGATTCTTTCATCCACAACATGGGTAATGAGAAAACTCCAACAACTGCTCCTTGGGGGAACGTTACATTAAAAGTTACCTAGGACTAAATCCCACATGTGTTCCTTTGCTCACTGTGGAGATGAGAGATTTCTTCACTGCTCTCAGCCAATTTGAAATCCAAATATGAAAGCAGCATCATGGAATTCAGACAGACTATCCTGCTTCACCACTTGTGGATGTGGGAAGGAAAACTGCTGGGACAATTAAGCTCTTGACTTTGAACCAGTAATGTTGCGAACACCTCCCTTAAAAATCCATGTGATATTGCAGGAGAAGTGGCAGTGTAGGTGTGGACAGGTTCTTTGCATGTCCTGCAGAGTCTGGTGGTAGACCCATCAGCTGGCTGGGAATGTCTCGGCCATTCTGAGCCAAGAAAAAGCTGAACGGTAAATCTGCAATGTCGCCAGGGTCTTACATGTTCTTTCTCAGTTTGAGTGTCTAGCGCTAAGTGGTTTTGATTATATCATTTTACTGGGCTCTTTAGAAAAAGTTTGGGATCATGTAAGGGGCAGACCAAATTGCAATGCATGTTTTTGTAATGATGGCTGAAAGTAAAAGGGTTCCTTTAAAACATTTTCCGGTTTGTTCATTAGTCCATGATTCATCCGACAAATATTTATCGAGGCCTCATTATGTGACTAGGACAAAAAATGTGTAGAGATGCAAAGGTGTGAAATTTGGAGAATAAAATCAAATCTAATAAAGTGATTAGCTGAGAAACACTGCTTTTGCATTAGATATAGATATGGACGTGGACAAGGCTATGGATATGAATATGGATATGGATACACACACACAAACACCTCATCTTGCAATACTGTAGCTCTCTGCATTTACTGCTAACCACACTTTAAATATACTTTCCTAGTTAAAATGGAAGATGAAGGGCATACTGCAGTTTCATTTTATTGTTTTGATTTCCTTGACCAGTTTTGCTTCATCATGAAAATTTCTGGGGGAAAAATCAAAATGTAATAGTGCTTAGCCCTTCAGAGATTTTGCTTGAAGAAATGAGTAAGGTTTTCTTCACCAAAGCCTTTGTTGAAAAAATTCTAAGGAAAATAACACTGCCAAAAAAAATGAATACAGCTTTGCTTGTTTTCGCGGTCATCATTACCAATAAGACATAAAGATATTCTTTTTTTTTTTTTTTCGAATCCATATGGAAAGATCATCAACACATTCAGCCTCTGGGTTCTTTGCCAAAATACCATAACCCACAAGCCTTCTACCTTAAACATAAAAGGAAAGGTGTTGTTCTGGTCAAATAAAGAAATAATTTTTACTAGCATACGTCTAATGTTCAAGCTGCCTAAATCCTGCCAAATACATTAAAACAACATCTGTAAAACAGATTTTCATTAAATTGATCAGTTTAAAGTTAAGCAGCTAGGCAGATGATGCTTTTAAGCTCACCCTTAACCTTTAACCTTTGACCCCCTTAAACCGGAATGAGGACACAGGCTTCTTTTAGGTAAGTAGTGCAGGAGGTGAAGTGGTCTATTCAAATTGAAGTGACACATCACCACATTCAAAGTGCTGTGAATCAATATGTTGTCAATAACAAGAAAAGCTGACTTCTCCCAGCTCTGCGTTTGTCCTATAACTGCTACTTGTCACTTTCCCTTCAAGTCTGAATAATTCCTGGTGCAAAATGATGTAAATTAAGCTCTTAATGAAAATGAATTTTATATAGGGAGATTATTGTCTAGTCATTAACTCAGAAACTATTTTAAGTCTAATTTGAATATTGTAGCCACATTACAAGCCATCATTTTTTTCCAGGCCCTGGCCAATCTATTAGGTTCTCATTTAAAAGCAATTAATGCTACTTATGAAGCAATTTTAGTTTGCCAACACAAGCCTGCTAATATCCTCATGACTGCAGTTGAAAAGCCTCTAGAGCAGACTCACACCGTTTCTGTAAATCAATTTAGAAATGGCATCCTCAACTCATCCCTACTCTGGAGAACTTCTGTAGTTACTACTGGAAATAAAGAATGCTCCTTGAAGGATAAGGCAAAATAGCATACTCGATGGCCTGACACCAAGTAGCAGTAGCACAAATATTTCTCTTTTCAATCTTCTTTTAATTCAAGGTAAGTTTTTTCAAAGGATGTTTTTGCTTGTTTGCTGACCATTTTCAGACACTATATTACGAGGACACTTGAGTAATTAAGAGATAAGCAAAACAAGTTGGAAAAAAGAAAAATTTCACAGGACATAACATATTTAAGGCAAGCGTACATATATATCCTTTGATTCTGGGATCTAAAACACTCTGCTTTACAGCCCTCCTTATGAACAAGGCTTTATCTCGTTTGGTTGTTACATATTTAAAGGCAATGGCCAACTGTCCCTGAAAAGGAACCTCCAGAGTAACTCTGGCACCCAGCAAATTGTTCTGCAGGCAGTGAGGGCAGTCAATCCATACTCGTGGAATGAATGGATAAAGTGAATACACACGCAGAGATGCACACTTTTAGTCACCCAACAATTAACTAACCTTTCCTGAGAAAATAAACATCAACGCTCTACCTTCCTTCAGTTTCCCACATGAGATTAATAAAATAGAAAAATTTGTACGTTTGTATCTTCTACTCACAACGTGTTAATTTAAAGTGTTAGAGGAGCTGCATGAATATAAACACAGTTCATGAATATTCTATACAGCTCCCAGGGTCGAGATCTATTATTTATACAAACTTTATGTTTGTTTGTTTTTTCTCCTAGGTATTGTAAAGTTTTAATAGGTCAGGTATCCACCAAAAAAAAAAAAGTTGACGATTGAACGGTTATCAAACAGTTGCTGTAAAACCTATGAATCATAATACAATTAATTCGTTATATTATATTTTCAATACCATCAACTTAGAAGCTTTCCATCTTACATTAGGGCCTGAACTCCCTCAAACTGTGTAACCCAAATCTTAATGCTTTCATTATTGATCCAGAGTGCCGATATCAAAGGAACAATGTTACAAATTCTCACACCACGTCTTTAGGTTTTTATGCTCAGTACATTAATCTAGAACTTGAACTTCAAGAAACAAAAATAGTGCCAGGCCAACCCAAATAAATAAATCCTGCATGCGCTCTCAATAGCCACAATCTGCTCTTCTTATTGTGTGTTTATAGTGTGAAAAAGTATTAGAAAAGCCATAGGTATTATAATCGTTGGTTGACTCCTCCTAGTATAGTTATCACTGATTTCTAGTATAAATCAATAGATAACACTTGCGAAATGGATTTTGTAATCATATTTAGAGCTTGTTACAATGACTAATGGTTTGCAGTAGTTTCTGAATTTTAATACCCTCTACACAAAAGAAATTTTAATAAGTTACCAAGTTATTCATCACAGAAGTGAATCTGTTACATGTGTACATGAACCAAGACAATCAAGCCAATCCAGGAAACAAACTGCAGCAAATAAATGAACCAGTATTTCGGGTTTAGAAAAAGTCAAGACAAGTTGTGGAATAAATGGTGCTCATCACTAGCAAGTTTTTCATTAATCTGCATTGTTCTTCTACCCAGCAAAGATAAAAGTATATTTGCCATTTAATGAACATTTTTATCTGCACCACACCCATGGGAGGTGGGGGACAAAAACATTATTAGCTGGGAAAAGTCATGCAAAATAACAGCAGAGTTAAGGAGAAGACTTTCAACTGATACTGAGGGAGAATGTTGACTCAATACTACTAGGGTCCTAAAAACAAAACAAAACAAAACAAGACAACACACCTATCTGTTTGCATGGTCCTTGTTTGTCACCAAACAAAAGATGATGCATTCCCAAGGTAGATGCACCCTGTAACCACTGACACTTATGCAAGAGGGATACTATGTTATTTTTTAATCAGACACTAACATGGGTTTTAAAGAATTGTGTTATATATGAAAATACTCTGAAAAGTTATGTTGGGGGGGGCGGGAACCAGTAAAGCAATCGATGTCACTGAGATAGATGGAAAAGGATCATGTAGCAAAATCTTTCAAATAAGCTCTCCATTTCCCTAGATTGCACACATGTTTAGTAACATGAAGCAGAAACTGTGTACCTCACCCTTCTATTTTTTCCCCTTTTTTTCTCTGAGCTTGCAGATCTGTGCTCCAAGCTTTGAAACAGTTAAATCCCTTCTCTCCTCTGTGCCAAGGGAAATGAATGTCCCCGCTTACCTTGTAGAGCTTCAGGGCCGCCTCGTGCCTGTGATTGGTGGTGTGCAGGCGTAACTTATCCACACTGTTGGTGTAATAGTCACAGGCGTTGCATTTCAGGTGGACAGGGTTGCCAATGGCAATGCACTTGAGTCTCCACTCATTGCTTTTGCCCCCTTCTTTAATGTGAGCCACCAGTTGGTATTTCTGCATATGTTTATCAGTCTTGCAGTGGAGCTGGAAGTTGGCTTTGAGCTGGGTGTTGTAGTTACAGAGCTTGCACTGGTAGATATCTCCAATTACAGCCCTCCATTCCTCTTCGGGGAGAGAGCGCTCGCTGGTCACATGCACACTTAGGGCCTCCAGGCTGTCAGAGGTGAATTTGTTGCAAACGGCACACTGGAATAGCTTCAGCGCTGGGTCACTGATATAAGGTGACAGCTCTCCTGCAGTAAGGAGGGACAGGTCATCACCCATTAGCTGACCACTGGCAAGCCGGATTTCAGGCGGCAGCTCATTATTTACTACAGGAAGAAAAAAATTAAAAGGAAAAATAGAGACTCGAAAACACAGCACACACAAAGGAATCTGTAAACTAAAGTCGACCAGGAATGGGCTTTCTCTAGAGCTTAAACTATAAAAAGCTGTAATAGGATTGAATCAGGATCAATTACAATCATCCTTTCAACTTCTCAATTCCCTCATCAGATAGCTTTAATTACTCCTACTGGGCATGATGTCATTCTGAAATTTGTATTTTCCAGGGTGAGGGAGTTGATCGATACCATAACAAAACAGTCACGTGCTTGCAATTTCAAAGCCTAGATAAACTTACATAGGTGCTAATTGTTATTTCACAATTTGTCTGAAAGCTTGATGAGCTCTGGCTAACGCTGTGAGTGCCTGTAATCTACTGCCAAGTACTTGGCCCTAGGTAACAGTGTTACTGTCCGTAGTTCAAATATCTCCAGTCACAGACATTCAAATCGTTTTCAAAACTATTTCATTAAAAATAAACGGTCTACCCTTTAGAAGCTCAAGTTTGGAAGCTCAAGTTTGGTATTTTAGGGAACACCTGCCAAAATCGAAGCTATAAACCTTGCAAGGTATAGCTTAAGGGTTGCAGGCAACTCAGGCACATTTAGCGTCTGTTAATCAAACTACCAAATGAAGGCAACGTTAGCTCACTCTTAGGTTGCCCATGGGTCCCTTCACGCCTTCCTTTACGAAGCTAATTCAAAGCTGAAGTAAAGCACACGTGGCGTGATTGATTATCCAGCTTAAAGAGAAAGTCCCTTGCGGTACACTGTCCCCATTGTGTTGGCGCCCACCACTCTGGGTGCATGGCGCCCAACCCAAATGTGATCAGAGAAACGCGAGTGTAGAAAAGCAGCAAATACTAACCAAGTCCAGGGGCCAGCGCGGCTGCCGTGGCCGGGTCCAGCTGGAAGGGGTTGATCATCAGCTGCGGGTCCGCAGGGTTTTCCAGCTTCATTCCAGTCAGGCCTATGTTCTGGGCCAGGTAGTACTGGTAGAGCTCCGCCTCTGCGGGGGCCAGGCCCAAGTGCAGGTTATGCTGGATCTGCTTCATGTTCTGCTGCAAAAGCATCATATTGTGCATGTGCTTTTCGCTCGTCATGTGAATGCGGAGGTTCCTCGCCACATTGGTTTCGTAATCGCAAACCTCGCACCGCCAGGTGGGCTTCTGCTTGGGTTTGGACGGCGAGGGTGTGCCGCAGCCACTGAGGCTGGGGGTGGGGGCGGGGGCCGAGTGGCCAAACACCTGCTCGCCGGTGCCGTTCTGCAGGTTCTGAACGTTGTTCAGGTGCTTGTCGGACTGCATATGAATACTGAGGTTGCCTTTGGTCGTGGTAGAGTAGTTACAAACCTCACAACGGAAGGGTTTATAGCCACACGTGTAGCTCTCCCCCCGGGCAAGCCTGGGGTGAGGCTGTCCAGTCTTACAATACACACACGAGCCTCCGGGCTCCGGGTGCTTCTCCTTCATGTGGGCTTCCAGCGTCTGCTGATACTTGTAGTGCCAGTTACATTTGGGGCATTTGAGGGTTTTGCAGGAGTTCCTTGAGTGCATCATCGTCATGTGACCACCCAGGGACCTCGAAGACCCCAACACCGTGTCGCACTTGGGACACTCGATGCCACTGCCAGGGGAGCCGTCTCCTCCGGGCCCCGGGGTGCCGGGGGCACTCGGGGCGAAGCCATGCTGGTGAGCAGGAGCTGAGGCGTCCTCGTCTCCCCGGCCTGTGTCACTGGGGTGAGCGGCCGCGGCACTGTCCTTACTGGCACCTGCGTCTGCAAAGTCCCGGCCACCGATGCCGTAGGTGTTAGCCAGGCTGCCGCCAGCCCTGACGGCACCAGCCTGTTTCTTCTTTTCTGTGTCATCGGAAACCGTCGCCGAGGAGGACGAGGGACCCTTTTCAATAAATTTTAGCACACTGGATGATAAAGGAGAAATGCTTTGGTTTAAGAGAGGGAAGTCTTTGTTACCAATACTCTCAGTAAGCTCACCTAATACTTCGTCGTCGTCCAGTTCATTGGAGTACGCATCCTCTTCGTCCTCGTCTCCCGCGTCCGGGGGCTCGCTTTTGACAGGGCACTCCCCACTGGGGTGCAGGACGGTGCTTTCTTTTGGCCTTTCACAGTTGCTCTCTTGGTCTTTGCTCTCTGACATCTTGCTCGACTCGGACGATGAGTGGCCGAGGGAGACAGAGGTAATCGGGGTGTTCACTACTAAACTAGACAGCCCCCCCAGATTCACTTCAGCCTTTGGCATTGGGGTGACCCCCAGCGGCTGCTCTGCGGAGCTCGAGGTCCCCGCACTGCCTTTCAGGAAGGCAAAACCAGCCGGCAGCGAGTCACCATTTTCAACATGAAAAGCGCTCCATAAACCGCGGAAGGTGGGGTCGGGTCCTATGAGGTTTGTTGTAGAAAAATGGGGATAAACAGAAGTGGATTTTTTTGGTTCCAGAAAGCTTATAAGAGGTTCTTTGTCTTTGCCAATCCCCTGTATTATGGCGGAGACGCATTTATTACTGAGCAGCTTCTGCTCCTCGTCATTGAGGGTCATCCGATGGTCATGCACAGCATGGGTCACAAATGACCGGATATAACCGAAAGACAACTTGCACAAGAAACACATTAAAACGGGTTTCCTTTTCCCATCGCTCACACAACCATCGAATTTGGCCAGGTCCACATTGTTGGGGACGTCTTTGGACACACAGGAGTTTTTGGCTGAGCCGTCACTGGTGAGATAGTCTTTGTCTCGCTTGTGTCGGAGGTCATAGACACGGAAGCTGTGCAACACAGGACCGGCTCCTGCGAACGCTGAGGTATTTGGGAAAGCCTGATCGGCCGCAAATGGTTTCCCGAGGGGGGACGCGATATGAAAAGTGTTGATGATCTGTGGGTAGAAGGACATGGGCGCAGACGCAGCCTGCTCGCTCTTCTCTCCAGCGGGGGCCAGGAACATGGCTGTGGAAAAGAGTTTGCTATTGGCCCCAGTCTGTGCATCCTGCCCACTTTCTTTGGAGTCCTCAATTATATATGCTGAGCCGTCAGGCTGGTAAACGATCTCCCCCGTTAGGTTCTCCACGTCGCTGTCCTCTAGCTCGCTGGCCTCGCTCTCGTTGTCATCCTTCAGGACGGGGAGGCGGGCGTTGGGGCAGTGGTGCTCCATGTACTTCTGTAAACTGGGAAAAGAAGTGGCACATTCGTTGCAGGGTATCTCCTTGGATGAGGCAACCTGAGTGGCAGCTGCATTGTCCCCGCCGAAACTCAGCAAGACTTCACTTTTGCGCTCATCCGTTTTCAGGTTGTCATCGGTGGAGCTGTTTTCCCTGTCAGGCTCCATCTCTGCAGCTTTCTCGAGCACCTCATTATCAAGTTGTGTCGTTCCACATAGCTTTGATGTGCTCTGCCCATTCTCCTGCCTTGAGATAGGAGAGGAGTCACAGGTTTCCATGGCAATTGCTACATAGGGATCTCATTTCATCCAGCCTGTCAGGGACCTGGATAAAAAATAAGGTGAGAGAAGCCATTTTTATTAAATAATGACACAGCTCACTAATAGCCCATCACTAATTTACAGCTGCTGTAAACCTGACTATCTAAAGAGGTGAGGGGGAAAACTTAAAACCAGCATACCTATCTATCACAGACAGACTTTGTATAAATGTAGCAAAATAATGTAGATAGCTATCACAGGCATGCCAAGATATCCTAGGTGTTTCTGAAATCGCTATGAACATTCATCATAAATCTCAAATTGATATCAGTCATCGTATTTTTTTTATTCCTGTTTTCTCAAAACATATATACTACACATAAAGGCATGGAATCCCTCTTTGCCCTAACAGAAATGGGACTGGCTTCCATCCACTAAGGCAGGAATGAAAGAACAATGTACATAGCTTGCCATGTTTAAAATTGACCTTTTACTTTATCAGGCAGGCGGGGGGATGATTGGGGAAGGGAGACCCACAATAAAGAAACCTTAAAATTAGAAATATTACAGTCACAGTCAGCAGCGACCCAAGTCTTCTCTGGTTTTCATTTTGCCAGTAAATCAGCTTACTACAAATCTTCCTTGTGCAAAAGCTCTCAGCAGGTATCTGGCTGGTCCTGATTAAGCACCAATCACAATTCTTCCTCACACTGCAGTCACCTCAATGGGCCACAGAACAGAAATTAATATTTACTGCAGCCAGTCCTATCATCCTGGGGGACAATCGCATTCACTCAGTTTTTTTTCACTGCAATATGTAATGAATACCATTTCAAATACCATTTCGATGTTATCAATCCTGGTGAGTTGCCCATCTCTTAACCACATCTCATCTCCATCAACATCTCCCCTGGCTTAACAAATCATATGCAAGCACTACTGATGAAAATCCTTCAATCACTTGAAAAGAATTTTTTTTTTTTAGTTTTTTTTGCAGCCAGGCATCTTAGACCATAAACTCCCTTTGTTGAGAACAAGATGCACTCTCTATAAAGCCATATCAGTTTCTGGCAGCAGGGTAAGTTAAGTTACCAGGGGAAAGTTGAGCATGTGTTGGTAAAAATGTGTTGCCCTTTTGTATGTGTGTGTGTGTGTGTGTGTGTGCGTGCGTGCATGTGCACACACGCTTACTTGTGTGTGTGCCTGCAAACCTCAGCTACTGTAATAGCAGCTTGATTACAGTGTAAGCTTCTCCGAGTCCCTGCAGATCACTCTGTTTGCAGAATGATGGCACTGCACACAACAGTTGAGTGGGCTGAAACTTTAGTGTTTATTTTCAGCCTATGACATAGACACTGTCTCTATTTTATGAAACAGGTAAGCAACCTTCTTTCAAATCTCAAAACTGGAGGGACTCATGACTTCAAGGCAATTAGCCTCTTAATGGAAAAGTATCGACACATTCATGTATGCAGATATTTCTGAAACAGGGAAGCCTGACGTTGCGGTATTGCGTTACGTATTGTACTGGGTAGGACAGACATGCAATGTCTCACCCTGGATGTCTCTACATTCTAACGTCCAGGCTTCACAGTGGCAAAGAGCTAGAAAAACCCCACAATGCTGTCTCACCAATATGAAGCATTCCAGAAATGCCTTCTGAAAAGTTCTTAGGGAAGAAAGACCTCATTGAAGGTCACGGGCATATTAAGTATGAAGAATAACTTCTTAATACACTCTTTACTGTAATCAAATTTAATCTTGTCAGCTAAATCAGAGAGGAAGTGATCAGTGTAGGATACATCAAAAGATCTGCACAGATTGAAAATGAAATCAAAATTCGTTGTGGTATCTGCCATGGTTAAAATGACATCCTAATTGCTCACGAAGCAAACATCACAAAGCTTGGTGTGTAATTTTAATCATCGATGAGCTCCAGGTTAATTATCCTCATCACATGCATGCGGCTTTTAAAACCCTCTGAAATCATCTGACACCCATAAGCATGAAAAGCTAATAATTTTCTAATTAGTCCACAAACATTAATGTTTACCTTTGCATTCACCAAATTGGCACAATGTATACACACACTGAAGGCAGCCAAAAAGCCTAAATACAATCCCCTGCTCGACTGAGAGAAGTGAGGAAGGCAGGAAGGTAGAGATTTAAAGTGGAAGCAAAGTGGTCAATACTATTATAATACTAAATGAATGATCCTAGATTAAACTATGAAGTTCCAGAACACAGGATGTGTGTGTGTATGTTTCTTTCTTTCCTATAACTTAGGCTGTTAAGTAGAAGAAGATTCACCTTAACTACAAAGATGACTGACATTCCCAAACACTTTACAGCTTTGTAAAGGAGTTTCTGAGCTACTTTCATTATTACTTCAATTCTGTCTTGCCTGTACCCCTAAAACAGGTCTCAGCCCACAAAAACATTGGCTGGAATTACTGCACACATGCTGAATGCCCCTCAAATAGTTATCTGTAATGTGCACTTAATAATTTTATCCAGATGCCAAAGGGACCCTGCATTGTATCATCTCCATATTTCTCTATATGAGGCAGAGCCTATCTGTTTATTTTATCTTAATAAGGCAGAAGTAACTTCCAAAAAATGACAACATAGTTGCTATGTGGAAAAAAAATATGAAAAGTACGCTCAAGAATCCATCGCAGGTCAAAGCAATATGGTAGGATACATTCTGTTACAATGTTCCCACATTATTTTACAAAAAATTGCCTATCAATTTCTTCTCAATGAGGTACACATTAATCAGAAACTGAGTCAAATACATAAGTGTTCTCTACAATCAAATTTACATTTCATTCCAAAAGCAACAATAACAAAACTATCTGAATTGCTGGAGCTAGTAATGTATTCCCTGATTTTTTAATTCATAGCTATCAACTATAACCATGGCAATGTTTACCAGTCTATTTTGATGGAATCACTTTAGTTTGTGCAGTTAAAAAGTTATTTAGATCAATATATACTGTGACACTGTGAGTGTATTGTACATATTGAACATGATGCTACGTGATTTTAGTGTCATCAATGTCAAATAAGATGTTTCTTTTATCAATGTGACCCATTTAGGAAATTTACATTGAAGTTTTATAAGTCCCAGTAAAAAAGACCACAAAGACAACCACTGAACTTAAACCACAGAATTCATTCCAAAATGACTGCGTAACAAGTAAACTCCCTATAAAAGTTGCTTGGCCATTGAAGCTAGTTTCTATTTAGCCTTCAGTAATTTCTATTCTCTCCTGCCAAACATTCTACCTTTAAAAATCACCAAAGTCTTCAAGAAATCCCAAAAGGAAAACGTAATATAATTTGAATGGTAAATTCAGAACAATACATACCTGCTGGCCAGCTTAGAATATTTGTATACATTTTGGGGGGATTCTCAGTCATTCACAAGATCAGTGATTCTGATCATGGAAATCCTTTTTTTTGGAACTAATAGAAAAGATACAGGAAAGAACTTTTATTGCTTGTGCTGCCTTGCTTTCATCCTGAAGTCACTCACTGCTGCCTAAGCTCTGCTCTGCTAAATGACCAAACCCACCTACGAGGAGCCTGGCTAATGAAAGGGGGGCTTTCTGAACAATAGAAGAATTCCTTTGCATTCAGGGAGCACAGTTCCCATTAGAACCCCAAATCAGAGAGGCCAATTTTATTACCTCTGGTTTTTTTTTTTAAAAACTGAGATTGTCCCAGCCCTCCTCTCTGGTCCAGTGAGACAGTGTTTGTGAAATGATTAAAAAGAATGTGATCTGATCATGGGGACAGAAGAATGGGAAAGGAATGCTAGGTTAGCCACTCTGCTCAATGCTGGGAAAGAAGACCAATGCACCCCTCAGCCTATTGTTTTTATTCTCTGTTCTTTAGCCATCTCATAACACACCAGATCTTCGTTTACTCCATTTTAAATGGGTTAAAAGTTGTCCACTTATATGAGAATTTGGCGACAGGTTACAGATCCTAAAAAAAAAAGAAAATAAATAAAAATCCTTGAATTATATCAAGTTTCCCAAAGGTCATCACTGTCTGTGCTGTGGCTTTTTCCCCACTCCAAAGCCTCTATCAATATGTCATAGTGAGTTAGGCAAAGACAAAAGAGAGGCACAGTGTGAAAACGGCACATATATCTAATCCTGACAAAGCAATGAATAGACCTTCACAAGTATAATTATACTTGTTTATTTGTTGCCACGTACAGAGAACTGATGAAAAAAAAAATCCATCAAAGTGGTATTATGCAGACACCAAGAGCTTCTTTTCTTTGGTTGCTAAAGCCACATTGAGGCTTAAATTCCTTATTGTTAAATTCAGAAGAAAGAAAAAAAAAGATTTTTGGCTGGACTTTTTTTTTTGCATCAGTTGCTGACAGATCTTTTGTGTACTAGGCTGTATTAGCTCACATCACTACCTCATTTTTACCCGTGTTGGAATTCATAATTACAAACTACTGTACAGAAGCTTTGAAAAGGGTGTGGTGTGCTGACCAAGAGAAGAAGGTAATGAAATTGCCCTTTGCTCAGTCTCTCTTTTGATATAGCAAACACAGGTAAAGTACCTGTGTGGAAGCACTGGTTACATCAGAATTCATCTTTGATCTCAGTCTTTTAAGTTGGTGCTGGTTTTCTTTAGTCAGCTGTCTCTGCAATTTGCTTATTTTAGTATACATTGCGTATTTCATAATCGATTGCGTAACTTCTTTCCCACTGCAGTATTAAAAAAACGTTAGCACGGAGAAAGGCATATACAAGGATGTGAAAGGACTGGAAATATGAAAATAAAAGATTTCAAGTCCAACTATTAAGGAGCCATTATGTTCCAATAGACATTAAATCAACTTAACAAAAGCACATTTTTAAAGAGGGGGGAGGGCAGCCAAATAAGCTTTTTTTCTTCTTCCTCTTCTTCTTCTTCTTCTTCTTCTTCTTCTTCTTCTTCTTCTTCTTCTTCTTCTTCTTCTTCTTCTTCTTCTTCTTCTTCTTCTTCTTCTTCTTCTCCTCCTCCTCCTCCTTCTTCTTCTTCTTCTTCTTCTTCTTCTTCTTCTTCTTCTTCTTGCAGGATAGAAATATATCAAAGCCAATGCAATCTGCATAGTTAATGTTTGTGAGCTTTACAATTTAAAACAGAAAAGCTGTAATTTTTCTTTGCTGGCAATCTGGAAACACTCTGGAGTTAATTACAGCTGATTTGGAGCGAACCACACAAACAAAGACCAGTCTATGTCCAGACAATTATACTGCATTAACTAGCTTAGAGCTTCCTGCTGATGGTCCAGGGCTCTTCTGTTACACCCTTCTACCTTCCCAGCACGAGGGAAAATGCTTCTGCAAGGAGGAATTAATGAAGAGAACTGCGGAAGAATGCGTGACGACCTCTCCTGACACGGCAAAAAAACCCTTTCCACTCATGTCACGACAAAGGGGAGAAGGTAATTAAGTTTGAAGAGAAGGACGTAACCAAAATATATAAAGTGTTTAAAACGAACAAATGTTTAAAGAGGGAAGGTTTCCAAAGGCAAACAGGAGTGCGCACATCAGCTCAGTCATTTTTCTCTCATTTTTCTCATTAAGACCTAAATTAGCTATTCAGTGCAGATTTACTTCTCTACAAACAGGACTTTTGTGATGGATGCTTAGTGGGCTTCTCATTCTCTCTCTTTTTTCTCTTCCTTACCCTCTCTTCCCACCCTCAGCTTCCCTTCTTCTCTCTCTCATCTCTAAACCTACATGGACTATATATATATACAATTACATATCATTAACCATATGGGTTAGAGAACTAAAGAGGCAAGACACACTTGGACAATGAGTCCAGTAGTTCTTAATGTGATTAGTTGTGGGGAAATAGGCATTTTACTCCATTTTCTTCAAACTTGAATCAAACTCCAGCTACTTTCCTTAGAGAGAAATCAATAATCCCTCCTTAACCAGAGTCCCCTATTCGACAACTCACGTTATGTGTTTGCGTCACAAAAAATTCATAATCCCTGAGCAAGATGAGCCTAACCCTTGAACTGTCCTCTGTAAACAAACTTTGGTGCTTTTAGCCAATCTAATTGATTCCTAATTTTCTTAGTCATTCTAATTGAAAATGAATAGTTTACATTGGTGTGAGACAAGGACAGGAACTGTAATTATGTTCAGAGCCTCTTTCTGATTCTTTCTTTGATACTGTTTTGCTAGTCTTCCAGCTGACACTGGGGCTTTGTAGTGATTGCTTCATTGAAGGGCAAGGATGTCCTAATCAGCTAAAGCATTACTAGAAAGCTGTTGTTTGCCAAAACTGTGAAAATATATCCTTTTTTTTTTTTTTGCTTTCTTTATAGAAGGAAAAAGGTACCTCTGAATACTACTTAGTCATACCAAGTATCAATCATCTTCCCTTTGTCTTATCTATGCAAAGTAGGATTGGATTTAAATGACTGCATGACCTTTTAATTTTCCTTCCCTAAATAAATAGGAATCTACCAATCAACCAGGTGTTACATTAAAATACGTACAAGTATATCCTCTAGAAATACTAAAAGTTGTGTAAATTACACTCAGTTTTACAAAGCATCTTTGTAATGGACAGAATGATTTTCCCTTCTCAGACCCCCTCCCTCAACACCTACTATATTTGAAAGTTCAAGTAAATAACACTTCCATGGAAAAAAATGGACTGCATCAATCATTTTCAGAAATTTATAAATCATATTTGCCATGTTTTTCATATGTTTATATTTCTAGTCTTTAAAATGCAATTGACTAATCTCTCTGGCATACACACAATCTAAGAGTGTTTGGTTGATAATGCTTTTAAGTTGTCACATAGGAACATTTTAAAAATTCATCTTAATTGGTTTTATTAAAGTATATATAACTATGGAATATTGTGTTTCCAAAAGAGATTTACCAGACTAGTGAAAACCATACCACACATATATTTGTCTCACATGCTGTGAAGACAATATATTCTAACATATACATTTCCTTCTTTGCCTATTCATAGATAAAATTCATTATTGAACTACTGACAACTGAATATTTAAGAGAAAATAATTGTTTAATTATTTGTATTTCATGATTCCCACCAATATGATCTCATAACCAAAATAACAATAAGTCTAATAGTGGATGTATATTCTTAAGCTTTTTTAATGTCATTTCTTAAAAGCTAAACCCACCATAATTATCTTCATAAAACTAATCGCAGGTCAGGTATTCCAGCTAACATTCCTATTCCATGAACAATGATTTCAATGATTTTACATGATTTCAAAATCGTATTAATGAAGCAAGTTATATGCATAATTTTTAAATCCCTACGAGGTGCCTTTTTCTATGTAATATTCTTAGAGTCTATGAAAGTCTCTTTTCATGTTCCATGTTAATATTTTAAATTATTTTCTATTAAAAACCACATTAGGACTAACATAATGAGGATATAGTGGAATGCCAAGTTTTCTTCTGTATGAAACATTGGCTAATTTATGTTTCATCACTAAGATTAGTTGGTTATTTTATTTCTATGATGGAGAGCCTTTTGTTTGGTGTATGTGTGTGTGTGTGTGTGTGTGTGTGCACGCGCGTGTGTGTGTTTTGGGGGGTGAGGGTTGGTCTGCAAGTTAATTTGACTGCTGTCCATAAGTGAAGTGAGCAGCAATTCAGTAATTAACTTTTGTGTTTTAAATGTATGAACTTTAATTAGATTTCATTATAAACAAACAAACGTCAACCATAATTATAAGCTCCTTGGTTTACCCACATATTATCCCTTTTCAAACAAACTTGATGTCAGACAAATTAAAATCAAGCAGCCAGCAATTTTGAGTTGAATTTTACATGATCTGCTGGTAACCTGATTACTTTAACTTCAATATCATTACAGGAAAAGTATTTCAGGAAAAATAATGACAAGAATTCCAACAGGAGACAAGCTTAATTGTATTGATTGAAAAGATGCATGTTCATAGAAACCTGGCCGAAGGAATAATGTTATCTCAAATCTACAGTTTCTATTAAAATAAAATTGTCCCGCATGAAAGAGGCAATTAAGATTAGTGTCTGCACAACTAGAGATACTAAACTAACTAAATAATTATCTGGGCCCAATTATCTTATACTTTAAGTAGCAAAGCATCAGTGTGGAGCAACCAGCAGGCATAAGGTTTGCAGGTTTATTTACTGACTGGTGTATCTATTAGGACCATGAACAAGTGGAGCTGTCAGGACATAATGAAGGTAAATGATTAGTTAGCACCAAGCCTGAACTCTTCTTCAATGCAATAAGAGTTAATTAAAGTTTACCACCAAACATCAACCAAAGCAGGATGTTGATCAGATTTCAACATTAAGTGCAAACACACAATAGTTGCCAGCAATTAGTACAGCTATCAAATGACATGCAATGATAATTATACATTTAAAACAGCTAAAGACCTGGGGGAGGGGGTGAACTAATCAGCCACTTTGATGAGAAATACTCAAAGGGCAGGAAACAGGTATCAGATTATTTCACTTTAACACTGTAAATCAATAGAATTAAACAAGAAAAGGTTGTATGGGCACATTATCTGAGAGAGAACAATTCACTGGATCCAAAATGAAATAAATCTGCTAGTTCTGGCCTATCAAAGATAAGGATTCCTGGAGCTAAAGAAAATAAGTTACTTTTCAATTAAAGTTTCAGAGAGAAGTCTGTGTAAAGAAAGTTCAGCATCTTGGTTTTGTGCAAATTCAACAGTACCACAAGTATTTCACCATAATTATTGTCATTTAAATTAAGTATTAACTTCCAGTCCAAGATACTGTCAGAAGTCCTCTATGCCTGAATGTTACCTTTGTGTGCTCAAATATTATCTCCCTGAAAAGTTTTTAGCTGCTGGATGGAAATTTGTTTAATGCAGCTACATTTAAAACAAAAGCCATATATACATAGTTAGGTCTTCTGTTGATGCCAGGCAAATCTATAACTTCAGTCTTGCTGAAATCAATGGACCTGAAATCAATATAACACATCCCTCAAAACATTTTTAGTAAATCGCCTCATTCTTTTCCACAGGTTGTGGCCTGCAGCCTAGAGCAAGTCCCCAGAAATGCACCGGTCCTCATGACCCCCACATCTCCATTTTCCCAACTAATTCTGTTATGCTAAGGATTTGTCCACAGTATTGGCTAATCCCAGTATTTCCTTAGAGCTAAATCTAAGCCATGGCCGACTCCCAGCACAAAAATGTCTCCCTCCTAAAGCCCTTTCGCCCCCTTCAGTACTCATACACTCATCGGTCCTGACATTTTCACTTCAGCCATGACAAATGAGCTGATGACTCTGATGTGACTGCACAGGAGGATGGCTTTATCTAAAGATATATCATTAACTCTCATCACCATCTCCTAATATGGCTCTTTTAGGTTAATGTGTTGTGAAAATTTGTGGAAATTTTTGTGTAAATATAGACACTTGAAGTCATAAGAGACCAACTTCATCAGGAGGAGAAAAGGGAAGCTAGAGTGGACGGGATCAGGGGGGGAGGAACAAAAAAAGACTAGCATTAACTAAATGTTGCTCTGGGGATTTAAGTAACTCTATTCAACCTCTGCCCCAGTGCAAACCAGCCAGCTGACTGCCTCTTAAAGGTCCCTTCTCCTCAACATGAGCTGCTGGAACCGAAAAAAAAAACAACCATGTGAAGTGGCACAAATAAAGCCTCTCAGATACACAGGCTAATCAATCGGCCAGCCCATGGTGGCTCCGTTTGTACCCCAGGGTAGTGTCCATATTTTATTCTCCAACCTGTAATTTCTTATATTATTGAATGTCTCACAATTCACTGTAGTGGGGAGGGAGGGGAGAAGGGTTATGATTGTCAAAACCCATTTTACTCCGAAATCATTGTTTTCTCTCATTAGAACGAAGCAACCTTTTCTCAATTACTCTAAGATGTGAAACTCTTCAAACTTCAAAGACAAGGGAGAGGGGAGCCTCTCCATTTAGCATGAATACCACCAGCTTTAGGTTAAGTGAGAACCCAAGTTCCAGCTCCGTGGACCTTGTTATGCACGCTATGGAGCTAAGAGTAGATCGTTGTTATAAACTCTTCGCTCAATTCATCGGAAGACATACAGCCAATCAGTGTCAACTGTGCTATAACAGACCTCGGAAACCAGGTCAGGCTCTGAGTACAGTGCTATTCACTATTGGACCAGGCAAGGAGCTCTTTATTCCTGTTCTTACTGGCATCCGTCCCCCTGACTAGAGCAAGAACAAAGCCAAGTGCTCGCGTGAGGTTTATGAATAAATCAGAGGTGAGCCACTTTAAGGGCTGCCCACAATTTCCTTGTTGACAGCACTTAAACAGGCATTGATGACCAGCAACTTCTGGCAAACCATGATTTCTCATCTGTGCCCTGCCTCGTTGCAAGAACTAAATGACTCACCTCATTTTTCCTACCGGTTGTCACTTTTTGGGCAATTCTGGTCCTATCTCTAGTCTCTTAGCTGTATGGTCCCAGTGTACACAGCCAGTCCGAGGGTCATCATAGAAACTGTACCCGCTGAAAATCTCCTTTGGCTGGGAAAAATTCCACAAATTAAAAAAATCTCCAGCATAACACAAATTACTCTCATCGTAATATTATAGAATCTTTGGATATGGGAAGAGCTAAGTGAACTAAGGTGGAAAAACATGAAATGATTTCCTGAAGGGGACACACACACACACATTCAATCTCATCAGCTGTGCTATGTGGTTATGCATATTTCCCAGGAATTTCTCTGTGTTTTAGTTTCCTTATGGGTTAAACAAGAGAATTGTTCTATATCCCTTCCCACTGCAACAATCTATGGTTCTAATATAAAAACCCACTTAGGTTATGCTGGAAGATACTTTTCCTTATGGAGTTTCCCAAGACAAACCCGGATGTTTGTAAGGTTGAATATTTCTTATCAGTACCTAGTTTTCAAGAGGCAAGGCAGATTCCAGGAGCAGAGTAAACTGAAGTTTTCTATTTATATTTTTAATTGACTATCATTCAATTTTTTCCCCATTTATCCAATATATATTTTTGGAGGACATTAATTAAGGAAATTTACCAAGGATTTGCCACTAATGTCTGTCACTGAATACAGTGATTAAACAGATCTGAGGGTTGCCCTCAGGAGGCTGAAAGTTTTTGAGGAAACACTTAAACAAGCCTTATGAAAAATGTTGAGATGCTAATTGGTTTCTTTCACTGAACTTTATCCTTATCCTATTATATTCAATAAACACTTAGCCTTCAATGGGCTTCAAATGAATTGTCAAGTTAGGGGCCACTTATAAATGACCAGAACATAAGCAAGGCACACACTTTTGTTTTTAAAAAAAATTTTAACGAAGATATGAGAACCAAATATATAGAAATACAAAGCAAAAATCAAACTCCAAGCTGTGAAATTACAATCCAAATACACTTATATTCCTATCAATATATAAACAATAATTTAGATATGTATCACAATGAGAAATTATTATGAATTAAAATTCAAAAAGCAAAACCATAATAGAAATTAATTTTAGTTTAGATGGCCTGAAATTTTTATTTATAAATATGTTAACCCTTATAATGAATCATCATCTTTTAACATGGGTAGTCCACCAATGACTAGTACATAAATGTGAAAAGATAAAGGACCATGATCTCCTCCAACAGAGAAGCCAGGAAGAGGTTCATAACATGGTTTTATAATATTGCTGGGTTATTAATAATCGAATCTCTTCCCTAGGTTGGTATACATTTTGATGTACAGTGTACAATGTAACAGTATCTGTACTCCTTTCATGGCATATCAAAATATCATTACACCAAGTAGATAGAAAGGTATTTCGATGGCGTCTAATCCAGTTTGGGGAAACCCTCTAATTCAAAGGCTTTCAAGAAGGCTGGGTCAACTTCAAGACTGAAATTGGCTTAGGGGTCTCTTCTATTACTTTCTGTGATGGACAGCCTGGAATCTTGAGTTCATGTGGATACACTGAGGTCTGAATTATTTAAAAACTGTTTCAGTTCTAATTTTCCTCTTAGAAAAGGACAAAGAAATGCATTAAACATCTAGAAGCCCCTTGGAACCAAAGAGCATGTAATGATGGAGTGACAGATAATGGGGTGAAGGACTGTCCACCTACATGTCATCTAAGTGTCAGTCATGAGAAAATATGGGAAGAAGCATACTCCCTATCCCACCACCTCTTAGGCACACCCATTGCCTGATTCCTAGCTCCTTCCCTGGGGGAGAGAGGGGCATCTCTACTCAAAAGATTCATGAAAATGTGCTTTATCACATGCCCTTTACTTGAGCATGACACTAAAACCAGCTATTGAAAATACAGAGAAAGGGAACATAGGGTCTCAGGCCCTGTCATGTTCACTTTTTGTAATGTTCACAACACTTTACTCTTATGTAAGCTCTACAACAACTCTGAGAAGTTGAGGATATGAGAAAACTGAGGCTCAGGAAGATTAAATAACTTCATAAGGTCCTCCATAATAGGAGGTTAGCCTAAGAGGACTACCACAATTTCTATTGGTCATTGAGTTGTCCAAAAATGGAGTAGATTTGCAAATATCTACAACTTCAGTTAAAATAAACTAATTGAAAAAGGAAACAAATCCAGAGTACACAGAATCAAAAGAATGTCTGGTTTTAACTGTCATCCTTTCTACACGCTCTGCTGCCTCTGAAACATCACACTATCCTATTTGTTCACTTGCTTGACGCAGAAGAGAAACCTGTTCCTCTTAGTGCCATGCTCATGATTTTTAAGGACCCATTTTAAGTCACTGAGATCATCGGTACTCTTATGAATCACAGACTCTTTCTGACCATTCAGAACCCTTAGTCTAACCTTCTACTTAAGCAAAAATACATTTACAGGCACAGTGATAAGAAGCCATCCAGATTCTATTGTACTTGCTTCCTTACGGTCACAGAGAACTGTGCTCTTTCAGAGCACACAGTGTCACTGCTGGATCACCATTGAACTTCTTCTTTTTCCTCTCTTCACTGTTTCCACCACCTTGACATTCAGCCAAACCCTGTTCTCAGCAGCCCTAATAGTTGGGGGACCATTGGTCCTAGAGTTGCGATATCTGAGTTCTGGTCCTGATGTTTTTCTACCTTACTGGGGGACTCAACGATTACATCTAAATTCAATATCCCATGTTTTAAAAGGAGCTATTTGAACTGAATAATGCTAAGGCAGTTCCTAGCTTTTGCATTTTTGCGAGTTTCCAGTTGCCTTACCATCCTACGTGCTCTTCTGTTGTGATCACACTAGCCAGTCCTTAGGAAAATGGAAGAAATGTAGTCTACAGAGGAAAATGTCACAGGCTACTCCTAGAAATACATCCAAAGAGTAAAGAGACACACTAACATGAAAAGAGGGTAGAAGTGTGTGTGTGTGTGTGTGTGTGTGCGTGCGCACGCACTCGTAGTTTGCATCTGCTAAACGAAAAGAGATGATTCATGCTCAATTAGTGGGCTCAGAAAATTTTAAGTATTGATTGCCTCATTCTTAAATATACAGAGAAAAGGACCAAGAACTGTATTTTAGAGAATCCACATTAATAGCCTTTCAGGTTTCGTGAAGGTACTTTGGGAAATAAATGGGCTTCTTCAGTTTAATCTTTGGCGCAGGCAAATTTTAAGAGTCTCCATTAGAAAGTTTTCTTTTGTTCGCCGTATGATCAGGTGGCACACACCAGCACATACGTTTTCGTATTTTAATATTGTTTGAGCTATGGATTTCCTTTCTTCTTTACAGTGAAGGAAAAGAATTTTATGGACAGTTATAAAATGCATATTTTAACCCAAAAGTCAATTTCCCCCACTTAAAGTGATTTAGATCTGAGTAAATACTTGCAGAACACTTTGTTTTTCCAGCTAGAACACAATGGAACCTATAAACTTTGTCTTTAGAGGTGCTCTAATGGGTGCCATTCAGAAATGACCAACTTCCCCCTGTCCCATCCACAGGACAAGCAAACATTTGAAATGATCCCTCATCTAAACATATGATGCTTGTGTGTGAACCCCTGACCTGGATGACTAAAACCTACTCAGGACTTGTCTTGGACCGTCAGGGCATGATGACATGTTAACCAAGCCAAGCTGCCCCAATTCTTCAATCTTATTTATTTATTTTTAATGTCTAGAATGTTAAAGTGGCTAATTATGCCAGAGGCGAGCTGCTTACCAAATACAGCTTTAGGGTCAAAGTGATTTTGAAGTTGTATTTGTAGGCCATCATTGTCTTTGCATACATTCAAAATTGTATTTTTGAATGGCAAAAGAGCGTCCACATGGCAAAATTGTATTTTCCTCACAAAACCTTTCAAAGGCAGGGAAGTGGAGAGCAGCCATTCCCGGACACAGGATTATATGTCAAATGTGAAACCATATCAAACTTTCAAGGCAACTTGTGAACCCCTGACACTAGGGAATTAACAGAACATCAAATCCAGCAAGATCACAAGGGGTACAATCCTTATGCAAGAAAATAATGCCATTGAGCCCTCATTAAAAGACCATTTTGTCTTGAGCCATCAAAGGCTGTGCGCACACTAAGATCTTGGTTATATCATCAGGGATAACTAAAACAAGTGCCAAGAGAAATTGTGCACTTAGTTCTCACATGTGTCCATCTGTTCACATATAAACATATATTCTGCTTTCCGTCTGATTCCTAAAATCTTGATATCAGAATACCCTGGGCTTTTGCCCATTTCCTAAGAATGCAGACATCACATAAGCTACATATTAACCCATGTGTGATCCGCTTCTATGGTGGCTGGAAAGCTGCCAGGCCCAACACATGGTGCTTGGTTAACAATGTCTTAAAATATAAATGAATTTATTTTTTAAATTAACACATTTTTCTTATGGAAATACCTTAATAAGCCCTTCTGCGTGTAAAAAGAAAAAAAAATAGCCTCCATGTGGATTTTTTTGTTCTTTTAAGACTTTTTGCAAGCATATCATAAAGTTAACCATAAAAGTTTCTGAAACAATCCAGAATTTCTTGACAAATTTTTAAAAGGACTCTAGTAAAGAATTTTGGTGACTTTATATAACCAAGATCAAACGTTTTTCCTTTACAATATTTTGTCCGCAAGAGGCAACCCTTATACTTTAATTTACGTGAAAACACTTCTGATTTCCCAGGTTTCCAGGTAACCGTCTTAATAGTACCACAGCCACTGAACCACTAAAGTGAGGCAGCACATTGAAGCTCTCCACCCTAGCAACAAAACAAGTTAGGTTTATATCTGGAAGAATCACTCCATCCAGCTCTGAGGCAGCCTTCAATGGGTCATCTGTGGTGACTCAAGCCGGAAAGAGTTTGTTTAAAAAATATGCATATGAATAATTACCCACACTGCATTTGATTTACATATGGACCAAAGAACCAGTTCCCACCTTGGAAAGTGTCCTAAGGCTTCCAATATTTTAACTGTCCCAATTATGGCTGAAGACACATCCCTAAGAGCCACATCACACTGTTAACTGCTAACCAGTTACAGAGAGCACCCGACCGCAAATGTTTCCAAGAGTGTTCATACAGTGCTTGGCCATTTTTATAAAGACTTATCTCTAAATGAAACATGCGGCACACCTACAGGGTGACATGAGATGAATGAAATCCTAAGAAAATACCCCTGTATCCTCGTCCGCTCTCCCCTCCCAGCCACAAAAGCTGATGGGCCACTTACAACAGTGAACATTGCCCAAAGTCAGAATACATAACCCTTTCCAGAGTGAAGCGTTCCACCAACTGAGACAGCTGTTCATGGCCAATGAGGGAGGGGGGAAAAACACCATGTATTCCATCATCAACTAAATTAAATATCCATACCATACTATTGGCTTTTTCCGAAATAACTGTTTTTGCCAACAAAGTTAACAGAAACTGTTGATACCCAACAGCCACTATTGGGCCAGCTTAGCATGTTTCTGAAAAGTCTTCACCATACAAACCCCTGTTTACCACCCTCTAGCTGCACTGTTGTCATTCATATTCCTTGCCAGTGATGATGGCAACTCAGGGCATCTTATAAAGTTGCTGAAATCTGACCCCCTGCTTGTTTTCTCAAGTCTTGGACAAACATAACTTTAGAGGGAGGAGAGCATAGGCCTAAAGAAAGAGGATCCTGCATTTTCATCTTCCTTTCATCTTAGTCATTCAGTCAGCCATTCAGGGCCCTATTCAACGGAGCTTTTCATTATGCAAAAAAATGCTAATCCTTTTCCGATGCTTTCACACTTGTATAAACCCCCATTCCTTCCACTGAAAAGCAATTATATCAGTTTACCTTTCTGTCAAAAACAGGATTAATATTCCAATAACAGAATCTCCTTTCTGTTCCTATCTGTGGCTTTAGGAAACTAGAGATGATTAGTAGAGGCATTCTCAGGAAAGAATACATTATTTTAAATATGATTATGTTGACCAATGGGTGGAAAAAGGAGAATGATCACAAGGAGAGAGAGTCCTTCAGTTAGTGCAGAAACTCTTTTCTGTGACAGGACTAACCTTCCCTTTTGCAGATGCCCAAAGAGAGCAGAGACTCACTCTGGTCTATTAATCAGAAACAAATTATGAAAGAATGTCGCTGGACTGGTTGACACTATCCTGTCTTGGGAGACTCAGGAACAGCCTAGTAACAATGTACTCTTCATGGGTAATGAACAGCCATGACAAATGGGCCAGAGAAACTATTTATTTGCATATGCAAATTCTCACACAAGGGAGACATGTACAAACAAGTGTCATTGTAAGGTGGATTAGGCAAACAACGCTTTCTTTTTAGGACACTCTGCAAGCCCAGAACATTAGTCAGCACAATTAAACCAGTCTCCATGGAGACTAATGAAATTTCACCATGGTATGAGTTAAATTAGATAGCTAGTTATGTGTTTCCACAATCCAACTTAAAATCCATTATTGTTTCAGAACAATACAGCAATTGTGCCTAGCTGATCTTTGCCAGCTCAACAAGCTCCTAAGTTGACAATTTGCATATGTTAATATAATTAAGCACTAATTACATGAAACTTGTACATATTCACAGGCACTTTCCCTGGGCGCTTTTCAGTTTGAAACTTGGCCAAGTCTTTAACCCTTAGAATGGTCTTAGAGGGAAAAAACGAAAAATCTCTGCCTGTGGGTACAGCCCCTAGGCAGACCCAGAAAGGATCCTCATTTATAAGCACAAAGCTTAACCTGGATTCTCATATTTCCAGCAACAAGGACAGAAAATATTTGGTGAGTGTGCTAGGGACCAGGGATAAAGGAAAAGGCAGGGGTCAGGAGGGGGGTATGGATTAATCTTTAAAGACTCATAACCAGTATCTTCTCAGAGGCAAGCAATGACATTCATTTCAAGAAAATGTTAAGGAAAAATTTGCTCTCACTGACATTGTAGAAACTTGGGTGAGGAAAATGGTTTGACAACAACAAAAATAGCAAGGAAGAAAGGCAAAAGGAGCCAGCAGCACCAATTGAGCTTTACATAAATATATGCAGAGGCAATTAAGCAATGTTAATTACTATGACAGCAGTTAATTGAATATAATTAGATATTTTAAGCCACTGAATAAAGCATAGTTAAGATTAATTTTATTGAGATTAATTGTAAATAAGGATAGATTAACGCTGTGTTTTGACAGGCATAAAAGTAGTTGTGCAAATTAAGCAGGAGCATGGCCACCAGTCCAAAAATCATATATTATTTTAATGTCACACCTCAGAATCATCTCCTCAATAAACATGACTTTTCAAACCCAAACAGACAGGAATCTTGAAGAAAAACAAACAGCTTGCAGAGATTAAAGAGCCTTTTGTCCTTTTTCATGTGCATTTCTTTTAACAGACTAAATTAAGCGAGTCTGGTGTACGTTTTTTAGGAAGGAACATTTCACACTGAATGGAAAAAATGTTCTATCACATATGAAATTCGTGCAGCTGTGTGGAACTTGGTCCAGATGGTTTGAGACTATAAAACATCACCAAATGATAGACAGTAGGCCTTCCCCAAGATTATGTGATAAAGTCACAATCTTTTATTTTGACCTCCCAAATTTCTGCTTTGTTTCATTTCCAACCAAGTCACATATTTTCTTTTACACTCGTGTTTCTCCAAGAGGGTTAAAAGAAACATTGTGCCCACTGAGTGCTGGAAATAAACGAAAGAGAAGTTGGATAAGGCCTTCTCTCACAGACACCAGTGAAATCATTCAGCCACAGAATGCAATGATAGCTATGACAACAATGTATGCAGATGACAACACTTGATGATGACTCTTACAAACAATGGTGTCTAGAATTATTTCTTAGGAAAATATTACTCAATGAAAACCCCTCCCAAATACTTTCACACCCAGCTAATTCATGCCTAGTCTTTAAGAAAATTAACACAGTCCTCAAGAATGCTGAACAAATCACTAATAAGAAAGGCACTTCAATTGATTTTGAAATAACTCAATAGGTGATTAACATAATATTTTTAAAGCAGCAGCAATGTGTGTATGTGTGCGTATATGTAACAGAAGCATATATATCATATTTCCAATACCTCTGAGCTCTTCATCGAACAAGGGCTTTCTGCTACTCAAGCCTGCCTCTACACTGCCTCACAGCTTGTTTAGGATGCCCTCAGTCTTTCTAACGAAAATTCTAAAATTGTCTGTGAAACAAGACTACGACAAGCCCTTCTGCAGTGAAAGATTTTAAATCATCCAGCCTCTTCTAATAGACTTGAGACTTATTGAGGTAGAAACCATAAAAAATGAAGAAGGGAAATTTAATCCCTGAAATATTGATTTGCACATTAATATCATATAGGCAGAGGGCAATTTGGCTTCGTGGAAATGACACATTGTCGACCCTTGGTGAAGTCAGAGCCAATCTAACTGCTGAACATGTCTGAATCTCAAGAGTTATTAAGGGCCTCCCTTCTTGCCTTTATGACTTTTCTTCAGCCTACCAATGCAATCTTAAATGTATTATCTTTAAGAAATAATTGTAAAACCTCAGGGGTTTTCCAGTTAATGGAAGGGAAGCCAAACCACATCAGATTCTGAAATGCAACATTAAACCCTTGCAATCAACAAAACCACCTCAATTCCCATCCATCCAGTGCAGGATCTAATATTGTTATTAAAGATAATCAAATTTCATTGTGTAAATTTAGGCTCATGGTCAGAATGGAAGCAGTAAATTCTGCAATATTAAACAGCGATTTTCTCAGCCTCCCCTCTGTTTTCCTTGCTGGTGCAGCATCTTTTCAAATAATCCAACTTGCTCAAAATTAATGAACAGACTGGGGCTCATCTGCCCAAAACTGCAAAAGATGACAATAGAGCTGAACAGGTTTTCTTCATTTTTAACTTTAAGTGGCAACTTTCACTTGCTAGACCCAGAGCCCAGTCTCCCTGTCTAACCCCACAGTTGGTGTGGCTTTGACTTACACAGCTGGTTTACCTGACCTTTCTTTGTTCCTTAGGTACATTTCACTTTTCAGATTTATGGTATCTCCCCCATATTTCATTGACTATATCTTCATTGCCATACAAATGAAAACACTGCAATATCAGCTTCCTTTTTAAAATCTAAAAGCAACCTGCTATGGAGTACATGCTGTCTCCCCAGTTTATGCCGTAAATATTAAAACCGTTTCTTCTTTAAATAACTGTATAAACCTTATGATCCCCACACTGAAGCCAGGTGCCAGAGGTTAAAACAGCTGGCTAGCTACTTTTTATTTTTGTGTGCCTTCCTGCTGACTAAAACCGCAAACGTTGAAAACTATCAAATATTCCCTTAAGGATGTTTTTAAGACGAGGGAGGAAAAAAGGAAAAACCTTAATTTTCTTTCCTATGCTCCTCTGTGGAGATAAAAAACAAAAAACAAAAAACTCAAAAACACAATCAGTCACAGAGGTAGTGAAATAATCACGAATATTTGTTGTATTTAAACCATCATTTCCAACAACTTCTATACACAATTGTTTGTATTCTTCAGTTAGAAAAGAGAAAAGAGGGAAAAAGAAAGAAAGAAAGAAAGTCTGAGTTTGCTCTGTCAGTTTTGCCAGTAAATAGAAAGTAAAACAAGTGTTGATGGCACCGAGAGTTACATACCCGGGCTGTGTTTTTGCATTGCTCTCAATGGAAGCGATCGATGCCCGTGTCACTGTCGCGTCCCAATCGCAGCCAAGTCTCAGCCTTAATCTAAGCAACACCCGAAAAGGCAGCGGCAGCCGCAGCCTCTCCCTGACTCTTCCATCCATCCACCCAACTAAAAATATAATACTACATATGAGCTTTAAGCACTCCACGTTTATAGGGATCAAGCCACTGAAAATCCAGGAGAACACAATAAAAAAAAAAAAACCTCCTTCTGTCTCTTGTCTCTCTCTCCTCCCTCTCTTCCTCTCTCCTCTCTCTCCTCTCTCTCTGTCTCTCCTTTTGCCATCTACATGATCCTTGATTAAACATGGAACAGAGTTAATAAAAAAAAAGGGGGGGTAAGGGGTAAGTACTCAAGGAGAGGAAATGCAACTGTCAGAAATCGGGACCGCCAGATTTCCTGGTGAACCTGCCTGTGTCTGAGTCAGTGTCAATCCACCATCTTCCGCCAGTGAACTTGTCTTTGGGTTTTTGTTTGGTTTGGGGGGTTGTTGTTGTTGTGTGTGTGCTGGGTTTTTTTTTTTTTTTTTGGAAGGGGGGAGGGGAAAGTCGAGGTGGGGGCTGGTGGGGGGGAGCAGGGAGAATGTATGTGTGAGTCTGTGAGTGTGTGTTGAGTGTGAGTGTGTGTGTGTGTGTGTGTGTGTGTGTGCAGGGGTCGGCGTGGGGGGGTCCGTGTTTGCGATCTGAACCTTTGGTACCTACAAGGAGGGTGTCTCACCGAAGGGTAGCTAAGACCTCACCAGAACCGCGCGGAAGTGCGGAGTCGCGGCCAAAGGCGCCCGCCGGAGCCTGGTCTCCGAGCCGGACCCCAGCCCGAGCGCCGACAGGAGCCCCCCGCCCGGATCGCAGGTAACAAAGAAATGTAAACCAGTGCACCGTCTTCTCGGGGAAGGGGACAGGATGGGGAGCCCTCTGGAACTTGGGCATCGGTCGAGAAACTTTATACAATCCATGAGAAATTTTATTATTATTTTTCCGATAGAAAAGAGTAGAAAGAATGGGGGAGGGGAGTGAGATAGAAGTAGAAGGAAAGGCGAGACCCGACGCATTCCAGCCCCTCTGTCCTGAGCGGCTCCCGGCCGGAAGGCGCACTTGATGCCGGAGAGGCGAAGGAGGTGAAGTTCGTGTCTAAACCTGGAACCCCTTTGGGGGGGGGGGCGGGGAATAAATCAGTTCTCACAGCTGGCCACAGCACCCCCCCCATACACACACACACACACACACACACACACACACACACACGTTGCCCTTTGCCAAAAAGAAAGGAAAAGATCCTGGACCCCGAGCCGCAGGCATCTACGCTCCGGTGTAACGCGCACCCCGCAGTCAAAGCGTCGGAGCGCTGCGGCCGCCTCCCGGGTGGGTCCCTGGCCCCGAGGCCCGGCGATGCCGCCTCCTAACGGATCTGCCTTCCCTGCGCCGGCGCCCCAGTCCGCCCGCCCTCGCCGAGCAGCCCTGGGCCATGCCCGCCGCCGCCGCTCGGCGCGCGGGTGTCTACCTGCAGCCCCAGCCCCAGCCCGCGCCCCGGCCTCCCGCAGCCCCGCCCCAGGCGCGCGGACCCCCAGGCCTCCGCGGGGACCGGCTCTATGCGCCCTTCACGGCACTTGAGAAAGGGATGGGGGGTGGTAAGAGGAGGTACAAATCCGGACTGAAAAAGGGGGAGAAAGGTAAAGCTGGGAATGGGGGGCTCCAACCCCACCGAACCAAGTGCAAACTTTCGGAGGACGGGTGCGCAGGAAGGGTCATCGCGACCCTCGTGCGGGGCGCGGGGTGAGCGGCGACCCCTGGCAGTGCTCGCGCCGCCGAGAGCTGACAGCCTCCGCGCGCCGCCAGAAAGCTCGGGCTCGCGGTGCAGACAGAACCCGAAAAGCCAGGAAAAAGGAGAGCAAACTGCTCGGCCAAACGTGGGGGATCCGCCACATCATCCAAAAGTTAAATCCCGGAAAACGCAGCCCCCCAAAGAAAGTGGGAAATCAGGCCCCTTCGTGCCCCCTCCCTCCCTCCGTGGAGCAAATCCTCGAGCCAAAAAAAGGGGGAAAGAGATAGAAAGGGGGGCAGAGCGGAAGAGATGGTCCGGATGAGGGGACGTGTGCGAGAGCGAGCGGGAGCGAGCGAGCCGGGGGCAGAGAGGGAGAGAGGCGGAGAGGGAGAGAGAGGGAGCGAAATATCAAAGATTGTGCAAGATCAGGCTGGAAAGATAATCGATACTCGACCTAAATTTAACACAAACTACTCAATAAAAGTTAAAGAAAAAACTTACTTTCCATTTCCCCTGCAGTTCCTACTCGATCTTCGCTTCTTTTTTTTTGTTTTGCTTTTTATTTTACTTACAGCTGATCACATCCAAGTAAAACGAGAGGGTTCATTAAAAAAATAATAAAAAAATAAAAAAATAATCCTCGAACTTTATTGGGTGAGAATCAAAACGCTGGAGCAGAAAGTGGGGGGCATGGAGCGGTCCTCTGGGGTCCGGGAGGACTTAAAGCATGCGCCGACCGCGGTCTCGCTGTTTGGTTGTGAAGGGGTTGGGAAAAGGAGGAAAGGAAATGAAAATCCGATATGTCTTTATTCTGCTAATTATTATCGTTTTAGCCCTGTTTAAAAAAATGGCTGATTAAGTAGAGTGCGCATGTCTTTGTGTGTCTATTCCCGATATGCACTCTGGGAATGAGAGAGGAGAGCGAGGGAGAGGGAGAGGGAGAGGGGGGAGAGAGAGGTGTAATTAGTGAGGTGATCAACATTCCCCAGACTGCAAATGACGCGCAGCCCGGACTCGGAGCAGCCCGGAGCCTCGCAGCTTGCAGGGCTCGGAGCGCTGCGGCGGGAATCCCGGGACGCGGCGCCCGCGGACAGGGCAGCGGTGGGGACCTTGGGGCTCGCACCCCACGCGCCCCTGCGCGCCGGACTCCCAAACTTCATTACACACACACACACACACACACACACACACACACACACACAGCAAAGGGGGGGCGATCAAACCCAAATACCGCCAAAGCAATGTTGTCCTTTCTATTTTTTTCTTATTATTTTAATGAGGCAAAGTCATTATTATCGGACCAGAGATTTGTTTACTAGGGAGCTTGAAGCAGAAATGTGAGTTAGGGCAAGGAAGAGGTTTGCTCTGCCTAGCGGATTCTTCTACATCTAGGGACGCAATTTAATGGCGACAAGCGAGGGGCCTGAGCAAATATGCAGATGTATGTAAATAAAGGGTGCCTGGCTGTGAGCAAAGACCACGCTCTGCCCAGCCTGTTTTCACAGGAGGAATAGCACTCTGCAACTGGAGGGCTCTATTTAAACACGTTATCTTTCCTTTGCACACGCAGGAGAGAAAACCCAGGGCAGCAGGGAAGATGGAAGAAGCGGATAGTTTAGTCGAAGTAAACTTTCTAATGAGAAGAAGTGATGGGTGCAAGGGTGATAGTGGAGATACGGTTCTAGGCTTGACGTAATATTTTTTGAATATTTTATTAGCATTGCATAAGTTCCATGTAATAGCTTGAAAAAGACTTAGGGAAAAACCTTTCATCTTGCCTGTCTGTTGAATTATCTTTCTGGAAGCACATTATGATGAATTTTGAAACCCCACTACAGATCTCATTAGAATGAAATATACTTGGTATTTTCTGGTGCAAAATTTAAGGTGGCTGATTCTCATTTGAAAATCTAATTATCTCTTTCCAATATTACAGATGTGAATATGAGTGACACTTTCATTAAAAGATAATTAACTAAAACTAGGAATAGGCATACTTTTAAATACCCCCTACTGAATATGGAAGATATATATATATATATATATATATATATATATATATATATATATAACTACTACTCCAATAGTAGTATCTTGATACACTGCTACACCACAGGTCACAGGGAGACACCATCCAAACAATATTTCAAAACTAGGAACTCTACAGAGAAGGTGAGAGGAACAAATAAAACAAGCTAAAAACAGGAAATATTTTCAATGTCCAGTTTCCTGGACAGGTGAGGTGTCAGCTGCTTTTGAGCTGACAGGCCTTTGAAGTCCTAGTTTGCCAGGATCTGCCTCCAAACCCTGTCTGAGGCCTTCCACATCAAATCTACCAAATACAACCAGAAAGGGTTTTCGCGCAAGCACTAGGAACAACAGAAGCTTGCACGCATGCATCTTTCTGGCCTGAAACCTTGCATTATCAGGGGACATTTGGAGAATCCTAAGACTGATGCAAACGGGATTAAAAACCCAATAAAACCCCTGGGAGGTTAAATGCAGAGTCTTGGAAAGAGCAGTGCCAGGCCCAGGTCAGGAAAGCCCAGTGCCTACGAGCACCTGGCTAAGGTTCCAATGAAAGTCCAGAGGCTCGGCGTGGAGAATAAAACCTAGATCTGGTCTTTATTAAGAGAAAAAAAGCAGTTCAGCACCTTTGGACCTGAGTTGGTGCATGTCGGACTGCATGAGAAACCAGGGCTACTAAACGTTAGCAGAAAGGAAATTATCTTCCTCTCTCAAGACTCCATTCCACTTCCAACTTGTTTCCGAAGAAACCTCCTCAGACTGGACAGCTTTCTAAGATTTTTAAGTTAGTTTGTTTACAGCCCCACTTTTACACGGCAACTCTATTGGTGTGTGTTGTGGTGTCTGATTGCATCTCAGTGGGCTTTATCCATGAGCCTTCAGAAACATACATGCCCACGAGGGTCAAATTTAAATTCTCTGTAACTTGCAAGTGAAGAAGGTGTTTATGTAGCATTACTGTTTACCGAAAAACACCCCAGAGAGCAAAAATTCTGGCTTAAAAAAAAAAAACTATTTGAGGTGTGTGGACGGGGAAGTGGGTGGGGGCTTTTAAAGAGACTGAGGGGATATGAAGGCAGGGGAACTTCAGGTTCAAATCAGAAAAGATCAAGCTCTTTTGCAGGAGAAGGCTCCACGTACAAGCTCACTGATGGAAAAACCATTTCCTGAGATTTTAGACGGGTACATGCGTGTGATGAAGGAAACACCTGAGAACAATAAGTCTGTTTCAGGCTCAGGTGAAGAAAGGGGTCTATTTCTGGCGGGGAAGAAGAGGGAAATGATGATCATTTCGTTTTCAAGTTCCCCTGTATTTCTTTTGCCTTTTTCTCCCTGAAACATCATCAATAACATTAATGTCATTAATGTCAAAACACCAAACGTCAAATCAGGAAAACCATTTTAAAAATTTGGTGGCTATTTCTCCTCTATGCCTCCACCCCCCTCTTTTCTTGGAAAATACAGGCGTGTGTGTGTGTGTGTGTGTGTGTGTGTGTGTGTGTGTGTGAAGGGGGGTGTAACGGTTATTGAATTCTAACTAAGAAAAACAAAAAGGAAGGAGGATTTTTAAGAGGGGCGCCCACTTTTGCAATCCCTTCTGCTAGCGAGTAGTCCCCTCTTAGTGTGCATAGGTTTTCTTTTTAATCATCTCTTTCTCGTCCTCTTTCACCTCTTTCCTGAGAAGAGAAGCTGGGGTGAAGGTCGGGGGTTAATGGGCTGAGCGGAAGGGGCAGAAAGGGACCAGCCCCTGTCAAGAGTTTCCTCCAGGGCTCGGCCTTGGAGCGCACCCGCGCGAGGAGGGGAGTCGGAGCCGCTGGGCAGGGCAGCGCGGGCCGGGCCAGGAGGCGCGGAGCGCGGCGCCGCGGGCAGGGGCGCGGCGAGGCGGGCGAGCTCGAGCCAGGCCCGCAGGCTGCTCCGGGGCAAGGCGCTATCTGCCCGGCCCGACCCGGCTGCGCCGCGTCCCCTCGCGCCCTCCTTCTCTGCCCCTGGCTCGGGGAAACCCAGCTGCTCCTCTGGGGTCTCTGCGGACCCCTTGCCGTCAACCTTTGACCCTGTCCCCCCCTCCTCATTCCGCTGTCCCTAAACTCTGCGCGAACCCGCCGCCGCCCTCCCGGAACGACTGGCGGCGACTTGTTGTGTCCCAGGGTAAACGACCGGAGGCTTCCTTGCAGCGCCGAGAACTTTCCCCAGACCCAGGTCTGCACGCGCCAGGTCTGCCCCAGCCCAGCCGAGCCCACTCCTGGGCTCTCGGACCCTGTCCCGAGCGCTGAGTTAGGTGAGAACCCAAAAGGGATACCAGGTGGTTAGGTGTTGAGTGTTGGAAGCACGGAGTAATTAACATTGAGACAAAAGGCAATTTCCACTTCCAGACTTTTCCTCGGCGCGCTTTATTCCCCAAATCTGTGCCGCGGACACTCAGGGCTTTACCACCGGTTTGATGAGTCTTCAGCAGTCGGTCCCCTCTTCCCCCGCCCTCCCTGCCCAGATTCACTAATAAATACCCCACCTCCCCCCACGTCCCTCCAGCTCAAGACCAACCCAGCCGAAGGGGAAAAGGTTCCCAGTCTTTTGACCGCGCTTCCGGGGTCTATAGATGAGCTCAGTTTGAAGCAAGGTATTACAAGATTTCTACGTTAGGAATTCTTTATACCACCACAGACACTTTTAGATCCTCAGCCCCCCTCCTCCTTCCCTCTTTACGCTGGGTCTTCTCCACCCGGGGGCTATTTAACAAAGGCAGTCTGTTAACTAACATTTTTGTTTAACTCAGCAACTCCTTTCCAAAACACACTTAAACCTAATACCCATGCCTGTCATTTTCTGTGAGTGGGGAGGTGAGAAGGGGTGGGGGGGGGCGTATGTGTGTAAGGGGGCGACGCGAGGTTGACAGTGAATCGGCAAGTACAGGGCTTATTTGGAAAGGTGTCACAAACACAGTATATTTACAATGAAATGATTCAAGAAATAGTGTGGGAGAGCGCCAGGTCTCGTGACTTATGAAAAAGGGTATATTTTCCCGAGAACTAAGCAAAGGGGGGAATTTAAAATATGACCTAACATCCAGAATGGACACTCTGACGATCAGAGTGAACTAGACGAAATGAAATTCAAAAAGGAAAGACATTTTTGAATGTGTGAGTATCTGTGTAGTATTTGCGGATAGTCAAACCCGCCGTTAGCTGCTTCCATCCCTTCCCCCACCCTAGCTCTATCTCCTTTGTGGTCTTTTTTTTTTAATCATAAAAATGCACCCCCCATCCTGCTCCCCAGTCTCTATCTCTGTATGTCCACATCCCTGTAAATTTCTCTCTTCCTAAAGTACATTTATTTGCTTTAACTTTACAGTTAATCTGTTTACCTCTTTTTTCCTGGAGGTTTGATGTGTATGTGTGTTTGTAGGGAGTCATTATGTAAAGTTAGACACAGGTAAGGTAAAGCATGGGGAGGGGGAGGAGTTCTAGAAGGTCTGAGGAGGGCAGAATTAGGGGAGGGTAGCAGGGAAAGAGAACAGTCAGACGCCCTCTGGCCTTTCAGAGGTCAGGGCTCAGACTGTGCTGTGACCTCCTTTCCCTGTAGGCAAGCAGCCCAGTGTTTATAAACAAAGTCAGGCAGGGCTCTTCCCAAACAATAGCTAACTTCGGTAACTTCACAAGCACTTCCACAGCTCTCATGCAAATTAATGAGGACTCCTTATCACCACTGCAACACCCCCCAACCTTCTCCACAAATACACATTCACACCATCCAAACCCAGAATCACAAGCACACCCTTCTCAAAATACAAGGAGATATTTCCAGCAAGAGGATCCAATAAAAATTTTGCATTCCATCTGGAGAAGAGCTCTCAGAGACAACGATGGATATGGGAAAAGTATAGATAAGTGGAGGAAAAAAAGAAAAAAGCAATAACTGGGATTTCATGGAATAAGAGCTAAAGTTGCAATCTTTTAAAACCTAAAACATCTATATGTAGTCAATAAAATTGTATCTAGACAGTATAGTAAACTCCAGCCACCAAACAGAATTATTTTAAAACAGGACAAATTCATCCAAACATTCGCGTTTCCAAAACCAAATTGCAGATCAATGTAAATGAAGAAAAAACCATCACCGCTGCATGTAACGTCCCTAAATATTAGACACAAAAGCACCATTAAATCCCACAGCAAACAAACAGCCCATCTGATGTAAGTTTCAAAATGTATAATTAAATCCATCTTTAATTACAAAAGGCAGCTTAGCAGAAACTAAATGAATCAAAGATTTTGAAACAAATGTTGTTTGTCAAGGTATAGAAATGATAGCTTTACATTATATCACAACCAAAATTCCATTCCAGGAATAAATTGCAAGACAGAGAGAGAAAAAAAAGGTGAAAGCAAAAAATAATTTAAAAAAAGGAATTAAATGATTTTCAAACTTTTGCTTTAAACTGATTGTCAGTGAAAGTCTAAGAGAAAAAAGTGAAAAGTATACCTCAGAGCAAAAAGATCATCTTCTTTTCTTCTTTGTCTATCAGTCCCCTGTTAAAGCATATGGAAAATGTTTTCAAAATGCCCAGATTTGGCACATTGTCATTGCAAAGAGAAGAGCGCAGTGATGCTGTTAGAGAAAATGGGAAATAAATTCAGGATTGGGTGCTGCCTCCTTCAATGCGGATTTATCTAAGTTTAATTTAATATTCCACAATCACTGGATGATCACATATAATTCACCAAGATTTTAAAGGGCTTTATTTAAATACCTTGAGCAACAAGAGAATGAAATTTAAACCATTGCAGCCATTGCTTATATTTTATATTTTCCTATTAGGAGAACTTTAAGTGGCAATTTCTAATAATAAAAGGAAAACCGATAAAGGTTTTGGTTTTGTTTTTTTTTTTAAAGGGGAGAATGTGCAAAGAAAGCATTAGCTTTATTAAAATCATTCTAAACGTAAAATCAAAAGGCACAAAATGGTTGTTTGTAAAACACTAAACCTTTAATCGATTTTATTGGCATTCCGATCGATTAGATAAACGGAAATCTATAGCAAACATCAAAGCCATTTAAAACATTTTCTCTATCTCATTTATAAACAAAACTTTTTCTTTTCAACAGAAAAAAAATGATTATCAAACGACTAACAGGAAATTCTTCAGATATCAAATTACGATAATAAAATTATTTCCACATGGAAAGGGATAATGACAATGATGATAGTAATTACAATAATGAATAATTCAACAACCCTTTGACATGTAGGGAAGAACCTCGAGCAGAAACTGCTCTTGAAAGGGGGCTGCTTTAAAATAAATACTTTCTCTATTTTTAAAGGAAATATTTCTTAGAGACCACTCAAGGGGATTAGTTTAGGTGTGGCTGTCGGACTGGTGTTAATTTCCCTGCAGTTGCAAACGAGTCAATTTCTTTGCCGGCGCCTTCCTTCCAAATGGAGTTACTTCTTATCAGCAAAAATTAATATGTAAATGTCAGGGAGACCTACCACGTTTGCAAACTTGTGTCTGGACCTGTCTTCTTCTTAATATAAAAGGTGATTCCCAAATTACAGACGTGAAAGGGCGGGGGTCGAGGACTAGACTCCCCTCCAACCTGAATGTGATCACACGTTTGATCTTTTACGGGAAGGAAAACAATTTATTTGGAGATAGGAAAAGTACTGTCCGGAACAATGCAGCCATCTGAGCTCAGGGCATTCCGGCAGCAGCAAGAGGACGTGTTTGCTGCAACGGGCATTATGTTTATTTGTTAAAGAAAATCAATGCAAGTGGCTGTAAAGTAAGTTAGTGAGGCGTGTGTTTGGGACTCTGGGCGGATCCGGCAGGCTGAACCAGCAGCCCCTCTTCTTGCCGGAAAAGTCCCCGCATCGCCTCGAGCCGCGCGGCACCTGGCGTCCAGCTCGGGGTGCTACCCCGCGGCGCCCGCGTCCCCTGCCTAAGTCGCTACCATCGCTGCACCAGACGCCCCGGGTCCCAGCAGCAGCTCCTTCGCGTGGCCTGCGGTGCCTTCCCACGCCCTCCCTCGGCAGCACACACCTTGTTCCTCCTCCTTTCTCCCTGACTCTGGTCCTTCCCTCCTTCCTTCCCGCTGCAGGGCTGAACTTCCTTACTTCTTTGGCCTGAGCTTGGAATCTCTTAAGTCTTCCCCGTGCCTCGCCGAGTCTTGTCTACCGGCTCCTCCCCTCCCCATGGCGCTCTCCTGCCTCTGCTTGAGCACCGGGGTCCCCTTCCCCTCGCAGTACTGTCGTTTCCTCTAGACTTTCCAGCGAGTTCTCATCCCACCGAAACGCGCTCTTCCCGCCTCCCCCTGCTTGCTTACTTCCCTTGGATTGGGAAGCGAGGGAGGGGGTGGGGGAGTGGGTTTCGAGTCCAGCTCCCAGGGGTTTTATTCTATTCTTTTAACAGCTTTACTTTCCCTTTTCTTCTTTGCGTAACCTTCACCTACCTACTAATTTGTAACAGAAGTGGTTCCTAGGGCTGTGCGGCGCGCGCACCCTGCCCCTCCCGCCGCCCCGCCGCCTCCCACGCAACGATTTCCATTGACTCGGTGGCCTTCTAATTGCACTTTCTCTTCTCGGACTAAGTTAGTTTCCAGGGTTTTCAAAAGTGCTCCGTGTAGCGCCTCTTTATTTGCTAAATTATTTTTTTTCCCCAGTGAAGGATGGGGCGTGGGGGGTAAGTGTATCACCCACTCGAATCCCTTTTAACACCCTTTACTCCCAGTCCCACCACCCACCCCGGCCATGTCTGGTGTAAGAACGAATTCTGGAAGCTGCCTCCTCTTAGTGCGAGCAGATCGCTGAGGAGTTGCTCCTGAGCCGGTGTGGCGCCCTCACTGGCATCCTCGGGCTTCCAGCCGGCAGCATTTCCACTCCCCCCCGCCCCCCCCCGTCCTGCCTCGCCTCCCCTCACGGCCGCCCGGGCTTCGGGAGGGGAGCGCGGTCCAGAGACCTCGTCCTCTGGCCTCTTGTTTGTCGCTGCTGCAGCTGCCGCGGAAATTCGCTGTGCCCGCTGCCTCTTCCCGCTTTAATCCCAGACCTCCAGTCATTGGGCAGCTCCTCGGAGGCAAGAAGTCAACACCATGGCAACCCGACAAGCCTATCAAATCACCGGCCGGCTTGACAGCAGCAACACTGCAGGCAGGAGTGGGCTGGGCAGAAAAGCGGAGTGGCCACTGCGCTCAGGTACACGGTCTGCCAGTGGACAGCAGCTGTTAGCCTCCACGGTCTGGCTATACAGATGTGCAACATCCGTCACACCCCTACCCTAAGTCCCCTAGTAGGTCTGGAGGAGGAGGGGAGGGGAGAAGGAGGAGGAGGAGGAGGAGGAGGAGGAGAGACGCATATAGGGTTGGAAGAGCTGCAGGAAAGAGAGTTTCAAGCTAAAAGTCACCCAAGTCCTAGATATTGGAAAGATGCCTTGCGCCCCAGGAGAGGATGAAACCCAGTCAACAGCAGCCTAAGAACCAAATTTCAGGAGTTTGCAAAAGGGTGTGGGGTTTTCTTCACCAGGTTCCTCACTTGCTTGAACACATTGAATGCAACATTCCGTTCTGCGGTTCCGAAGAGTTAAAGGGAAACGTTGCATGTTTAACTTTGTCTGACACTGTTGGATTCTGCAAAAAATATGGCTCAGCATCAATTTCAGCCATGCTAATGGACTGCCTTGGAACTGACCTAAACTTTATCTGAAACTGCCTGTGCCTTGTTCTTTCATAAAATGCGTGCAGTGTGTAATGTGTGTCCTAGATCCTGAGTTTCTGAAGAGAAGGAACAGAGGAGACTAGGAAATGGGCCACCCAGGAAATCTGTGTGTCCCTCTTGGGCCTACTCGGCCTTTGTACTTCCTCCTTTTCCTCGAGAACCTCCCAAGGAGGCAGATGGAAGGAGACAGGACTCTCACTAATAGTTCAGAACAGCTTATTCATCACCATGAGATAGACTGAAACTGCATTTTCCTTTTTTGATTTTAAAAGCAAACACTATTTTTGAGAAACACAGCATGTTATTTATTATCGGCTTATAACTTCATTGTGAAGTCTTTGACACATATTTGTATAAGAATATGGAATGCTGTCATTGACCATATATCCCCCTCTATTGCTTATCTCATTGCTGATTTCTAAATTTCAGGATGAAAGTTGGTCTCTTGAAGTTGTATAGGACAGAAAGAGGAATCCATGTAATAACGAAGTTAATGTGTCATGCAGAAGAAACTGTATGAATTCTAAAATGTACCCTTTAGTCCACTCCACATAAACACAATTCACTAAATATGCAATTTTCATACTGATCTAACTTTTTTTTATGAAGAGGCTTTCAGTGTGCAAGTATTTAAATTATACTTGGCATGCAGAAAATACTACAGCCCTGGAAAGGTTTCTTAACACAGGCAAGATTAAGCAGAGTAGGACAGAGAGCCAATTTTTGTGGCTCTAAACACAAATTCAATGAAATCCTGAAATTCATTACCTTACTTTCTCTGTATTTCATTGCTGATGGATCCTAATATTAAAATAGTACATTTTTCAAAATAGAATTTATTACAGACCAAAAACGAGTATAATAACTGACACTGGAGAACAGGTCACAATATACTAGAGAAAACTTTTGGACATAATATGATTTTGCACACTGTGAAACTCGAATAATGTTCTGGTAACGTTTTCTTATTCTGTGCCACACTGCAGAGATGCTCAATGATGAATCGCCAAGCACACAGAGCTGAAATTTGGTTATAGTTTAAATGGTCACGTCAATGCCAAGTTATTGATATCCTTAAATATTTTTGGCTAATCCACATTACATTTGACATGTACTGAGTGGTTACAGTGGGAAATGTAGGAAGAAACATAATGCTGTAATTTTAAATTAAAATACATAATCTATCTCCCAGATCGAAACTTGTAAATCTAAGATGTTTTAAAGGAGAAGTTAAATGAAGTGTACAAAAATATTTTAGTACATTTTGGTTTCAGTAAGAGTACATGAACACAGAAACGTGATAACATTTAAAATTTTAGTATTTCATTGAATGGTATGCCCTCAGTTATTGTAAACCTTTAAATACTTTAGGATCTATAATGCTATTTGTGAATGGAAGTGTGTATGTATGCTAGTCAAAGACACTAACTATATGTAATATTTCTAATTTAAAAAAATTAAAATGAGATGGAGTTAAATTATGCATGACATTTAAACAAAACCAAATACTATCTAGATATTTTAGCAGATCCACTGAGTTACTTAGAAATTGCTGCTTTTTCTTTATCAAAAGCTTTCCATGTATGGAGGATTGAAAATCAGAACAATTTTTGCATATACTATACTGATAGTTACTTTTTTGTTTTGTTTTTTTTGTTTTTGAGGGCAGTGTCACTGGCCCTCATATGTGGGACCCGAACCCGGGCCGCTGGCTTCCTAAGCCAGCGCTTAACCACCGCGCCACTTGGCCAGACCACTGATAGTTACTTTTTAATCACAAATCAATTTTACTGTCTACCCTTAAAAGTACCCACAGATTATACAATATATGACCATCTGTTTAAATATGGATTTTGTGTACATGCCACACACGTGTTGCTAGTTAGTTCTACATGCAAATCTTTACATTTAAAGCTATTTCCTATACCTTTAGTGTTTTCAGTATGGGTGCTGTTAGGAGGAAGTGTTTCTTTTTAAGCTAATGAATAAGGAATTAAATGTAGTTTAAATACTAAATTAAAAAAAAAAAATTAATGGCAGGATGCCTAGCTTGTTTTCAGCAGCATGGCTACTCTCTCCACAGAGTTCATTCTTGACCTTACCTGAGTAAGTACTTTAACTTAAAGTATGAGATGCACCTAGAGGGGTAATACATTGAGCTTAATAGGAAGACAGTTAATAACCTTTTTTCATCCTCGTGCACTATCAATCATGGCTGTCACCAGTGTGCTGAATCAAAGCAAAAGTGTTCTTCACAGATGACTGATTAGAAACGCAAAATCACAAGATCCATCTTCATGGTCACTTTTATTATAGTCATTTTTAAACTGACAGCAACCTGCTCAGTTTCAGCACACTGGGCATCGCAAATAGTGTCACTCAGTGCAGCTAAGCATGAGAAGAGGTTGGCTGGATTACACTTAAAAATAATTAGGCCCTCAACCCTTTGTGGAGCCAAGAAAAAGGTATTCCTCTCTCCATCAGCCTCCTCCTTCCCCCCATAACCTGCTTTGATTCTATTGTATTATCAGTTTACCATCTTGAAGGGAGGCCATGCAGGGTGCAGTTTTATCCTTGTTAATTATTGAAGAATTAGGGAATACAATATTTCCTCTTGAGAGCTACAGATAACTTTTTGCCTACTGTTTTTTTTGTCAACTTCATGACAAACAACAATATCACTACCCTTATAGTTAAACAGGGTTCTTTTTCTATAGAAATATGTTTTTAGACTAAAGCCTTCAGAAATCTAGGTAGACGGGTATTCGTAAGTGGTACCCATTGTAGGAGGCTCTTCCCTGGGGAAGTCATTTATTAGCATCATCTGAAAGCTACAGCACTGGGGTCACTGAGGTTAGAGGTGGGCTAGATATTAATTATTAGGTAGTAGCTATGTAAATTCTTGATGTGCAGCCCTATATTATTTCTTTTTCATCCCTAGAATATTTTTAAAAATGGCAAAGCTGAAAAACCAACAAGTAGATATACATCAATATTAAAAGAGGCGGTTTGAAACAGTTATGTCAGGATTGACTGATGAGGAACTTTGTCTTTACTTAGTCTTGATGCTTATGCTACAAAGATGACCCCTTCAGGATTATTTCATGATATTTTCATACATGACTTTAGGATGTTTTCTAATACTATAGGGTATTAGTATTATAAATATTTAAATGGGAAAAAATTTGAATACAAAAATTTCAAAATATGTGGTGATTTTCATGCCCATTTTATAGGCTCCTTATTTTGTACTTCAGAAAAGAAAACCCGATTGTATTTAAAATTTAATTTAGTAATTTTAACCAGTGCCCTACTTTAAATTTTTATACAGTCACCTTTTCCTTTCATCCCAAATATTCATTTGTTAGCAGCTGAACACACACACACACACACACACACACACACACACTTGGGACAGAGGAGACAGAAAAATCATCAATGATATTTCTTTATGTAACATAATACCTTCATATTCATTTTCACACATATGAATAGTCTACCTTTAATGCTTCTTTGTAAAGGTATCAATTCTTTTCTTCCATCTCTACACACACACACACACACACGTACACACACATACACACACGTACACACACATACACATACACATACATATACACCTCTTTATTTCTCTATTCTAGACTATGAGTATGCTTTTCTTCACTGCACAAAATGCATAGACAACATACATATAATGGTATATCTGTATTTATACATATATATATATTTTATACATATATATATATATATCTGTATTGTTTCCACAGATGATGATAGATGCATGCATTCACTCTCTGTGTGTAAGTAGGCTAATATTAATTTCCTTAAACACTGTACTCCTCTTACATACATATTTTTCTATAAATATGTGGATTTAAAATAGATTATGAAATAATTAGCTATCTGGCTTGATTCTTTTTAATTTAATGAAATTTTCTCAGACTTTGGATAGATCTATATGTTAGTTGATATTTAAATTATTTCCATTTTATAAAAAAATTAACAACAGTACTAGCAATATAGTGTTAAATATGTAAAATTAGGATTACATGAAATATTTACATATTTTAAAACCTACATAATTACATAGATAAAAATGTAGTAATCACCTTAATGGGTTGATTTTCAGTTTACTTTAACAATAAAAACAATTTCTCCTGACAAAAGTGTATGTGTATGTATGTATGTGTGTGTGTGCACATGTGCTAAGTTTGGACAAGTTTACACTCTCAAAAAGAATAATATCCCATAAATTTCAATATTATTACTTTTAAAGTTAATTTTTGGTGTAAAGTATCCTTTCTGACCAGTCAGAATATTTATGGAAAAGAGATTTTTTTTGAAATATCTGGACTCAGTGTAGCTCTTTTTGCTACTAAAACTAATTCAGTGAAATGATACGTATAATTTTTGGCATCATCTTGGTAACCTATGCAAGCAGTCATTATAGATCTTAAATATTAATCTTTGATATGCAGTATAAATATGAAAGTTCATAGGTTTATACAAATTATAGATCTAGATATATATTTTCCTCTATAGGCGGGTCTTAGTAAACTGAAAAAACAAAAATAATTTCCTTTATATTTTAAAACTTTTAATCAAAAGTGCTTCAACAAATTAGCTTTTTAAAGTTACTATGTAACATCATTGTCTGAGAATTTTATGTTTTGATGTAATTATAAGAAAATAATATTCTCTTACATTTAAAGCCTTTGGCTAATTTAGAAAGTTTCTTGGGGAAAAACAATCAGCATTTTTATTTACCTGAAATGTTTATCAGACTATTTTGTTGCTGTTTTACAAACTTATCTTAATCTATCTGTGTGCATTGTTTGTGCTTATATTTACTTCACGAAGAATGTTCTTATGTCTAAGTGAATACAAAAGCACACAATTTTATTTAATATAAGAATATCATATGGTAAATGGACTAGCATGAAATTCATGTAATGTAGTTGGTGCAGATATGCTTAATATATAAATACTCATCAAAGAATATTTTAAACTGAAAAAGACTAATAGTATCAGTGCATTTCAGTTCGGGCTGGAATTTATATTGTGCATTCCAGATAAAATAAATATACATGCATACGCATACACAATTAGATCTCAATACTATTATATTTAGATTATTGATTTCTTCAAATGGTAAAATGCTGTCACACACACAGATATTACAATTATCTTTGCCATACCTGCATGTATGCAGCCTAAATATGCAGTTATGGCATTTCTCTGTCTTCTGGGGTCTGATTTTCCCTTGGTACTAGAACTGTTCTTTGTTGAATCTTTGTGATAAAAAAAAAAAAAAGCTGTTCTATGAGTGTCAGTTTGCAATGAATGTGTGAGAAGATGTATGGTCTGGCTAGACTGGCCATCTTTTAACATATCTTTTCTTGGATTCAGAGCTCCAGCTCCTAACTAGTTATATTTAAAAAAGAAAATTATTGAGAACAAAGGTCATACAAAAATCACCTTTACCATTTTATAGTAAACAAGAGAAAATATTAAAATATTTACAATAATTTGTTATGTAATTTTAATTGCTTTCCTATATTATTTTTCAAAATGCTACTATTTAGTATCACTAATTTAAAATTGTCATTTTGTTCAACTCTTACTTTTCCTTATGAAAAAGATACACAGTCCTTAAAAATCCCCCAAACCATTCCCCATTTCTTTCTGTCACTCAGCTACTAAAGTTAGAAGATGCATTTTATAACAGATAGACTATTTTGATCAATATGTTTTATTCTTACCTATTTCAGTTTACCAAAAGATATGCAAATAGATTTAACAACTTTTCAGAATGCACTCCAAGATATCAGTGATGTTTTCAAGTAGAAAATTTAGGATCATACGATATAAAGATCCCTTTTTTTGATAACTGAAGCTTTTATATGTAAACTTTCACTTACGTATTACACAAGCACTGAAGAATTTTAATGTATTGCAGTTCATTTTGCAATATTTGCACAAACATTCAGAGTAGTATTAGGTTGCTTAGTTATTTCATTATATTATATTTCACATTTAGATTTTCATTAGAATTTTCCTGTTTTCAACATTTGGATATCATCTCATTCACTATCATAAACCAGTAGTTTAAGGTGGGGTAATTCTGAAATGTAAACATTCCTTCTAGAATTTTACAGCATTGCCATGGAAGAGAAAACGGGGACTCACGTTGCTTTCCCCCCAAACATTCCCGTTATGATTATAAGAAAAGTTCAGATGCTGCAGCAATTTTTTTCATATGTGATCTTTCTTTCGAGTGAGTTTCAAAGCCAACTGTCCTCAGACCTTATTTTCATTTCCAAAAGCATTAAGTTTTGCTGCTTTGTAAAATATTTCTTTATAATATATTTTAGTTTAATTCCCTTTTAGCAAAAGAAACACCGAGGCTCAATCTGGATACCTCCTTCCAACATAATTTAGCTGGACCTTTTCTTAGTCAAGGTTTTCTGGTTTTCATTTTCACTTCATATTCTCAAATAAAAGATCCTTTGTTGTCTACCATTTGATTGGACTTAATGAAAAACACTCCATTTTAACTTAACAGTATTTCCTTTTGAATTTATTATATTTAAGAACACTGTCAAAAATCAAACATTTAATCTCAGGTTTTTATATTTCAAAATATATTACTATCACATGGCTCAGTGAGGTGATGTAAAATGTCGACTGAAAAGATTTCAAAAAGAAAAGCAAAAGCGAAAAAAAAGAAAAACCAAACCCAACCCGGCTTCATTTTAATATGAAACTAAATACTATGGCTAATGTGCAGATTGGGGACAGCAGCTGACTGTAAGGGCTAACATGTGACAGGGTGCCAGCAGCGGGATCGTGCAGTATTGACTAAATGAGGTTCCCTGACTTGTATGGAGGCTAATATCTTCTTTAAACAATTCCGTGTAAATTGTGCGTATAAAGTCACTGGAAGCTATTTCTCAGGCTAGCCTCGCTGGCTTGCTACCTGCTGGAGTGAGGAAGATAATCAATAGAAAGAAATAGAGCTGAGCACAGGCCTGGGAAGCTTCAGAGCAGTTAATGCTGATAAAAGTAGATGATGTCAATATTTGGGAATAGCACAGCTCGAAGATAATAGACAAAAGAGAAGTGCATATGGTGCAGGGTGTTCAAACAGGGGCAAAATTAAAGCCTAAGTGGCAGATGATGGCCTAGGCTGCAAAAGACATTATTTAGTGCAGGTATTGTTCAAGTTTGACTGCTGTCCAAACCGAGCAAGTGGTTCTATGGAAAAGGTACCGAACCTTTTGCAGAAGCTTTAAGGCCATTTCCATTTTAATGGTCAAGAGGTATGTCCCGATGATTAATATAAGAAAGTGTGTCCCCAAACAGTTGGCAGACATATATTTTTTCATCCGTCATACTATATGCCTCATTAAGAAAATTGAAAAAATTTTCTAACTTGCTTCCAAGATGTATTAAAAGACAAAATAAAAAAAAATACAAAATAAAATGAAAAGAGGCCGTCAGTGAAAGGCGGGTACCAAAGATATAAATAAGCCTAATAGCCTTTGGATATACTTGTGATTACAGCAGGCACCTTATTTTCTAAAGGTAGTGGGCTTATTGGAAGTGAGGTAATGGTATATTTTTACTAATTTAATACTGAAAATCAGTTTTCCTTTTGCTGTCAGGCGATGAAATTTTGTTCTTCTGTGCTGATCTTTCTGTTGATGTATTATGACATAGTCTGTCAACATGAACAGATATGTGAAAGGAGATTGGGTGACTGAGACGTACAACCTGCATCGAACTCTTCTTGAATTTTAAGCATGTTTCCATGTTTGGGTACAAGAAGGAAGATTGTGCTTGCTTTAAAAAGCTGAAGTTTTAGATAATTTAAGCCTAAGCAAACCAGGTGGACTGTGTATGACAAAACTCTAAACCCCGCTGAATGAACCCAAACCAAATAACGTTATTTCTGAACATCTTTTCAAAAGCTCTTTCCCATCACAAATTGATTCCTAAAAAAACAAAACAACACAAAAACCTCACCTTTGCAAAATATAGAAGTTTCTTGACAAAGGAGAAATCAATTCCTGCATATGTGATTATCAAACATAGCCATTTTCTCCCAAATTAAACAATTGCACCACTGTAACATGCTTTTATTGTCCCAGATGTTTTTATTGTTTGGTGTTAGATATCTGGATTATATCAAGCACATGATTCTGAGGTTGGGTAAAACCACCCAGCCTGATAGTTTTTACTTCAAACCGAGCTAAGAAATGTTATTAGGAAAGCAAGTATGTTTATCTAGGACCTTGCATATTAAATATCATTTTAACTCATAAAAAAAGCAGAAGTAAATAAATCTTACCTCTGCTTGTCATTTTGCGCTTTTATTTTGGGAATAATTATTTATTTTGGAAGAATTTTTCATCTTTACCAAATCACACATTGGAGTATTAAACCCAAGATGCTAGATTACAATTACAATAATTTCATATTCCAAATATCTGACCGTTGGAAGTTTTCCTACAAATAACAAAATTGGCTTTTAAAGAATTGCTTGTATGTTGTCATACATCCCATCTTTTCATCTTAAATGCAGAGAAATAAAAGACCCTTAGTCATTATTGAATTCGAAAGAAGGATTCATTTCAAATAAAGTATGAATTTTGATTTAGAGACATAGAAAAAAAATCTTTTAAGATCTATACTTCAACTAATTTGTTAATCTTGTGCCACTTTCAGCATTTGTCACACATATAGACCAGGAAATTGGCTCCATCTCATTCTAGCTCTGTATTGAATTAAAAACCTCTACTGCAAAGAAGAGCATGATGTGAGGAAAGAATAAATTTACTTCTTTCTTTAGTAATGCACATATATTTCCATACATTTCACATCCTAAGGGAGCCCATGAATGCATTCAATAAATACAAAACTATAAAGTATAATTCCAGAAAAGGGAAAGGTTTAAGTGTTTTTCCTGATTTTAATATACCATTTGAAGTCATGACTGAAAATTAAATAATTTTGCACATTTTATTTTACTTTTTTTAAAAAATTTTTAGCAGACACCTTCAGTTTTAGGAATAAGCCTAAAATAATGAATCTTAGTTGCTTTTTCCACTTGGGCAATGTTAGCAGGTTTAGATCAAAGCAAACTACATATCAACAGTGGCAACTTGAGGGAAAAAAAATGTTTTCTGCCATTTGAATCTGCATTTGCATTCGATTCACCAAAGTCCACCTTGGCTAATTCAGCAAACATCATATATACACCACACGTGTACACACATTAAAAAGAGTGTCATGTTTCTAGGCTAATAGAAAAGGTGGTTTTCAATAAAGTGTGACCATAACAGGGTAGCTTTGAAGCAAGATGGGTGCATTGCTATGAAGATTTTGTTAAAAGGAAATATGCCCCCCAGGTGAAGGGGACTACTAACTCCGATAGACACTTGATGTGCATATATAGTTTTCTGCACTTTCAAGCATTTTAATCTGTGGCTGTGTTTGAGGAGACAGTGCAGCATGGGAGATTGATGATGGCCTCACGGAAACGGAGCTGGCAAAGATTATGGTGCCCTTATTTAGGCAAACGGTGGGTTGAAGGCTCTTGATTTACCCTGACATATATCTACATGGAACCATAGTTTGCAAATGGCCTGGAGGAGTCATCTTTGATTAAGTTTTTGATGGGCACCCAAACGTACATATCTATTTTAAAACGGATCAAGAATGCTGATATTGGATTTGTAAGGATTCTCTTTCATTTCTTCAGGTTAAAAAGACTTATATGTTTCTGTTGCCTAAAGACCTTGAAAATTAATAGCCGAGAAAAATCCTGCAATGTTGAGAAATACACTTTATAATATCTTAAAATGAAGAGGTCCAATAAAACGAAGAATTTGGAAAAACTGCACAGTAAATCAGAATAGTAAGAGGTTCGGTCTTTAAGGTTTTTGTTTTTGACATTTATGTTTTAATTCAAAGATAAAGAAATCACCTTAAAAAACGGTGCTTCAGTTGGTCTACTTAAAAGGTGTGACTCCCTGGCTCCTTCCCATTGTTGAGTATTTAATTGTCGTCATCTCCATTTGAAGGATGTGGCTGGTTCTCTGTTACTTTATAAGGCCAGTGAAAATACCCTGACTGAATACAGGACTGAAATGGTGAGCAAATATGCTTACAGACTTTTTTTTTTCTTATGGGAAGTCTTATCTGTGAATGTATGATCAGAAATGACAGGATGCACGACATAAACTTGCCATCAGCTTCCTGTTCATATCCAGTGTCTGCCACCATTATTCCTTGCCACACCCCTTTAATTTTTATAATAGCCCATCATGTCAGCATATCTGTTCAGGAGACCCACAAATTGTTTGCCTAAACCCCTCAATACCGATTCATATGCTCCCCCTGAGTCTGAGAAATAAATGTTTGGGAAAAGACGAGAGTGTTACACAATTAAATGACATAGCTTTGAAATTGCTGGAATCGCAGCCCCCTTAAAATGCTCAGTCTGTCAGAATGATGATCCTTGTGTGTTCCAGCTTAGGAGTTTGGATGCTTAATGCTGGTATTGTGTAAAGTGGGTGTTTCTGGAAGTCACACTTATGAATTATTGTGTGCCCCAAGTGCTTCAGGGCATAAAATTCTGGTAACAGACAGCTGCTGACAGATTAGGAGAATCTGGCTCAAACAGTCAGATAACTTTTAACTCTAATATAAGTATTGAAAGTGTCTTCTGGGTCTCTTTTCCTAGGGATCTGGTGAAAACAACTGGGATGTATAGGAAGCACATATTTCCACTACTGGCCTGACATCTTCTTCACAGTTCTGCTTTTTTAATTGCAGTAAAAACACATAACATGAGATCTACCCTCTTAATATGCTTTTAAGTGCATGGTGTGGTACTGTCAATTACAGGTACAATATTGTATAGCACATCTAGAACTTTTTCACTTTACATAACTGAAACTTTATACCCATTGAACAGCTACTCCCCATGTCCACCTCCCTGTGGCCCGTAGTAACCATCGCCCTTGCTGTTTCTATGAATGTGACCATGTAGGTATCCCATATAAGTGGAATCATGCAGGATTGGTCCTTCTGGGGCTGTCTTATTTCCTTTAGCATCATATCCTCAGGGTGTCTCCCTGTGTCTTGTCATTATCCTTCCCTCCTTGGAGGATCACAGAAAAAGAAGGTTTATATGAAATAAGATAGTTCATTTACAAGGAGATTGTGAGGGTGGGAGGGGTCAGAACAGAAAAACTGATTAATTCTTATAGAAAGCAGAGACAGTGAGGCTTTTAGCCACCATTTTTATCATCGCTGTTGGAAGTGAAGTTAATATTAATTGGGTGCTCTCATGTGCCAGGCCTGGGGCTAATGGCTTCCGTTACATTGTCACATCCATCCAAGCAGCTCCCCACTGAGGGAGGCATATATATACAACCTCCCCACTTTACAGATGAAGGAAATTGAGGCACAGAGGGGTTAAGCAACTTGCCCACATTTACAGAGTAGACGGGTATTAGAGATGGGATTTCCCCTGTCTTTGAGCACCGTTGTGCCTCTTTCCTAACAGTCACTTAGTAAAGAATTTTTTTCTTTTTAAACCCAGGGGAGTACAAATATAGTCTGTATCAATGGAGGAGAAAGTCCTTTGTTCATTTCTTCTGGCTAAGAATTAAGGAGAAAGCACTTTTGGCCTGGGTCCCCTGACTTTGGCTATTTTGTTCTAAGAATGAGTAAGTGGGTCAAAGGAGGATCTACAGCTCAGGTATAAGGGTCACAATGTTGGATGTGGCAGGTATAACCTTTGAGATTCTTTTCTGGTGATAGGGTGTGTAGGCCCCACAACTCTCAGTGGCATAAATTCACTGATAGGTTTGTAAAAGATGCTCAAATTTCATAAACCCAAGTAATACATATGTAAGTATCTGTTCTGAGTTACTTCTGACATTAATTGGTGGTGTGTGCCTTTCCAAGACTGTACTCTTTAGTCCTGGTGGGTGCATTTTCTTAGCATTGTATGAGATCAGGCATAAAGCTATGGTACTGTGGGGGACCTTATTGCTTTTCACTCCCTAGATAGGATTTAGTGCCTAACTTTCTATATTCCCATGCTTTTATTATTTCTGCGGCATTCCCTTTTATTCAAAAAGACTTTCACCAAAAATTGCTTGTTTAATTTACTCATAAGAATTGCAGATTATATGAAAGCTGGCAGTATTCATGAACAAATCCTGTTGAGATAATGTAAATATTTCGCTTCATTAAAAAGTTATGGAATTTGCTTCTGTGTAGAGAACGCTTTACACATAGTAGGTGCTCAATAGATGTTAAACAAATAAGTAAAAATTTGCTTTAAGATCTGATTTCAAGGGGCCATAGGTCTTTAATGCCAACACTGGTCATTCAGATCTGTTAAGTTAAAAAACTTTTTTTTTCCCCCTCTAGGCTGCTCTGAAGACCGGGACATAGACAAATACAGTTTGCTGGAAACTACATGACGGAAATGGGAAATGTCCAAGAGGCGAACAGTTATTAGCAAACAATAGAGACAAGTACCTAAGAGTGGATGCGTCAGGAAAAGGGAGTCAGAATCCCAGCCCCAGTTAATATGGTGGCGTGACACTGGGCTAGTTATTAACCTCTTCAGGCTCACTTTTTCTTTTCTATAAAGTGGGCATTATAATAATAGCAGGAGATAAGTCAAGCGATGGTTTATAAATACGCTGTGAAATAGCACAGGGTCCGGTGCTGTAAAAGTAGACAGTAAATATCATCTACCACCATTACTAATTCATTGGATCTTTTGGTGACTGTAAGCATCTATTGGTTTCCTGTTTGAAGAGTTCTGTTTTTGACATGTTATACTAATGAATGATCTTTCAAATCAAGAGCTATTTTAACAATCAATGTAGACTCAAATCTGAGAGAAATCTTTAAAAACAGAGATGAAATTCAGACCATTATGGTGATATAAACTTGTTGATATAAACATTATACTTTAATAATTTGGTTTTCTATGTAGTAGAAATAATCTCTAAAAAATGTTTAAAATCAAGTAGAATTTTCTTTTCATAGCTGGCATGGGATTCACATTTTTGAACTGTGTTGTGGTTACAATGGTGAACAAGATACTGTCTCTATATTTAAGTAACTTACAGTCCAATGGATATTTAATGACCAAAATTATAATATAAGAAAAGTAGAGAAAATATTAATTCCATAAAACTAATTTGACAGTGTAAAGCCAAGCATTTAATTTATACTGTGGACTACTAGGAATGCCATGCTTGTTTCAAACCTTGTAAAGCTCTGCATCTGTCACTACTGTGTGTGCATATGTGTGCCTGTGTGTGTATGTATGTGTTTGTGCACATGTGTGTGTATGCATGTGTGTGTGACCATAAATTGAGAAAACAAAAAGTCCTCTTTTATTCCAGCTCTCATCGCTTGGTTTGTTGGATGAGAAATAATGTTTTTCCCTCCAACCCTGAGTAAGGATACTATTTCCGTGAAGGGACTATTACGTGCATACATACACACACTGACATACAAGGCTAATATACCACAGTCATATAAACAGTGAATCATTTATAAACAAAATCTCTCCAACAGAAGAAGTAATATTTATGGTAAGTTTTTCACGCATGTTCATTTTTAAGTTTTCTGCTTTCTTTTAAAGTCTGCTGGGCAGTGCCATCCACAGTTTAGCAAAGGAAAGTCCCAAATCTTTCCCTTTAACACCAACAGGAATCACAAGTATTCCATGCCTTCCCTGTCGTTTGACTTGGGTGACTTGTGCCCTGGTGTGTGACTACCAGGCACCCTTTCTGTTGACAGTTAGTAGCAAAGTATAGATGCTCTGACAGACTGTAGCACAGTCCAGATAGCCCAGGAGGGTGTGGGCAGCAAAAGTGCAGCTTTCTAGGGCACAGCATAGGCATCCTGCTGCACTCGCATGAAAGAGACTACAGAGGAGAGAACAAGCACTCTTATATCTCCTACCCTATTTCTTTCACGAATGAAACGAATGACATAAAAAAAAAAATGAATGGAGAATTCCCATCTAATGTCACTTTGTATAGCGTTTACTTGGGGCTTTCTAAGTGCTAGAGACAAAACATGGTTTCTCAGAGTGAAATACTCTTGCCAAAATTAAACCCAATTTTCAGAGCCTGTAAGCTGTATACATGATGTTGTTAGAAAAGTCATGATGCATTTTTGCAACAGATGGCTCTAGTTCATTTTTGGAAGTACTAAAGTCATTTGCATCTATGTTATTGCTATGTCATTTGACAGCTGACGGGTCTAGCTTCATTCTTAAAATAAAAATTGAGTGATTTGGTTGAGTTTTGGAGATTTTAAAACAAGTTGAAGATGGAAGACCAAACTCTGCATTTTCGCCATATTTTACTGTTTTATTTCCATAAAGGGAAAAACGCGCGTCAAGCTTGTGAAAAGTTGCGTAAAGTTTACGGTGACAATGCTCTACAAGAACGTCAGTGCCAACGATGGTTCTCGAAATTCCGTGCTGGTGATTTTGATCTCAACAATGCTCCTCGGTCAGGGAGGCCCACCGAGGTTGATGACGACAAAATAAAGGCATTGATCGAGTCGAACCCACGTTACACGACACGACAAATTGCAGAAGCATTGAACATCCATCATTCCAGCGTTCACGACCACCTGAAGAAGCTGGGATACGTAAGCAAGCTCGATATTTGGGTTCCGCATGAACTCAAAGAAGTTCATTTGATGGCACGTATAAACATCTGCGATATGCTCATTAAACGTGAGGAAAACGATCCTTTTTTGAAGCGACTGATAACTGGTGATGAGAAGTGGATTGTTTACAATAATGTGGTGCGCAAACGGTCTTGGGCCCGACTTGATGATTCGCCTCAAAGGACATCGAAAGCAGACATTCATCAGAGGAAGGTTATGCTCTCAGTGTGGTGGGATTTTAAAGGTGTTGTGTTTTTTGAGCTCCTACCAAGGAACCAAACAATCAATTCAAATGTGTATTGTCGGCAACTGGACAGTTTGAATGAATCCATCATCCAGAAACGTCCAGAGCTTGTTAATTGTAAAAGAGTTGTGTTCCATCGCGACAACTCGAGACCACACACAAGTTTGATCACCCGTCAAAAATTATTGGAGCTTGGATGGGATGTGTTGCCACACCCACCATACTCGCCTGACCTTGCACCGTCAGACTTCCACTTGTTTCGCTCTCTTCAAAACTCCTTGCGTGGTATAACGTTCAATTCAGATGAGGCTGTAAATCAGCACCTTGTTCAGTTTTTCACAAATAAAGACAGGTCCTTCTATGAACGAGGAATTATGAAGCTCACTGAAAGATGGCAAAAGGTTATTGAACAAAACGGGCAATATATCATTGATTGATCTTTGTTCGTTATATAAATAAATGGCCTTTGAAAAACATAGACAAAATGCGTCATGACCTTTCCGACAACCCCATAGTAAACTCTTTATTTTTAAGGAACAATTAGGCATTCTTTTCTATTTTAATTTGGTATTAATGTTAAAAGCATGTCTGACTGCCCTCTGCTATCACAGGTATTGTCTGACGGAAATGCTGGCTCTTGAGCTGAACTCTGTCTGTAAGCCCAGGTGAATAGGAACCGGAAAAATCTATAGTGCTGACTTCCTCGCACTGAACTTTTACTTTCTAAATGTACGCTCCTGCTAAAATTAAGGTGGTACCTTTCTCAAATGTTTTGAAAATCGTGTGTTCCTAACCCAGAGTCCCAGGATAAATGTATGCCTGCAGAAGGAAAACCACTAACTAGAAGCAAAAGAGATGAGCGAAGCTTTATTGATTTTATTTCGTCTTCCCATTGGTAGATTGACTTATTCAATCATATAATTAACATTTTCTGGGTGCCCACAGGGTGCCTGAAAAAGAGGCACTGTTGAGTTGAACGTACAGAGAAGGGGCGAACCTGGAATTCCTACCCCTGAAATGGGAATGAAGTGAACATTTAAGGCTGGGACAATGTCATGTACTGGGCGAAGTTTCTTAGACTAGCTCAACTCTGAATTGCAATTTGATGGATAGATGTTGTATCATAAGCATATTTCCACCGCACTGCAGGATTGTTATTAAATTTTATAGCTAGATGTATTCTATTTTAACCACTCATACTATCAAACTTTTAGATTGTTTCTGAACTTTTGCTATTATAGAGAGCATTATTATTTAAACAGTAGACATTTGAAGATCGCCTCAATGTACAATAATAAATAAAATGGTGAAATAAATCATGGCATAGATGCACCATAGAGGATTATATATCATTAAAATGATTCTTGCCCAAAATAAAGCAAAAACCATATTAGACACATTTATATATTATGAGCTCAATAATATAACATTTTGTATACATATGAAAATATCAAGGAAATTTTATCTGTGGCTAATTTTGACTGTGGAGTTATGAAAGATTACTAACGTTTTTTTCTTTTTATTCTTTGCTTTTTAATGTTTTTCCCTAAATATCATGTCTCATTTTAGAATCAGAGAATATCTGTATGCCTAAAGTTTCAAGAAATTTGATTTTTGAATCAAAAAATAAATTTGTTTTTATAGTTTTAAAAGATATTTCTAATTTTCTTCTTCTGGATGATTTTATCAATTTAAACAGGCACCAAGAATATCAATAATTCTAGAATTGTGTTAAAATAAGAGAAAATAATATTTGCCTTATTTAATAAGAATACCTTTCTGCTATTTTAATTTGCATTTCTATGACTAGAAGATAACATGTTTGTTTTTCCTTGCTTGATTTCTAATTTCAAAAAGGTATTTCCTTTTGTCTTAGTTACACAAACACAGACACACACACACACACACACACACACACACATCCTTTGTCCATATTTTCTTCCCTGTGTAAGAATTCTTTATATAACATTAAAATTTGTGGCAAACATTGTTCTTTGACTGCATTCTTTTTAGTTTATGTTATTTACTCTTCAGCAGTTTTAAAAGGCCAAATTTGTTCATATTTTTCTTTGTGACTTTATCATTTCAGAAAAATTTTTAGCCCCCCAGAGTTCTATACATATATTATTTTTCATAGGTTTGTAATTCGTTGGCTCGTTTTCTGTGGTTTTCAGTTAAACATTTTAAATTAACATTTGTAGAGTAACTTTTGTTGTATTGGTCTATGTTTTTTCCAATGATGATAAATGGTTCCAGCACTATTTATTTACATTTTTATGATGCTTATTTAAAAAAAAAAATATATATATATATATATATTCACAGACATATAAGCATATATAAACATATAGAATATTTGTGTATAAATGTGTATATAGCGTTATCCTTGAATTTATTATTTTGTTCTTTAACTTGTACATGTGCCTAGAAGTTTGTACATCTGTCTAAAATACATACATTTTAATTAGCTTTAATCTTAGTGAATTGTAATAGCTTATATGTTGCTACACACTCATTACTTCCCCTTTCATACATTTTTAAATATTCTCACCTTTTTACTTTCCCAGATCCATTTTACTAGCAATTTCTGTCATGCTTCAAGAAAAACAAATCCATTTGGGATTATTTAAGATGGAGAATTATATTAAATGTACACATTAATTTAGAAAAATTGAGTAACTTAAATAATTATGAAAAAAACTTAATAATTTATTTGAATTTAACTAAATTTTCTGACTCCTTCTACCAAGAGAGATCAATAAGCCCTGCAGAGGCATGAATGAAAACATAATTTCCAAAACCCCTGTATCTTTGCCTTTTCTCTCCTAAGGCTCTAGGAAACAACAGCCCTCCAAGAACACACTGAAACTTAACCTTTTCTGTGTAGCTAATGGTTACAAATGAATATTCCACAGCTCATGGGAGTAGTTCCCCAAACATTAAAATATTTAACCAATTAAAGATTGCTTAAGTTAACAAAACATCTTGAGGAGAAGATATTAGACCTAAAAGTTCTTCTTATCTCATGACCAATTATGACATCAGATTTTCTAAGAGTTGAGATTTTGAAATAAGGGGGTTGATTAGAAAGGAATGGTTAATTCTGAGTCAGTCATGGGAAAAATAGATCTTATCTGTATCATACATTTAGAACTTTGAATAGTCAGAGGGAATCAGTGTATCTTTGGAGAGAGCCTTGTGGGAGAGTTGTTAGGAGGCATTTCTTTTCTGTTGCAGTTTTGTGTGGGGCCCAGTTTGTAGGGTAGGTGCTGATATTTGAGCCACGATATTGGTTCATGCCCTGACTCCCAATTTTCTTTTTATCCCAGTGAAGATCTCTGATATCCACTGCCTTGTATCTTAGACCCAACCCACATCTTGAGTCCATCATAGGAGAAACATGAGAATCAGTAGCTTTCTCCGTATCACTTGTCACACCACACATACACAGTGTGCCTAGCACTGGGTTCCATATTTTACATATACTAATTTTTTTGCTCTCCTGGAATAGATCTGAAGAGCACAGATTAGTCTAGCTTCCCACTGAATGTTTACTAGTACTGTTGTTTGCCATATCCTTCAGAGCTTGCAGTTTTGCTGTACATGGACAGCTTTCCAGGTGATCTCTACAGCTGCACTGAACTCCAGAACCTACATTCTTTCATGAGATTCCACCTGCTGGTAATGCCAACTGACTGACTCAGTGAGCTTTGGGTGAACCGGTGTTCTCTCCACAACCAGCATCTGCTGCTAGCTTAGTTGTCTCTTACCCCCTCAGATCTGTTACTAGTCTGCTGTTGTGTCTTCTCTTGTTGTCTTGCCTTCTCTCATCTGTCTACCCATTGCCCATCCCTCTATTTAATATGTATGTGGTCAAGGATGAGCAAAAGGAATTTTAAATCTAGTGCTTTCAAAGACCTTTAATGAGACAGTACTTAAATTCAGTGTTGATACTAACATGAAAAATGTGGCCTCTTACTACTGCTCATAGTTAGAGATTCTTGGCCCAAATAATTCCTAGTCAGATGCACATCTGTTGTTTCTGTAAATCTGTAAATTTAACTGAATACAGTTTCACAACATTAGAATGTGCTATAGATTATCAATAAATAATCAGTGATAGATGTTACCAAGGAAAGCCATTTAGGAGGGGGGAAGGGGAAAATGAAACAGGAAGGATAAAGAGTGCTAGACTTTAAATTCAATTTTTGGCTATAGTAGATATTAGTTAAATGTCTCAGAAAGTTCATTAAGCCTTCTGAGCATTTGTATCTTTATGTATAAAATATGGATCATATTATCAATTTACTCAAAAGGCTTAACAAAACAATGTATAGCAAACACTGTATGAATTCAAGCACAGGGTAGGAAATTTGACCTATCATCAGGAAATAGATGGTACATTCAATGGGACAATTAATGACATTTATGGAAACATTTGTTTACAGGTTATGGACAGAGTTAAGAGAAACCAACAAGTAGAAAGCTGTTACTTAGGTCAGAAGGAGCAAAGGGATCCAGGAGTTGCTCAACCATGGAAAAAGAATTCTACCTGTAGGAGAAGGCAGACTTGGCAGATATCTAGCTTAGGTAGAGTGAGCAACAACTGCAAACTCTCACTTCATGCCAGCACTATTACATAAACCCAATCATAAGACAGGGATTTGAAGCCAATTGATTCAGACCATAAAAGCCAGCTTTCTGAGGCAATGAGGAAGTAGAGAAGAATGGGAATTGGATCTGGAGGAGCAAAAGGACTAATAGAATGCTCAAGAAATATCTGTTAAATAAATTAAAAAAAAAAAGGTTGAATCCGAATCCCTAAATTATTCTAAAGACAAAACAGTATGTTACATATTGAGAATGTGATGATAAAATGGAGGAAAAAAAATGATGGGAGAAGGTCATTAGGGAACAACCTTGTTAAAGATTTGAAAAGATGGATAAATTAAAAAGTAATGAGAAAAAAAAATTGAAAAGAAAAAAAGGCAAAAAGAAAGGACTTTGAGTAAAGGCAAGTGTATTATTAATACTATAATAATAATAAAAATAAAGTGTGGACCTTAAAAATGAATATATGATAATATACTATACTGTACTATACTAGTAACCCTATTATTGAGACTAGTGAAGGATGATTTAGCTTTGAGGTTTAAAATAATTCAAATTAGAATGTTGTTTCTGGTGCTCTTGGCTGGAAAACATAGTCTACATTCTACATCCATAGAGTCTTGAAAAGTAGAGTAAAATTTTGAGTGAGGATTTGGAACCTAAATTCAGTTTTGCATTTGGTGCTTATGTACTTGGTACAGTGTTCACATGAACCAGGTACCCATGTCACTGCAAAATAGAAACTGAGAAAACTCAGCTTTCTGGATGGCCCCAAAAGGAAGAGTTCTTTTAACCAGTGAAGTGAAGGTGTTTGTTGACTGACCAAGTAATTCTCCAGGTAATCCACCAAAAGAATGGTTTATTCAGGAAAGGAAAAAGAAACCAAGTCTCCAAGGAGTGTGTGCAAGTGCACTTGCGTGCCAGTGTATCATTTGCCCGCTCACGTGGAAAAAGGTGGAGAGACCAACATGACTTCCCCCTTTATTTGCATCCCTTCCCCAGAACTTACCACAAAGTTCAACAGGAAGTCAAGATGTGAGAGTTAACAAGGGGTCCAGCTCCACCCCAGTCCTCCCAGCTCTATGGTTAAGCATCTTAAGATGCCAGCTCACATTTATCATGTTGCTAATTAAATTGTTTTGTATCTATTTATAAAAGGGAGATTAAAGTCATTTAACTGACCTGTTTTCTGCCTGTATATTTGATCAAATAAATATTAAAGTCTAACTGGTCATTTTCACAAGTATATACAAACCCCTGGTGGAATGCCAGGCCTTGTACCCCTTGCTGTGCACTATACATAGGAGATCCCGCCCTCTTGTCAGTTGAGTACTGCTGGGAGTGGAAGGAGGGAGAAAATGCATCTCATCGACTATGCAAATGCAACGGCAGAACAGGAAGTAAGGTGATGAGATATTTAAGAAAAGTCCTATTAAAGATTAGTAATCCCTTGGATCTGAGGGGAGTTGCCTGAAGATTGTGGCATTTGAGTTGGCTTCTGACAAAGGATAAGATTTCAATAGTTAGAACTGGGGGGAAAGGAAATGCCTTCTACATAATTCAGATTTATAATGATATTCACTGAGTATTTACTGAGTGCTCACTGCGTATCAGGTATTAAATACCTAAGTGCTTTATATGCAATTAACTGATTTCATTACTATTCAATTTCACATAGAAATGAATTAGTGACTACACAAGACTTCATGGATATCAAATCTGCATATAACAACATATTTTCCAAAACAGCAAACATATTTTAGGTAGGTGGTAGGGTGTTTATTAAAATTACAATGAAATTTTAATTTATTTCATATTTGAGAATTACATTTCAATGGTGATTTTTTTTAAGGTGACTCATTCAATTTCCTCCCTTTTGTGATAATCTTATTTTATTTTATTTTATTTTATTTTATTTTTTAGTGTAATCAAGAGACTACCAGGACTTAGCATATAAGGCAAAGAATTATTTATTTATTTATTTATTTTTTGAGGGCAGTTTCACTGGCCCTCATATGTGGGACCCGAACTGGGGCCGCTGGCTTTCCAAGCCAGCACTTAACCACTGCGCCACTCAGCAGGCCGGCAAAGAATATTTTTAATACAAATTCCAAAAAGGTAATTTATCTATAAAGATAAATTCAGTTTTGCATGGTCTTGGTGCAGTATTCAAGTAAGATGAATGGCTATGTTGTTGTAATATACAACGTAAGTAGCTCAGTTTTCTAGAATGGCTCTGAAATGAAGGACACTTATATTTCACAAGAATTTATGCAACTAATTGCTAATAGGCACCAAGACATATTTTTCCCTTGAACACTATTAAAAAACAAAAGTCAAAGAAATTACAAAAATGTTGAAAATTGTTCAGAGAAATTCAGAAGATAGCTGTCATAAAGGAGGGCTGAATACTCTTATTTCAAAAAATTTAGGTTACCTGCCATTTGGTGCACAGAAAAATGAAAAAAAAAATTTTCCAATAACCAAAATGCCCATTTCATATTTCATTATTTCATAATTCACTGTATATAGTTTCATAATATCAGTGCTTATCAAGCATGGAAAAAATGTTCATAATATCTTCATGGCAGATGTGACCATTTTTTTTTAAACCAAGCTAACAACATTCTCAATAGATAGTAATGACAGGCTTCATGCTTATAATAAAATTGGTTAAATTAAGTGGTCCATGAATACAGCTGAACTATCTTTAAGTATGAAGATTAAGCAAAAATGTGAATCACAAAATAACCTGTAATGGAATCTCTGATTATATTCTGCCGAAAGGGGTAGTGTTTACAACAAGAAAATGTGAATTTCCATGAATAAATGCACAATCCAAAAAAGTAAAAAGTCTGCTTTCCCAATTTTAGAAGTCACATATAACTAAATTTAACAAAAATATGGTTTCCTCAACATGAAAGTGTATCATTTAAAAGGAAGTGTGAGGCAAACTCTACTTATAGTTTTACGTGACCTATTACATTTTAAAAACTTTTCCCTTTATCAAATATAGCTCTTCTGATGCAAACTTTGGTGTCAAATGTAGATATCAACTGAATAGATATTTCCAGAGAGGTAATCAGGGCAAATGATTGACAGGAAGTAGAACTACCAGAAGAAAACTGGAGGTAGGCGATCGGGGACCAGAACTATGTTGTGAGCCAACAAAAGGACCTGTCAGATGTTCTTTGTCCCTCTGATTAGCTGAAGGTAACCTGCAAAATGTTCACTGAGACAATTCTTGTGGATGAAATTTTTGGTTAAAGGAAAATTAGAGTGCGTTTTGACTTATACTTAAGTTCATCCTCACTGCATGGGTTTAAATATTTCAACTGATGGAATCAACTGAAGCCCATGTGAGAGTTTCCTCTTGGGGAGATCTCTGATCTAGAGATATATGTGGATGTATTATGGATGGCATAAAGTTCTATGCAGATTTTAACATGCTTATGAATACTGGGGGTGCCAAAAAATGTATACACGTAGACACTTTGGTCAACATTGCTCAAACAGTAGTTTGCCGTCACCAGAAGTGTCTGGAAGCTGATGGGAACCACTTTGAGCACCTCTTGTAATTGCAGAAGTCAAATGTAACTTGTATTAATCTTTTATTATCAGTATATATTATTACAATTTTAACACAGTTTTTCCTTTCTTAAAAATGTGTATAAATTTTTTGGACACCCTCTGCGTATATGAAGAGAAGCAAAAAATATATAACCTGATGATTCAATTCCTGCAATCATTTTTGAATGACTACCCCTACCTAAGAGCAAATGTGATCACACTACAGTGCCTTTCCTGATTGTGTTAACCCAGAGGATCTGATGAATATCAGAACTGGGCTCTGTTTTCCTTGCCTCATAGAATTCTCCCTATTTTCCTGATGTAAATTAATCCCAGTGTTGTTGTGATGGAGGTTGGGGGTGGGTGAAGTGTGGATGTTTGATTGGTCGTGGGAAACAAAGTATGTGATTGCTGACTCTATTTGACAGCCTCTCCGTATGGATGGCGGGGATAATGACCTGATGTATGGACGTGAGCAAGTGTTTTCTTAATTGTCCACCCAGCTGGTCCTCTCAGAATTTTCCCAGCTTTTGTGTGTTTGATCACATAAACAATGAGAAAAATGAAAATACCATGAGAGAGGAATTATAGAGCAGCCAGTTGCCAATATGCTGGTCCCAGTTTCAATATGTACAGATACATAGAAGGAAGGAGAAGAGAGCAACTGAGGAATTTTTTCTAAGCTAAGGAGAGTAAGAAGAACTGGGGCAAAGGACATGCAGCTGAATGGGCCCTGGCACATTAGTGACAAAAGCACCACCAACCAAAATGGGATAAGCGCAATGAAAGGAAGAGAAAGAACACATGAAATAAACAACACAACAGAAGTCTGTGTGTATTAACTTTAAAGGAATGGGTGAAAATGTATAGGCTCTAAATAAAATCTAATTTATTGGCTCAACATTTCCAAGTTTTTTTTTTGAAGATTTTTAATTAATTTCTGAGGTTTGTTGTAATGAGAAAATATTTACATTATACTTAGAAAATCAACACAATGCAGATTTTGTTTTGTCCTATGCTCTTTTGACTCTATTCAGTGACAAAACTATAATTTTTAAGTGACTCACATGCAAAGCTGAATAACATTTATGTATGTGGTCTATTGATGGGAAATAAAAATCAAATAGTTCACTTCCAACTTCATCAAGCAAATAAATAAATAAATAAATAAATAAATAAATAAATAAATAAATAAATAAATACATACATAGTAGTGATTCCAAGAAGAGGTGAACTCATTTGGTAAGGAAATATTTGTCTTACACCTTTCAGAAAGAATTATCGATAGCATGCTGTAAAAAATGTCAAATGCCAGAGTATACCTGTTTGTTTTTTGTTAACACAATCATAACTGGCTCATGAAGGAACACATTCATATTTGAGAAAGATGCAATTAATAAATATTAAAATTTCCTTCTGTGTACGTAAAAAGACAAAGCTCAGGTGTCATTGAAAATGACATTCTTATAGTTCGAGCGCTACACTGTTAAGCTGGCAACTTCTTGCAGACCACAAAAATACTTGGCTTATGCTTACATGTGCTTATTTTGAACTTACTTGATCATGGTGGTCTTATTTTTTACAAAGGTACAACCTGTGTTTTGTTGATTTTAATTTGTACACTTGAACTCTGTAACCTAAATATATATGACAACTTGTAAAGGTTTTTGTTTGTTTGTTTTTGTTTTTGTTTCTTTTTTCAGATTTGTTTTCCTGAAACTAGGATATTTTGGGACAAGATGCCATGGAATCTGCATAAGTTTAATGACTTAATTGGATTTTTATATTAAAACGAATTTAGGAGAAAGGTGCTGCTTCCATTTGATTCTGCCAGTCAATGACGGCGAAATCTGAAACCTTTCAAACATTGGGGTGCAAGATAAAAGTGTCAATCCTACCTTCCGATGTTTCTAAACAGTTGTATGTTAGACACTGTAGATGAAGCCTCTGTATAAACCTCACCAAAAGGTTGGCTATGGATGGCAAGTCTAGCACTCAGCAATAGTAAGTCCTATGAATATAAAGTCACCTCCACACAGCACTAAGAATTTCTGCATATAACATTTTGAGGTGGGTAACTGAAATCATTAATATAGAAGTTCTCTACACTCATCCTCAGCACAAAGGTTTTGTAAACTGATTTTTAAGAAAGAGGGAGGAACTTAAAAGGAGACTTAAAATATATTGTTTCGTATGCATGTTTGACAAACAGGTTTATGAATATATTCTGCCTTTGAGAAGACGAATGCTATGACAAATGACAGAGATGAGATTGCTCATCACTATCTCTGTTCTATCTATGTACTGCCAGTGGGCAAAGGTTTCTCATTTCATACATCATTTACAACTTCCCACAGTAATTTTACACAGTTCATATCCTTGGTACAAGGCATGGAAATTATCTATACACATATATGCATGCAGGCATCCTGAATATGAAAACCATGCAGTTCTAAAGAGTTCCAAAGTTCACACACCAATAAAAGCTGGCAGAAGCCAGTAAGTTGTCCAATTAAAAAACTTCCCTATTTTTACTTATGCCCCAGTGTTACCTCTGAAATTGGTTGTTTAGCTCTTCTTTCAGACTATTTTTCGTAAGAAAAAATATTTTCAGCTTTCCTGGCGCTTTCTGTGTTCCAAAATTTACAATAAAAAAGAAAATCATATGCTTTTTTTTTCTCTCTTTACTTTTACCCTTTTGCCTCTAAATAGAATAAGAAAAGATACAATATTGCATTCTGGAATGGGTTAAAAAAAACTAAAAATACAGATTTTCAGTTTTAAATGTGAATGAACATTCAAGTTTGACAGCATATTGTTATTTTGGACTTTCTAAAATTATTTTAAGTTATCATAATTCTCCTGCTTTTTCATCTAACATAGTACACATAACATTTAGAGAGATTGTGAATTTCTACATTGATACATAATTCATAATCTCCAGAGCTAAATTCTGAACTCTTTCATTGTTATCAATAAGCCATAATTAATATTTAATTTTTGAATTTCTAACTTTTTTCAGATTTTATTATTTTTCACCCATCATAAGGATAACTACATATATCAGTTTTCTGTTGCTGTATTACAATATTACAATAAATTACCCTAAAAGCAGAGCTTCAAACAATAGGCCTTTGCTATCTAACAATATCTGTGAATCAGGAGTCTCAGCACAGATTAGCTGTGTTTTCTGAAAGGCTGCAGTCAAGGTGTTGCTCAGGGTTGAGTTCCTATCTGAATATTCAACTGGGTAAGGATCCATGTACAAATTCATTAAGGTCATGGCCATAATGAATTTCCTTAAGGTTGTAGTGTCTGGCTTCCTTGACTTGCTGGCTGTCAGCAGGAGGTCCTGGTAGCCTATTGGCTGGACATTCCCCTCAGGTCCTAGCTCCTGCCTCAGCTCCTTACCGCAGGGGCTTTCCAACATGACTGCTTGCCTCACAAAGCCAGCAAAAATGACAGAGACTGCTGCAAAACGGGAGCTGTGATATTATGTGATTCTGTGCATCCCATTGCCTTTGCCAATTCTGTTGGTTAAAAGCAAGTCAGAGGTCTCATCCACACTCAAGATCACACAAGGTCACGGACACCAGGAGGTAAGGAGGATGCTTTAAGAGCCTGTTTGCCATATTACATAAAGCTAACAATCCAGGTAAGAGTAATTCATTTTCAAATCAATACATAAACAAAAATAAAAAACGGTAGGATGTAATTCAAATATTTTTGTTCGGAAATTAGGAAATTTGGCTTTGCAATTAGCATGTTGTCTGACACTCAGTAGTTGAGTCACCTCTCTGGACCTAGATTGAGTCCACATCTGAAAATGGAGGGGATTGAACTAGAATGATTGTTAAAATCCTTTCCAGTTCTAGACTTCTACAAGGCCTAGAATATTTGCAATACATAGAATTATTCAATTAATTTAATGTTTTACTTTTTCCCCAGACATTTATCCAGATGTTTAAGTCTCCTTAATAGTTTATATCACAAAGGCTAAAATCTATTTGGATTTCAATGTAATTACATGCATTTTTGTTTGAATGTCTACTCTAAAGTTGTGGAAAGTAGGAGAGTTAATGATTGACAAGTTGGGTTCTAGACTCAAATGCTTGAGTTCAAATCCCAGCTCTTCTTCTCATCAACTGAGTGACATTGGGCAAAATGTTTAATCTCTCTTTGTTGGTCACATAAAATGATAATAGTACCTAAATTACAAGACTGTTACCTCACAAATATTATTTCATAAATATTACTTAGCTACTGTAGACTTTTATTATCATTACAATATAATGTGTCATTATGCTAGGCAAGGAAAATACATACAAGAAACTCTGCCTTCAAGAAATTCACAGTAATGGTGTTTTACTGAAATATTTTCTCTTTTAGGTAGAATATGTCATTATAAAAAAAGTTGTATTGCCTTTAAGATTTATTGGTAACCAGGATACAGCTGAAATTCTTGTTTAATTTAATAAACATGGTTATATTAATAATTGAATAATTTCTGCTGGAGTTTATCCAACATTCTCAGAAAGAATTAACTAGGGCAAGTTTTTTTTTAATGAAAAATAATATCTGCCTTATGAAGTGTTCATTTTTATTCTGTATATTCTGTTCTTTTGTGAGCAGATTTCCAGGTACAGCACTTCATGGTTATTAATAAATGGGCCATACATTAATTATGCATTAAGAAAAAATGAAAGACAAAAGAACTAAATATCCATTTTGCTTGTTAAAGGAAACAGTTTCACTGTCTGACATTGAGGACAAGACAGTCAGTATAATTTCATAGAATGACAAGAAGCCAGAGTCACACCCCACCTCCTCTTTCAAACTGTCTTTTGTTCTCTACACAGAAAAATCACATGGAATGAGAAATAACCACGGGGGTAGTGGGGAGGGGACAGCCATTTTGCTCTGGAGGGGGGCGGTGGGGAGGGGACAGCCATTTTGCTCCTTGTCCACACACCTGTTCTGAAACTGTATTTTACCACATGGTTTTAGGTTTTTAGTCTTTGAAGTACTCCTATGACTTGGGGATGAACCCAAAAGACCAAAAGCAGCAAAAGTCAGATACTGAAAACTCACATAAAAGTGGTGTTTTGACAGCTGACAAACACATAATATAAATGTAATGGAGTATGGCAAATATTGATGTGTTTCATAAATATGTGGATGCCTTTTGAGGGAACTTGACCAATGAGGTGAATGAAAGTATATCTACTGATAAATCTCTCTTTACTTTTAACTTCAAGGGCAGAAAAGGAGATGAGGAGAGAAATACTATCAAATAGTTGCATTCTCAGTTGGTGAAAAATCACACCAAATCTTTTTGATTATGCACCACAACCTGAAATTGTCTTTTTATCCTGACTTATTTCCTTCTTTGTTGTATCTCCCCATTTAGAATGTCAGATCCAAGATGGCAAGGATCTTGAATGTCTTGTCACTTTCCTAAAGTTGTATAAAGTCATTGTAGGTGCTCAATAAAAAACTGTCCAATGAATGAATGAGGAGTCAAGAGATTTAGATTCTAGTTTTCCTTGCAATGAAGTACCTGGGAGAAGGTAGGATAATCATCTAATCTCTTGAAGGTTCAATTTCTTTAAAATGATGGAGTACACTAGATGACTAATGTTTCAGCACTAACATTCACTGATGACATACCTGTTTCAACAGTTCATATGATAACCAGTTAATGTTTTTACAGGAAACTTAACTTAGGAAACAGATTGTATTTGACTAATCTTTTCATTTCTGAAACATTTCTCCAGGATGAAGTTATTTATGATGTTACTGGTGCTTTCCTTAATGTCCACTTTTTATTACTGATTAAATTATGCATTTTCTTTTTGTGTCTGATAAGTCTATTTTTTGGTTACTTAGATGTCCAGATAAGGTAAAGTGAAAGATTCTTGTAAGGTTACAATGAGGGCTCTTTTAAAATTTTTTAAAGTGAATTTTCTAATAAGGCAAATTTCTAAAAAATTCTAATTATGGATAGATCTATTTGATAGAAGAAAGAGAATTGAGGGATACCTAGTTATTTCTGAATTTAGTAGTGCTGTGAATATCTCGATGCATTGATATTGGAAGCATCTTCATTTATCTCTTTTTGCATTATGGGTGGTGAATGTAAATTCAGTATTATCTAAACAAGTTTTGAATGGACTGGTTGACTGCACCACACAGTCAGGTGATAGAATTCGTAGTCAGGAAAGGGGATGCTGATGGTGCTGAAGAACATTCAGGCTCCTTTTGTCCCTTGTGGGCATGTTTTAATTTTTAATTGTCCATGTGTTTCCTTCTCAACAGTGCCTGGGTGTGATCTAATTTTTTTTTTTTTTTTTAAGGGCAGTGTCACTGTCCCTCATATGTGGAACCCGAACCGGGGCCGCTGGCTTCCCAAGCCAGCATTTAACTATTGCGCCACTTGGCCAGCCCAGGGTGATCTAATTTTTTAATAAGACCAATATATAGAATTCAAAATACATTTTCTTTCAAATATAAGCACCTAAATATGTTTACAAAGGTATTTACTTTTAACATTTATTATAATAAAATATTTTTAAAGTCTTTGATTTTGTAACTGCAACTAGATATGTGAAAAATGAATCTGTACTAGGGGATAAGAAATGCTACCATATTCATATTTAAAGAACACTACTGTATTCATATTTTAAAACTTATGTCCTTGATTTCATTGAATTTACTTTCTAATTAAATCTCAAATGCTATTAAGCATTGTTTGCAGATTTCTAACTTCTGGGCAAATGCATAGAAAATGTGGGCTTATAAAATTTGGAAAACATTTATGTTAATCATTTTTATTGACATGTCTTCCCTCTAGACCATTAGAAAGTAAAGGTAGTCAAAACTAAAGCTCCAAAGAGGAAAAATGAAACTAGTAAACTCCACTGATGTTTAACTTCCTAAGAATTTCAGCATACAATTTGCCCATACAGGTTCCATTAAAGTTAATGGGAGTCGTGTGACCAATTCTCTCTGTAGGGTACTAAAAAATGTACCCTGCAGTATTGCAAAGTCTGAACCTAATTTTTACTTTCTCTTAACCTTGATTATGTTACACCGAAGATAGATACTTTCATCATCATGCACATATATAGTAAATTTTACATAAATATTTGAAAATAATCTATTTGTGGGAGAGGCTGAATTTATATGGGTTGGAATAGGATTTTAATTAGTGTTGCAAATATGAGTACTGCTTTAATTATAATGATAAAACAAGCATGAGTATCTGTAATTTACCCTCTAGCTATACAAATGAGAACTTAAGCCTCAATGAATTCAATAAATGAAACATTTTCAGAACGCTTACTTAAAATCAGGTCTACTTTTTAATCAGTCATGTTTTAAGTGAATGCTTATTAATAGATCATTAATAAAACATGCCTATGGAATGAGATTTCAAGAAAGAGGTGAGACGAATAAAAGGCAAAGAAAGTAAAAGATCTAATGGATTATTTTTCATGTTGTTGCAAACAATTTAGTTTTGATAGGTTACATAATCATTTCACATTAAAAAGTGAGTTCTAGATTTTTTTTTCCCAGTTATGTATGAAGATAAAACACTACAGATAACATATGCCAGTGAATTCATGACCATTTTATACTGCAAGTTCCCTCTGCTTTTGACAATCAAACTAAAATATGAATCTCACTTTTTTTCCTTTAAATAATTTTGCCTGACTTCTATCACTACCTGGGGGAATGAAGGTATAAGGTTTTATTTTTAAAGAATGAAAAAAGAAAAGGAAAACTATATACATGAATAGCCCATCATCCATTTTTCACTAAAATCTGCAGCTATGCTGCAAAAAAGGGACACACACAAAATATTTCTTAGGCTCATAGGACACTGGGAAAAGGTAGGCAAGAGTACAAAACAATAAATAAAGCAGAACACTATCCAAGGGTCCAGAATTTGGTGTGGATAACTTTACAGAAGGAAGAATCCTTCCCTAACACCAAAATAAGCTGCAATTAGGACTGATCTTTTTTATGTTATACATCTATCTTCTCCTCTGTATGTTTATTCACAAGATTCTCTGTGTTTTAATTGCAATAGAATCTCATGAATTTGGGTGGGGCTGGGGTGAATAGTTATTAGACAAATACATTCACAGTTTTCAAGTTATTGAACCTATGTCAGACACTTGGCTCTTGAACTTCATCAGATTTCTGGAGTGCTTTCAGCTCTAGCTGCCCTTACTTACAATTCCCTTTGAAAAGTGAAACCATTTCCGGTTTGTGTCCAACTGGCTTCACTGATCTCCAGGCTTACCACCGGAAGCTGCAAGTATCCAAACTACCAAGGGCTCTTTGGCCCTTTGGACCTCGGATTTCCAGGAGAATTGTGTCATCGACCTCAAAATGGCAAAGACAGAAGACATTTTTCCAGCCCTTGTTACTTATACGTTACTCTTGTAATATAATGGCACAGGAAACTGAAATGTGGCTCCTTGGAGATATATGCCTGGCAGTCTGGGCTATACCAGCCTCTAACCAAGCCACACAGCTCTCCCAGGTATAGCAGCTTTCCAATGTGAGTTGTTTTGATTCTTGAGCTGACTTGATGAGATGTCATTCTTTCTCCCCTTTTAAGGACATCATAAGGTATAACTTGGATTAAAAATAATTTCCTCTGGGCCGGCCGAGTGGCGCGGTGGTTAAGTGCTGGCTTGAGATGCCAGCGGCCCTGGTTGGAGTCCCACATATGAGGGCCAGTGACACTGCCCTCAAAAAAAAAAAAAAAGAAAAAATATTTTCCCATACAAGTATCTTCTTTTCTTTGTATTTTGAAAACAATGAAAATCATGTTTAAGATTTACTAATGTTCATTGAGATAACTAGAAATACCCTAGGATGATGAGGTTATTTGTTATTACTAGAAAACAAATGTTATTGGTGTGCTGGTACATTGTGACTTTCTAAAAGGAACAGCAGGGTGAGCTGAGAAGGCTGCAGCTTAGGCTTTGAGTTAAATACAATGTACCAAGAATATGCAGCAACCTGAACTGTCATACCTGCAGAGGGTGTGCTGGTGTTTAACAGAAGGACCAATCCTTCTCATTAGGACAGTGTCTCTTCTGTACGTTTTGGGTTTGATCCTCTTCTTTTCATTACTCGAAATCTGTGATTCCGCTTCTATTTGGTCCTTCTTTTGTATCAGGCTGGAAAAGTGCTCTTCTCTTTTTGCCACCGCACCCACATTATACTGAAGCTATGTCTTTAGGAGACTCTTTTTTTAAAGAGTAAACACTCAAGGGTAGGGACCATGTTTCACGATGTTACAGCCTGCTTTACAACCTGTGCTCGAACTTTATGGAGCAGAATAGCACGGGTGGGATACAGGCTTCCAGAAAGTTCTCCATCTTTCAATTTATAATCGCTACACATTGAATTTTTAAATAGACCTAATTTGCATGACAAAGTGTATGTCAAGGATATTTCTTTCAGTTTAGCTGTTTCTGCCCAAATTTGCTATTCCATGATTGTATGCTGAAAGGTGAGGTTGTCTTTATGCCCCTGTTCCATGAAAATGTACTCTGCCCCAAACCTTTTCCAACACGCATCCGACGAGATGCCTGCTGGTGAGTACGTCTGGGTTCCCCTATGCCTGATGTATGTTTTAAGTGTGGTATGGGGTGGAAGTCAGAGGCCCTGGCACAGCCAGCTGCCTTCACAGCCTCCCCTGGGGCAGGGGCTGCCAGGTCTGCCTTGCCATGTGCTATGTGATGATTCAGTTCACCCCAATTTGCCCTTTGGGAACTGCTGTGAAAATGTCTTTTGTACAGTAAATCATGACAGCATTTGGCCTTCATTTGGGGGGTGAATGCATGGTTTATATATTAAAGCCATTTCTTTTTCCCTTTGGAAATACCATGTGGTATCAATTTGTTTGTGGGCACAAATCAAATGGCAGTTTGGGATCGTCCACATGATCCCGAATGTGCTCTATTAAGTTTTTAAATGGCATCAGAGCAGTGAAAACCTAATGGGGGGGCGGAAATGAAGAGACTATTTGAATCCCCAAGAATGCCTCCATACATCCACAGAAGTCCTCAAACACTTGTTGAAAATCTGCTCTGAAACTTGAAGACATGCCAGGGAATCAATAATACACGTCTAGAATTAATATCCTATTTAGAAATATAATATGTACGTGTTGTGTGTGTGTGTGTGTGTGTGTGTGTGTGTGTGTGTGTACACAGAGCTGAAATCTGTTTGCTCTACCCAGCCAGCAAATTTTTTTACTGTCGGTCTTCAGGCATAGGTGAAATAAGGGTAGGGAACAAGGATCAGTGTCCATTCCATAGCTTTGACTTTTCGAATGTGTCAGATATGGACAAATACAGTAATTTCCCGAGTAAGCGAGCGCTCACTGACCTGCTTCCAGCCCCACAAAGAATACTGTAGGCTCTGCACAATGGGTTTCTGAATTCATCTGTCCAGCCCTACTTGTGGCTCTCGCGGTTGGTCTGTGGCCTGAAGCTTAACGTGCCCAGCAATTCTATTTCCCAAAATAGGCTCAGGAAGTTTGTGACCATGTTTGGTGTGTTCCAAAGGGGCTGCCATATATTTAATGAGGTTGTGAACATATACCAAGATTTGTACATGGCTCATCAAATAACATACATCTCCAACCCTCTACGTGGCTTGGAGCAGGCTGTTTTATAAGCACATGTGTTTATCATATGACTTGATTTGGGGACAAATATCACTTCTTATGTTTAGGATACAGTTTCTCAGTAACGAAGCTCTTTGCTTCATTCCTCCTTATCCAAAAAAAAAAAAAATGTTAGGCTGGGTAGCCCTTTCCACTTATTCCTGGCAGATTTCTCTCGATGCTAAGGTGTATTGTTTAATTCAAATGTGCCCTTCTAGCCTGGTGGGGAAAAAAAAGCCATGTGGCTTAAGCCCCTTTTCACCCAGAAAGGGCATGTAACTAATGTCTTCCTGTGTGCCAAGGGGGATAGGGCACCTCTTATCAATCACATGCATTTCAGAAAGCAATGTGTTTCGCTGGTTTGGGCATCAGATGGGGAGTCAGGAGGCCTTCATTTCCCTGTTGCTCAACATCTCTGCAACATTAGGCAAATCATTTACCTCCTAGGTTACTGGCTTCTTTTATTTTTCTATAAAATATCTTCTCCTAACACAACCAAAGGCGGCATTGTGACTAACAGTGATAATAGCTATAAAATGCATTTTTCTTCTCTTAGTCTCTATCATAACAGATAGAGCCGCAGAGGTGGTCATTTACTAAATGAGCCTTGGTGAGTAAATGACTCACCCAATATCTTCCAGTTTACTATACAATAAACCACATTCTATGAATAAGCCAGATGGATCAAAAGTCTTTCATTTGATGATTCAGATCCAATCCAATAAAGCAGAATATTCCATAGAGTTTATTTCCTGTAATTGCAGGAGATAAAATTGATTTTCCCATTTTTCTCCTCATTTTTTTCCTCATTTGTTTTCCTGCCAGTGTTTGCTATAGTTACTGATTGTGAGAGAAGACTACAAAGAGAATTTGTCATGAAATTTAAAACTTCACAAGCTTCATAGTGCTTCTTTTGGAAAAAAAAATGTAGAGCTGGTAGTCTGTGTGAAATTCTGATGTGGACTCGTCCTTAGAACTTTACAAGAAATGAGGAAATGTTGGAAACGGAGATTGCACAATCTGTCTTGAAGCAGAAGGCTCATCTGGAAGCTCATCTGGCACTCTTCAATAACATTCTACTGACATAGGAAAAGTTAATGTGCTCTCCCTGGCTTCCCCTTGGTCTGGGTCAAGGGTTTGGCTGGTGCAGCCACTGGGTTCAGGGGGCAGGGCCAAAGGCTTGGCAGGCGCTGCTGGTGAGTTGGGAGGGTAACTCACACTAGTAGGTAAGTATGTTGAGGAGAATGAGAGCCAGGTACTAGATTTGCAACTTTTCTGTAAAGTTTTATAGTATTTCAAAATAAAAAGTAGAATTACAAAAGTTAATGTGGTTAAGAATAATAATTTTACCAGCGTAGCTTACTTTACATTTATCTCATGTGGAACACTATATATATAATGCATATAATATGTATACATATATATGCTATATAACATCTTTATACTATATACACATATAAATGCTATGTGTTGTCTTTATAATACATATACATATATGCTGAATATTATCTTTATGTTTTTGATAGATGCATACATTTATACTACAGTGTATTCTTATTGTTTCAATTTCTCTAAGGTTCTGATAGATTCCAGAGCAAAAGGAAAAAAAGACTTACAAAGCAGTTCAGTAAGACAATAAAAAGAGACTTTTCAATGTGTAAAAGGTTTATTTTGAGTCTTAATAGTTATAATATATTAGCCTAAATGAACCATAATGATGGTTTCGAGTATCAAATGAGGATTAAGTGAGAAGGGAAATATCTTTAAGTTCGCTCTGATTTTTGAAGTATCACTCAATTAATACTTTCTAAAATAAAGACCAATCATTAGTTCAGGCTGCTTAAGGGAAAATGATTTGTTTCCTTCCAATTAGTGAATGCTCTGTGTGACTATTTACTCCTTTATGGAATGAAATGGGAAGTGTTCTCAGAGCAATTCCAATGGCAGAAATTAATATTTTTATGTTTTTTTTTCCTGATGGAGGGCTTAATACAAACCCTGTATTTCTCTTTTAAATGATCAGAAACAGAATTTCGGAACTTTCTAGGAATGTATTTCATTTCTCATTTGGCCCCCCACCCAATTAATTTCATGTACCCAGAAATGATAATTTACAGTTAAAGTGTGGAATCTAAGCTAATTTTCCTTGTTAAAATTAGGTTTTAAATAAATGAAGCAGCACATAACATGTTCCTGACACAGCCTGTGGCATGTGATGCTCTTCACTTTGCCACAATAATGTCAGGCCCTTGTCTGAGGTGACAACTTCTTCAAGAAGAGGTACCCTGTGCAAACTGCCTTAATATAACTATTGTTGCTATTGTCTTCCATGTTCTATTTTGAAAAGGAGAATTCTGGAAGAAGGATGTTCTATTTCTTTTTAATAGGTAGAATGATCCAGAAAAACAGTAAAACTTGTCTTTCTTGCTCAATGTAAGATCTGACTGGATCACTGCATGAAAGCTCAACTTATTTGTAAGCCAAGATGCAACCGTTCTACTAAACAGATAAAGACCACATATACCTGGGGTGCCAAAAAAATGTATACAAGTGGTCACTTTGGTCAGCGTTGCTCAAGCAGTAGTTCGCTGTCATCAGAAGTGTCTGGATGCTGATGGTAACCGCTTTGAGCACCTCTTGTAATTGCAGAAGTCAAACGTGACTTGTATTCATCTTTTGTTATTGGTATACAGTGAGTATGACAATTTTAAAACAGTTTTCCTTTCTTAAAGTGTATATACATTTTTTGGGCACTCTCTGTATATATTGAAATTGAGTCTTTAAGATACAGTGTTTAAAGCACTGTTGGGCTCTGATGGAAAATTAACGGCATGGTGAAATCAGTGTTAGTGTAAGGTATCCACTTTAGAATATTCAACTTAGTGTAGTGCTATGTGCAAAAACAGCTTTTATGAGGCAAAAATACCTTTGGAAAACTCACTCTTTCCCTTCGAACCCCATCTTTAATTACAATGCGGTAACTACACAATAAAGTCCTGTTATCTTTTCTTCAGACCTGCACTGCTGCTGAGCACCAGGCTGATAGCCCTTCCAGGCCTAATAGTTACTGGGCTCAGTGGAGGGGTGTGTGAGAGGGTGGTAGCAAGTTACTTGGCAGCAGACTTGATCAAACTATCCAGAAGTACCATATTTTTAAATTTGAAGACAGTGGATTCTTTAGTTTGAACATCAGTCTAATTTATTTTTGCTTTTATATTTTAAATAAAATATAGGGAGATTGTTATTTCCCTTATTATATTCTTTGTCCTTTTAAAAAACTTCTGCTAACAAAATCATTGGATTCAGAATTATCAGAAAAATGTTTCTTCAAGGTTTTCTCTCTATAGTAGCTCTCTATGAACATAAAGCATATATATATTTATATATGAATGTATATAACAATATGAATTGCAATACTTTGTAATATAAATAAATAAAAGTATACTGCCCATTTTATTATGAAATGCTCTAACAACAATGATATTTCCCTTAAATGTACTCCCATATACTACCTTTGTCAATGGGTTTACTTTTGCTCCTACAGGCAAGCCTCGTAGTTTGCTGATAACATGTAGACTAGGAAATTGCACTTGCGTGAGCCTGTTCATGAAGCCTCCAGCGGTTTAGGTTCCACTCTCATTTTGCACCACTTGAAGCCCTAGTGAGGCCTAGCTATGGCTGACTCTTGTAGAAAACCCCATCCTTGATGGATCACCTACCTAGGACTTTCTGGAAGAAATCTCATAGGATTTCTGTCAGGCAAGAGCCGGTCCTCCAGTGGAGAGCGTGACAGGGAGCCTGGCACTCCTGGTCTGGAGAGCAACAGCGGCATTTTCTTCATGGATGGGAAATCTGTTTCCTTAACACCCCTCTACCAGACAGCCACACCGACAGTCAAGGGGCTGGGAGCCACAGCAGAGATCCTGAGTTTCGGCAAACCCCACACTGCTGGCTTTGAGATACAGGTGAAAAGGAGGTGGATCCCTCAGTCCACACTGTAAATATGTCAGCCGGACTGACGAGTAAAGATCCAAACCCCCCACAGTCCCACAGCCGAGACGGTGGCTGGGAATAGACAGGGAAGCAGGTGGAAAGCTAGTTCTTTCCCTCAGCATTAAACACTGATAGTGCAGACAAGACTGCAGGACAAGCCTGGTAAAGCGGTTCTAGAGAAAGGCAGTGGGGGCCTGCTGAGCGGCATGGTGGTTAAGTGCTGGCTTGGGAAGCCAGCGGCCCCAGTTCGGGTCCCACATATGAGGGTCAGTGACATTGCCCTCTAAAAAAAAAAAAAAAAAAAAAAAAGAGAGAAAGGCGGTGGGTGTGCGAGTTGGTGACATAGGTGTTAGGAGAGCTGTGTAGCTGCTGGCGGAGATTTAGAGCACACTGAACTGTATTAGTGAAAGTGAGAGTGACTTTAAACTTGCCCTCTATGGCCCAAACTTATTTTATCACATAACCTTTGTAAAAATATATATAAAGAGGAATGCCAGGGAACCAGAATCTATTAGGGAATCCTAACATAAAGTCATACAAACAAGGGCCATAGACTGAGAGTACTAACTGAATCCACAAACACTGAAGGGGTACAGAGTAAGGAGACGATAAAAATGGTCTAAATTCCAATTTGCTGATTATACGCTGTGTGCCAAGTACAGTAGAGGTTTTATGTGTAATAACTAGAAGCATGTATTGAGCACTTACTGTATTTATGTCAGGCACTGTTATAAGTACTTCATAGTCATTATTGGATTCAATACTTTATCCCCAGAAGGTGCACACATGCCGTTATTATCCCCATATAACGTATGAGAAAATGAGGCTTAGAGAGGTTAAATGACAAGTCCTTAGAAGGTGGGCAACTTGATTCCAGTCTATCAGGAAAGACAGCCGTATTGACAGCTAACCATAACACAAGATGTTAGGTCTGATACTAACATCACGAATAACAACAATAAAAATAAAGCTCTTCTTCTTTATGGCTGAGTAATACTCCATTGTATAAATGTACCATAGTTTCTTAATCCAGTTGCGTGCTGAAGCTGAATAATACTGAATGTCAACTATAAGTTAATATATAGATATATAATCACAGGATGTGGAGTACAGCACAGGGAATAGAGTCAATTGAATTGTAACAGCTGTATACGATGTCTGAGGGGCAATAGATTGAGGGAAGGGGTTATCACATTGTGAGGGGTGTAAATGTCTAACAATTACATTGTTTTGTACATGTGAAACTAATAAAAAAAATGAAGCTCTTCATTTAATTTAACAGAGGCGAAGGTTGTCACAAGAAAAAAATATTGATGGGTGGTCACAGAGCTAATAGCTATAATTATACATGACCTGATGGAAGATGGAGAAGGGAGACAAAATATCACCATTTCTCCTGGAAACAACTTCATAGGAGAATTTGGGAAGGTTGCCATTATTATTCAAACTTCTACAGCAAGCAAAACTGAACTCAACAGAGTTTGTCATTGTTGTCTGAAAGAAATGGACTGTATTCAAAATAATGACATGCCTGAACATGTCAAAATGATTGCATGCTTTTTTCAAATGTTGGATCCTAATACAGGGTTTGTAAGGATTCAGTCCATTGGACGAGGTGCTTTTAGAAATGTTCCGCCTTCTCTGTTCATTCATAGCCAATTTGAGAAACAGGAAATTATTCTGGAATTTTTTTTTCATTATGGTCTTGATATGAAATTCATTTCGTGGTTGCTGAGCACCTTAAAAATATGGTGGATGGCTGCAACTACCTCTCTGGTTCTTTCACTATAACTGTTCTAATAACAAATGATAAAATTTTTTAGATTGCATGTTACTTATTTTACTTGCCTTAATGTTGAATTTACTTAATATTTTCAGCAGGAATTGTGTTTTAGAATATAAAAACAGTACTCTAAAATTCTATAAAATGTAGGTAATTTAGAAATATAAACATAATTTATAAAAATGCATAAATATGATTTGAATGTATGGTAATAAAAATATTAAAATAAGATTTTAATAATACTTTTCTCCTCTATTTAGTTTTTTCTGCCATTATTAATTACTCTAACATACTGAAGTATGTAGAAATAAATTAACTAGGTTTAAGTTATAATTAATTTTTGGCTAGGACCTAGTAGAAAATAATATTTGAACAGGAAATAGAATTCTGGCTTCCAGGTTTCCATTTTCAGGCCTTATAGGCTAGAAGGCAACTATTATTAATTATCAGAATAAGATCCATAAATCAACTAATTCCAAAGAGCAGGTGATTTTTTTTTTTCTGATTTTAGCAGCTTTTCCTGCAAACTTTAAAAAGTGTCTTAAAGTTACTTAATCTGGAAAAACGTTTTTATCAGATGGCAACAATTTCACTCACACTTTCTTTTTTTTTTTCTTTTTTTTTGAGGGCAGTGTCACTGGCCCTCACATGTGGGACCGAACCGGGGCCGCTGGCTTCCCAAGCCAGCGCTTAACCACTGCACCAGTCAGCCAGCCCCTCACTCACACTTTCTATAGCTCTCCACATCCAAGTTGTGATAATTCTTAAAGCAGAGTTTAACATATAGGCAGTAATAATACTTTAGGACATTATTTTTAGTTTTTGATATAAGCCTTATCTCTAGAATAATTTAATTCAGGCCTGTCTAACATCACTTTAGGTCTAGATTGGGGACAAGAGGGATGATATACATCCAGTAAATTTAGTCCTGAACAGCTTGGTCCTGAAATGCTTTGCACTAGTTCTCAAATAATTAAGATAATGAATGAAGTACATGGCCTTGGATAAATACATACACTTTCCAACTTATGGCAAGCTAATGGCTCCTCATACAGAAGTGTAACTGAATTTGTTGGAAAATGGGTTTACTTATATTCCTGCAGAAAAGAAGCTGTTGTCTGGCTGACGATACTGTATCGGAACCCCCTGGGCCAGGCAGGCCCTCTGGGTCAGTCTGTGGTGGCAGAGGTACAGCTCTCACTCCTTGGTCCATCAACACAAACAGGGAAGGTGAGCCTTTCCTGTTTACAGAGGACCTCAGCCTGGGCAGGACATAGACAGAGACAAAGACAGAGACAGAGAGTGACAGTGAGAGTGAGAGGACACACGTGAATACTGTTGGAATATTTTTTACTCAGATTAAAAAATAACACAACCATTTTTTTGGGTTAAATGGAAAGCCCTGATGATAAGCTTGAAAAAATGGATCATGCATTGAAAGGTTGTAGGAAATTTCCATATAAAAACATGGCATAAAAAGAAATTAGGGTTTTTGTTGTTGTCGTTTGTTGGCAGCCAACTCAGTGAGCCAACAATAAAATGACAGGGTCCCACTGCTGCCTCTGTTGTTGTTGTTAATGTAATAATACTATGAGAATTGTGCCTAAAAAAAGGAGATGATGGTATTCTGGGAAAGCAAGTGTGGTACACTGTATTCTGTTCTTGTGAGCTCATGTTTAGAGCAGGCAGTATTTATTGGAGCATATCAAGGAAAGACTGCCAGTGTGGGCAAAGATTCTAGAATCAATATTCTACTGGTTTAAAAAGGTGCAGACTACCCCCCACCCTTACCTTCTGGTAACCACTAACCTGTTGTCTGTGTCTACAAGTTTGTTTGTTTTTTTCTTTATAGATTTGTACACTTGAAACCTATATAATTTTACTAACCATCGTCACCCCATTAAAATTAATTAAAAGAAAAAGTGAAGACTGAGGATAGGAACTCTCTGCAAATAAAAGAATGATTCTTTGTAGAGAAGGAATTAGGCATATTCCTTCTCGTGCTCTAAGGGGGTGGTAGGAACGATAGGTGAGAGCTATAGAGGGTCCTTTGACACCACCTACGGCAGTTTTCCCCTAATCATTATTGCTATTCACCAATGGAAGAGTTTGTCTTACAAGGAGGGTATGAGTTTTGCGTTACTAGAAATATTCAATATAACCATTATAGTTTAATTTCATTTTTTATAAATAAAACTCATTCTACAAAGATGTGATTTGAAAATAAAGAGCTCCAAATTATGACCAAAACAGGAATGAACAGAGGTATTGTAAGGTAACACTCTGCTTTTCATCATCTGGATTAACAGCATTATTAAGAAGAGAGGAGAGATGCAATGGTCTAGTCTGGCAGGAAGTGGAAGTCCCTGCTTTGCTTACGTGATATAAGATTTAAGAAATAAAGAGTTCCTCATCTGGGATGCTCACCTGGGATCACACACAAGGTAAGACTAGGTATCTCACTCTCCAGATAGAACTTTCTGATAGAAGCATGTGACAGGGAAGCTCTCTCAAGTAGCATTATTAGCTGTGTTTATTTTATTTTTGTTCTATTTTATAAGATCTGTGGTCTTCCAGTGATACAGCAATTTTCTGAGGTTTTTCAAGAATACCTTATCTTCACAGCATTTCAAGGCCGCTATTATCACTGGATCATCATACCGTTTGAATATGCTGTCTTACTCCACTACATATTAGCCTATGATATTGTGAGTCTTTAAAACACTATGCAAATCGAGACAGAAGAGACAGTTTAGGGAATATAATAAATAAGGTTGTAAATATTTTTTTTAGGGGATCATGTCTTGTCAGGGAGACCACTTCATGGACGGTGTAGTGGCCTGACCACTGCACTGTACATCTGAAGCTGCCACTGAATAATATTATATGTCAACTATAATTTAACACATATATAGTCATGGAATGTGGAATATAGTGTGGGGATGGAGTCACTGGAATTGTAATAGATATGTATGATATTGGGTGTGGGAGGGCAGGGAAGGAGGGAGTCACTTTGTAAGGGGTGAAAAAGATAACTATTGCATTGTTTTATACATCTGTAACTAATAATAATAATAATAATAAAATTTAAAAAAAAACACTATGCAAATCTAAGCAGTAAATGTAGTGTCCAGTGCTACTGGTTTCTGTGTCCCTTAGGTTAAATAACCCCAGGACTCCTGTTACGATCGTGTCATGCCTCATGATGACCGACTCAGCCCCTGCGAACATTATTCAATTACTCATTTCAGCATTGATTTTTCTCATGCTTTTCTTCAAGGCATTTAAAGGGCTCTCACATATCTCCTTTTACTGAGGTGGAATGTTATATAATGACAGAGGTTCTTTGCTGCCCAGATTCATAACGCTATCCTGTGCTTCAAATCCTTTTGGAAACGAATTGGGGGATCAGTGTATAAATAATGCCACACTTACTTTTAATTGAAATCGCTGCCTTCATGAAAATGATATAGTAAAATGATTTTCACAGAAGAATATTTTAGATGCCTTTGTACAATTACCAATGCTCTGTATCAGAATATAATTTGCCTCAAGCAACTTTTCTGTGGTTGTGGAATTATTAATAGAGAACAATACATATAATTTTAAGATCTAACCTTACAAATGGAACTAACAGATCAAATTTTCAAGAATAAATTATATTCACACGTATTGTGTTTATGAGAGTTGTTTTGGTATAAAAGTTCTTTGTAACTAAGATTAAATTAATTTATGCACAATAACTATACTTCTCAGCTAAATGTTATATTATATTCTTCTAAAACATATTTTTACCTTCACTCAAGTGGAGACAAATCTAAATTTTTCCCAGGGCATTACCAATTTTCTGCGACCTCTTTTTAGCATGTCCCCATTTTACCTGAGATATGCACCTTCATATTTTCTGCTTGGTGTTATAAAAACTTCCAGGAAGGGCATTTAAAAAAATTGCACTGGTCCATTTAACTTCACCTCCACCAATTGTAAGAAATTACACAAAGGGCCATAGTTGTTATTCTAGAAAAAGGTGGGCCACTTAACTCTTTGGCTTTGGTATTATAAATATGACTAATAATTTTTAAAACATTAGAACATTTATTCTATCACCTTTGTAATATATTTCTCTCTCCCCTTTTAAATTAGGCTTCATATAGTCTCATTTTTAATGTCTCTGGTGAAGGAGCTTTTCTAAGCCCTTAAAAGACATCCTGATTCGAATTGCTCTTGCTCAGAAAATTATTTCTGATGTTTAACTTATATTCTCCTTTATTCAATTGCAGCTCTTCAGACTATCGCACAAAATTAATTTTTCTCATAATTTCCCCACTAAATCATGGTAGGTAATCTCAATATTTCATCTTTCTTAAGCACACAGTGCTATTTAAACTTGCAGGAAATCTGAAGATGACTAAGATTCCTTTGCTTTTTCATTTTTGATGAAATGATGCAGAAGTTCTCATTTAAATATTGTATCTTAATTTCATAAAAAGGCAAGAACATCCCATAGGATCTTGAGTATTTGTAAATTTCCCTGCTTCTCTGATACTTCCATTTGGTTTCTGAACCCCATCTCAAAATTATTATGATCAAAACGGGGCTGCTGATTTTCTTCTTTAATCTTGATCACAAAATAGAAACCTAGACATCTCTTTCTAACCTTTCCTTTTCCTCAGCCACCTCACCCATTTAATCTAACAGAAATTCTGGTGTGTGTAACTCCAAAATGTAATCTGAATGCATCCATATCTTTTTATCTCTCCTGACACCACCCTTGCTCAGGCCGCCATTATTTCTTGCCTGGATTTTCACAATAGTCTCTTATCTGGTCTGTGTCCATTCTCACCCTGTTTCTAATTTATTTTCACAAAGCAACCAGAGTGATCTTTGTAACTCATGAGTCAGATCATGTCACTGCCCACATTAAATCTTTCTGAGACTTTCCTGTTGCACCTAGACTAGGATCTGAATTGCTTGGTTTACCAGCTCAGGCTTCTATTTCCAGCCTCACTTCACGTCACACTGACATTTGCCCCAGTGTTCCTGCCACCCAACAGGGGTGCATGATACTCTGCTCTAGCCATAATGGCTTCTCTCCACTGTGACCAACCCACACACTTCTACAGTGGAGTCTTTTCACTTTCGGTACCTTACACCCAGAACTTTCTTCCCCACACTCTTCACATGGCTGAGCTTTCTCCCTTCTTTGGACCTCAACTTAAATGGCACTTATTCAGGGAGTCCTTCCCTATCCACCCTAACAAAAATTGACCTCTCTCTTACTATCATATCACCCTTGTTTCATTATAATTATCTTGTGTGATATTATTATTTCTTACTTATGTCTCTCACTCCCAGTAGGATATTAGCTCCAGTGTCATCATCAGCCATTTCTCTAAGGAATCATGTTCATTTAGTGAGAAGTGGTATTTAGAAACCAAGGTCTGGATGTTAAATGCTCACGTTTTTATTGGGGTACCATTATTTCCAATCCCTCCCAGGGGATTTCATATATTTATACATCTCTCTATGATTATTAAAAACTTTGGCCTGTGTTCTTCAAAAAAATGTCAAGTTTGCAAAAAAAGACTGAAGAGTATTCCAGATGACAGGAGATTAAAATGGCATCATGTCTAAAGATAATATCTTATCCTGGAATGAATAATTAACTGGATTGGTAAAAATTTCTAGTTTTTATATATAGTATTTTATTGGCAGAATTGATACAATTTGAATATGGACTATGGGTTAGATAATAATATCATAGAAATATTATCTTGATTTTGTGCTGTGGTTATGCATGAGAATGTCCTTGTGCTCAGAAAATAATCACTGAAGAATTAGGGACAAGATATCACCATGTCTGCGACTCAATCTCAAATGTTCACAAAGAAACACACTCATACCTCCTCCCCTCTCTCTTTCTCATACGTGTAGTGAAAGAAGTAAAGAAAGAGCATAAATTACTAGAATATGGGACAAGTTGTAAATAACGAAATCTGAATGAACATTTAATTGAAAAAAGTTTTACAACATTTTCAATAGCCTTATGTAAAAATAAAAACTGAAAAATATTTTCAAAATATACAATATGGTTGCATACCTTTAGTTTTTCTATTGATACTGCCTTGAATGATGGAGAGTTGAAACAGCATCTCTTTCCTTAAATAGCTTCAAGTATGTAAAAGCAGAATTTTTTACAAAGAATTTTTTACAAGTTTACAATCAAAACTTGTTAATATATTTTTTTTCCTAATTTAATGGATTTTATAACTGCTTTACTCAACCATTATTAGTCCATCAGGTACAAAACCACATAGAAAAATATTATTGCTTAGTTTTCTTTTTCCTTTACAAAGAGAAAATCTTCTAAACAGCTTAAACTTGCCTAAAGCAATTTCAAGATGACCCAACTCTCCCCAAGTGACTTCTCAAATTCTTAAGCTATTATCTTTCTGTTCGAACCCTTTTTAAAACTTTTCCCCAATTATATCGGCCATATAATTGCTAAGCTAAGACTCCTATAGACTATCTCTATCAAAGGATCAGGATAGGGAATGATAAACCTCTTAACAAAAACTTAATTCTGATTCTTTTCCCAGATTAAGGTATTTTAGCAACCTGTGAAGCATTTTATCTGCTGATTCTATCATTTTGCGCACTTTGTCGAATCCTTCAATTGACCTTATACCTGTGTATTTTCCCTCTTGTTGGTTTTGTTGGTCCAGGTTCTATAAAATGAGATCAGCACACAAAAAGCAATGTGACCACACACGTCTAAATGTATTTAACCTTTAACACACAATTGGTTCTTTATGAACTTATGAACCAGGGTTTTTATTTTTGTTTTCTGTCTCCTGGGAATTACAGGTCTAGCTCTGCTCAATGGGTGGCAGTGATGAGGAATAAGAGCTTGGTTTTAGCTAATACAAGGATGTGAGAAGAAAAAAGGTCGCAGCTAAATACAGTCTGAGATGCTGTAGCTGGGGACGCCCGACGAGAGAAGCACTCACTGTGGTCTCACTTTTAAGAGAATGTTCTTGGACCCGTGACTCCAAGATGGCTGACTAATTGTAAGACTGCATCCCACTTCTCTAAGCCAGTTCAAGCATTCTGGCTTTGAGTCCCAGGAAGAGTAGCTGATGAGATCAAACAACTCGGTCAATGGTTGAGAAATTGCTTGTTGTACAAGCGACCACATTCACCATGTGTGACGCTTTCTTCATCTAGCCTTCCCTCGCCTGGCCACTCCATCTCAGTCTCAGTCACTAACCCTCCTCGTCTTCCTGGCTGTGTGGGAGTGTTTCAGATACAGTCTTTCATCTTCCTTTCTGTCTCCTCTCATTCACTTTGTGATCACATCCACTCCTAAGGCCTTAAATATCATCCAGTTTCTGGACTCAATATTTTTTTCCCTGTAGCCCAGGCCTCTCTAGATGTGGCTTACTGACTCCTATGCAGAGACCTTCTCATAGTTTCTGGGCAGCTATATGTAATAAGCACCCAAAACTTAATATGTCCAAAACATTCTTAATTTTAATTCCTAAAATCTGTGATTTCTTCTGCAAATTCTCAGCTTTAATAATGGGCAATTCAGTTCTTCCTGCTACTCAGGACAACATAATTCTTGACTGTTTTTCTTTCTCTCACACCCCATTAGCAAATCCTGAGGTACTGTGTTTTTTTTTTGGGTTTAGAAAGGCATTTTATTTTATTTTTTAATTTTATTTTATTTTTAATTAGTTTCAGGTGTACAACACAGTGCAATAGTTATATATTTTACCCCTCAAAGTGACAACCCCCCACCCCCAATACACCACCCCACTCCCCCCCCATATCATATATATCTATTACTCTTCCTCTGACTCTCTTCCACAGTATAATCCACATCCCATGACTATCTATATATATTCAATTACAGTAGGTATACCACCCCCACTTTAGTAATACAGTGCAGTGATCAAACCTCTACTCCATCCATGAAATGGTCTCCCTAACAAGACCTATGATCATCTGACATTCCACAGAATATTTACAACATTATTAATTATATTCCCCAAACTGTTTTTCCTATCCCAGTAGCAATATTGTAGTTGCCTATTTTTGCTGTCTAATCCCTTCCCCTTCTCCCTCATCCCTATTCCTCTCCCAATTAGCAACCCTGATTTTTCCTCTATATCTATGAGACAGTTTCTGTTTACTTTGCTCATTCATACAGTTTTTCATATTCCACATATGAGTGAGATCATATGGTATTTGTCCTTCTCTGACTGACTTATTTCACTCAACATTATAGTCTCTAGGTCCATCCATATCATTGCAAATGGCACGATTTCATTCTTCTTTATAGCGGAGTAATACTCCATTGTATAAATATACCACAGTTTCTTAATCCAGTCATCTACTGACGGGCATTTTGGTTGTTTCCAAGTCTTAGCTATTGTAAATTGTGCTGCTATGAACATCGGGGTGCATAACTTTTTTTGAATAAGTGTCTTGGTTTTTTCAGGATAAATACCTAGGAGTGGAATTGCTGGGTCAAACGGTAGCTCTATTTCCAGTTCTTTGAGATACCTCCATACTGACTTCCATAGTGGCTGCACTGAGGTACTGTTTTCAAAATATCCAAACTCAGAGCCTTTTCACCAGCTTTATCATTATCACTCCAGTCGGAATAGCAGGAAGTCTTGCCTGCATTATCACAATAGCTACTCACTGGTCTCCCTTATTCCACCCTTGCTTCTACAATCCACATTGGGCATGACAGCCAGAGGGATTCTTTCAAAAAATATGTCAGAATGTGTCCTTCTGGTAAAGTCCCTCTGATGGTTAATAGATACTTCTTCTCATGGCTTGGAAGACTCTGCCGGGTGCTGCCCCTCAACTATCTGGTACATTTACTACCACAACCACAACTCTGTCATTTTGCTGAAATCCTGGGAAGAGTAGCTAATTCACCAAATTATGAAATTCATGCAGAACAATGTGAATGAACTTGACCATGAGCCAAGATAACACATTACACAAAAGAGGAGAGAGCTGCACTTTGACATCAGGTTAATTACTGTGCATGTATTATTTCATTTAAGCCTCACAACAAAACTAAACAACTAGACATTATCATAGTCTTATCCAAACATTGAAACTGAGTCTCAGAGAGGTTAAATAACTTTTTTAGAGGTCACAGAGCTAGTGCAGTGTAGACTGGATGTACACGGATAACTCTCTAACTTTGTTTATGTTCTTTCCATTATGCTGTTAAGATTTTTTTGTAGAGTGTAAAACAGTAACAGTCAGATTCAAAATGAGGGTTAAGTAGCAATACCCATAGAAATCGACATTATCCTTAAGCCATTTGGTATGGCTGTCAAAGAATGACTTAACTCACACTTCGATTGTGGTACCAGATTGATGCACCCATGGTGCTGGAGGTTATAGCCTGATCTACACTGTCCTGTCAGATCATTCTCGGAATTATATTTGAACCTGGGTGTCATCCTTTAAAGATTCTAGAAAAACTGAAAATTATTCCTGCAAAAGTAAACAGAATGTCTAAAATCATCACAAAATATCCTAAGAGAAATGATGGGTGGAATTAGGGATGTGTTAACTGGAATGAGTGGGGAGGGGACAAGAGTCAGAAGTTACTGATCATCTTATAGACCAGAAATTTCAAGCCATTCAGTATGGCTCCAAAAAATAAAACTACGAGTCAAAGCTAAGTTTCTTTGGTGAAATATGCTGCTTTGGTGGTTGAATTCTCTGTTACTAGAAGACATCAAGGGAAAAAACAGGCAAAACAAAGCAAAAAACCCAGAAGATCATGGTAGAGAAGTTTTAAGAGGAATTCAAGGATCTAAGGGGAGATCGAATCAGATAACTTTGGGTCTCTCCTGACACTTGGATTTCATGCTTTGTCCATCTGCATCCACCTGTTAGAGGGTTTAGGGAGGTGTTTATGCACCTATCTCACCCTACTTATAATGATAAATGGAATTAATTAAAATTTTACCTGCAGCTCAGCTGAGGACTCCCTGCTCTCCAAGAGCAGGCTAAAGCAGACTTGAACCCCCAATTCTATGCCCTGAGATAAGATACTATATGAACTACAGGACTGGAAGATGGGTCAGGAGGAGAGGCTTTCATTCTTTATATTTCTAGGTCTCTGAGCTAGCATAGAATTGAAACTAAGCTTTCTTAATAAAACCAAAACAAAAAACACCCCCACAAATGTTAGTGAATTTAGTGAAATTTAATAAAATTTAAAAGGAGACAGGTAGAGAGGAGGCAGCATTTATATTGCAGCCAAGTAACTTCATTGGACACGATATGTTTCTGATTTTAAAATGCCCTTCAGCCACCCACATACAGGGGACTACCATGGGCCCTGGAATCTATGTTTGTCTCATCTTCATAAAACCTAGTGGCCCTTCTCTCTTTCCTCCTTAATCCCATCTCTCCTCCTCATTTTCTCCCTCAGAAGAGCTCTCACGAACTCCAGTTTTTTCCCACCTTTGAAGGTCAGCTTTCCTCAGCTCTCAAACTCTCGAATCTATCTCAAGCCCGTCATCACAAATCCAAACTTACCAAGATGTTCAGTAGAGTTGAAGGGCCTGCTTTTGATAGAAAGCAACATCTTTCAAAAGAGTATTTGAATTACAGAGTCGTTATTAAGATTTCAAATTTTATTAGTTGAAATATCACACAGTTGGAAATGATTTTTTAAAAATACTGAACATCTGAGGAAAGTTTCTGTCAAATCTTGGATTTCAAGATTAACTAGAAGGAGGAAGCATGGTGATTTGGAGGCAAACATACCTTGTATCCATCCTTGTTTCAACTTGATTGGCTGTGCTACTTTGGGCAGGTTACTTAACTTCCCTGATTTTCAATTCTCTCATCTCAAACTGTGATGAATAACAATGCATTCCTCCTGGTGTTGTCTGGGTTAAATTAAATAATGCATATAGAACACTTAGCACTCTCTGTCATGTGGTCAGTGTCTGTATTGGCCACCATTACTGAAAATGTTTCCTCATTCAAAAATCTTTTAAAATTTTCTAAATTTGTAATAAAAATTCCAATGTCCACTGAGAATTCAGCTTGAAAGTCCTTAGAGAGTATACTGAGGATATTTACCACCAATATTTTTTCTTCTGCCTATCATTTGCCAAACTGTCACTAAGATTTCTTGAAAATACACTTCAATGGTTTCTATATTAAAGGCAATTTATTTGACTGGCAGAATGATAGAAGAACTATTAGTAAATGCATTTTATCAATTTTATAAACTCTCCCTGATAGCATGATATCAAGACTTGATATTGTGATCCTAAATAACAAAACTGACCCTCGGCAAAACTGTAAATTAAAAATAAATAAATGGGACTACATGAAACTAAAAACCTTCTGCACAGCAAAAGAAACCATAAAAAAAGAGGCAACCAACCTAATGGGAAAAGATATTTGCAAACAATGCTTTCAATAAGAGCTAATGTCCAAAATACATAAAGACCTTGTACAGCTCAACAACAACAAAATCCAGTTTAAAAATGGGCAGGGCACCTGAACACACACTTCTCCCAAGAAGACACACAAACAGCCAACAGATATATGAAGAAAAATGCTCAACTTCCCTAGCTATTAGGAAAATGCAAATCAAAACCACAGTGAGCTATCACCTCTCACCTGTTAGAATGGCTATCATGAACAAGACAAATAATAACAAATGTTGGAGAGGCTGTGGAGAAAAAGGAACCCTCATACACTGTTGGTGGGAATGTAAATTGGTGCAGCAACTATGGAAAACAGTATGGAAGCGCCTCAAAAAAATTAAGAATAGAATTACCGTATACCAGCCCTCCCTCTCCTGGGTATCTACCCGAAAAATCTGAAAACATTTATCCATAAAGATATATGTACCCTGATGCTCATTGCAGCTTTATTTATGGTGGCCAAGACATGGGAACAACCAAAATGTTTCTGGGTAGATGATTGGATACAGAAGATGTGGCACATATACACAATGGAATACTACTCTGCCATAAGAAAAGATGAAATACTGCCATTTGAGACAACATGGATGCATCTTGAAATAATTATACTAAGTGAAATAAGTCAGACAGAAAAAGTCAAGAACCATATGACTTCACTCATATGTGGGATATAAAAGTGAAAACATAGACATAGAATATAAAGTACAGCATAGGGACTATAGTCAATGGTACTGTAATAGCTATTATACATCAGATGGGTAGTAGATTTGTTTGGGTTAATCATCACTTTGTGAGAGGTGTAAGTGTCTAATCATTATGTTGTTTTGTACAACTGAAACTAAGAAAATAAATAAAATAAAAGTTAATTTGAGTATAATAAATTTTTAATGGAAAGATCTCCTTAATTATTGTTTGAAAAAAATCAACACAAACACAAAAAGACATAATATAATCCCATTTCTGTTATTAAAAAAAACATAGCAAAATAAACCACATCCCCCCAATTTTAGATCAATATTTGGAGAATATCCCAGCCGATATCTCAGCAGCTATATATAAAAAGTATCCAGTTAGTTGTTCTTTGTATCTAGTTAAATCAGATTCTAGTCCCATCCTACTTGTTTTGTGTGTAATTCAGTCACAGCTGCATTGCACCCTACTCCCCTTTCACTGGTTACTGCCTCTTCTATGGGAGGAAGTTCTACTCTTCAGTCCATCATTGGCAACACTGTCCACTTATGTGCTAAGCCAGGAATACACATTAGAAATCTGGTGTGTTCCTGTTTTCTTTGCACACTAGGATAGAGACATCCTCGTTGAAATGGAGAGCCCTTGTTTAAGACCCTGCCTTCTTAGGAGAACCCATGTGGTCTCCCTGGGGAGTCTTGGCACTTAGAGTGTTGAACCTGGACAGTAGGAGTCACCCTCTTCAAGCTCACATATTCCCCAGACTCCATCCTTTAGTTTGTGGTAAAATTATGCTTTCCCTCTGGTGGCCTCAAAGATTCTCTAGGGGCCGGCCGAGTGGCGCATTGGTTAAGCGCTGGTTTTGGGATGCCAGCGGCCCCGGTTCGGATCCCACATGAGGGCCAGTGACACTGCCCTCTTCAGCTAACAACAGCTCCACCTGGAGCTGGGCTGTGCGAGCCCCGGTGATGGTGTGGGCTGCAGCCCCTGCTGCAGTGGTCTGCCATAGGCTACAGTGAGTGGCCCGCAGCCAGCGTGAGCGGCTGGCAGCCAAGCGTGAGCTGCCAATAGCCGCGGTGAGCGACATCCAGAGGCCAGCGACCGATCTGCCTCATCCGGGAAGAGCGCAATGACGATACCAACAGTGAAGCAACATCCTCCACAACTAAACTGAAGAATAAAAAGACAGCAACTTGTCTGTTCCCCTTCCCCAATTCCCCAACGCTGTTCCCCTCCGCCAATTCCCCAATAAAATCTTTAAAAAAAAAAAAAAAGATTCTCTAATTTTTCTCTAGTTTCTTCAAAGGCACCTAGACAACCTCTTATATATGTTAAAATTAGTATAAAAGCCCAGAGGAAACTGTCTTGGAGCCAAAAAAATAATCCTGAAGAGAAAGAAATATAAAATCTGCATAACTGGTTGGAATGTAGAAAATTATGTGGGAAACAAAATTTTATCTGTTAACCTAAAGCAAGTTCATGTCATCCAGTTGGACCCTAAAAATATAAAACTAAGAACTAAAATCTCGTTTTTCAAAGTTTCAACTGATGGTAGTTAAGCCAATGAGTCACCCACATCCACAAAGAGAAAAAGAAATATATATGTGACTCACTGTGAATTAATTCAAGTGGTGAATTTTACATTATCAATATTAAATTAGAAAATGTCATCATTTCAAAAGGGATGAAATAGTAGGGCAGTGTAGTGGTATTAACAAAATGAGATCAGATTCATGCTTTTCCAAATGTCTAGCTTTGCTGCCTAAACTGAAACCAAAACAAAATCATTGGCTCTGGTCTCTGCCTCCCTCTCTGACCACCCTGCGGCCATGGTCCTACCTTGTCATCCTTATTTGGCTTCCATTATTCTGCCCTCCCTGCTCCTAGTCTGCCCATGAAATGTTGTTCCTTTAAAACAACAATAACTAAATTCAAATGTGGATTGCATATTTGGACTAGGAACCATGACCCAAAGTCAATGTAGAATTACCTCACAATTAAAAATGGTAGGTTTCCTGGTTCTTCGTATGAGCACTGACATAATAGAGCACATCAGTGTGACAAGTTCTTTCTCATTCAACATTCCATAAGGAAGGCGTGATTTTATTTCCTCAGATGAAAAAACTGAGGAAATCTAGGAGAATGTCAGGGCTGGAAAGTAAAACACTGTCTTCTCAACCAGTATTTTATAGTAATTCCTCTGAGATTATATATGAGTTGAGCTGATATATTTTATAAGTGAAGATCCTTTCAATGTTATAGATTAAAACAACAATAACAAAAAACTTCTATGTTTTCTTTTGCAATGGTTGGCAATGGTTGGCTCAATCTCAATATAAAAGAATTCTGTCAATGTAGACACACACACACACACACACACGAGTACTATCCATGTTTTTCCCCAAAGCTATAAAAAGGTTACGTAATCTAAAAAAGATATTCAGCTTCACATCTTATGAGATCCTATATAGTTTTAATATCTATCCTGCCTTGCAGCTATCTCTCAACAATAAACTATATATAGGAAGCATAGTGTATGGGGAAAATAAAGATATACAGTGACACCAATATATGAAAGCAAAACATCTGGAAATTCAGTGAAAATATTAATAAATGCAGTGAAAAATTCAGTTAAGCTTTTTGATATTATGCAAATGAAAAGAAATGAATAGTTAGCTCAGGTGAATCAGTGCTTTGGTATTATTTGAAATTCAAGTGTTCAAACGACTTTTTTCATATTATTTCTTGGAAAATCAGGCCATTTTTTTTTCAGTCTTAGGTTTCTTTACAGATATGTAAGGCAGAAATAAAAGTTGAAGTTTTTGCTCAATGGATTGGATTCCACTCAGAGAAGCAATACATTAGCTCTACATTACCAAGGTTTTCATTCCAAGAAGTATATTTTAAATGTTTGGCCTGGGAATAACATAATGTTTGTGAGATGTTTATGTATGGTGGTCAAAAACTCTAATCTCCTGATGATATCAACCAAGTAGGTCCTTCTAAGGATACTTTCTTCTTTACCTTAAGGTGACATGGATGTCCAAGTCCAGGGACAGTTTGGCATGTGGCCTTGCGGTAAGGAGTGTGGCCAAAGACAGAAGGATCCTGAGGATGGAAGCTGTGTGGCCTTGGAAAGAAGCACCTTGTAGAGGAAATATGTGGGGCTGTGTCTGTGGACAGGTGGGCAAGGTCCTACTGAGAGAGACAAGAAAGACATGTGCCTTCATTCTCATTTTGGTTTTGATTTTTTTATTATGATACTACACACAGAATATAAAATGTACCATTTTAACCATTTTTAGATGTACGATTGAGTGGCATTATGTGTATTCTCATTGTTGTGCAGCTATCATCGCCATCCATCTCCAGAACTTTTTCATCCTCTCAAACAGAAACCCCATACCCATTAAACCATGATTTATGTTTCCCTCTCCCCTCAGCCCATGATAAACACTATCTTACTTTCTATCTGTGAATTTGACCACTCTAGGTACCTCATAGGCTACAGACTGAATATTCGTGTCTCCCCCATCTCAAATCTATATGTTGAAACCCTAATCCTGGGTGTGATGGTATTAAGAGATGGGCCTCTGGGCAGTGATTAGGTCCTGGGGACAGAGCTGTCATGAATGAGATCAATGCCCTCATCAAAGAGACTGCAGGATGCTCCCTTGTTCTTTCTGCCATTTGAGGACAAAGCAAGAATATAACTGTGTATGAACCAGGAAGCAAGCTCACATCAGACACTGAATCTTTGAGCACCTTGATCTTGGACTTCCCAGACTCCAGAACTGTGAGAAATAAATGCTTGTTGCTTAAAAGCCACCAAGTCTATGGTATTTTGTTATAGAAGTCTGAACTGATGAAGAAAGTGGAAACATGCAATATTTGTCCTTTTGTGTCTGGCTTATTTCAGTTAGCATAACATTTTGAGGATCCTTCCATACTGTAGCATGTGTCAGGAATCATTCCTCTTCAAGGTTGAATAATATTCCATTGTATGGATAGCCTACATTCTGTTTGTTTGTCGATGGACATTTGGGTTGTTTCCATCTTTCGGTAATTGTAAATAGTTCTGCTGTGAATATGGATTTACGAATATCTATGTGAATCCCTGCTTTCAACTCTTATGGTATATACCCAGTGTGGAGGTTTTTATTTAGTTAGTTATTTTTTTAAAGGATTGTATTGGGGAATTGGGGGAGGGAAACAGACAAGTTGCTGTCCTTTTGTTCTTTAGTCTAGTTGTGGAGGACGTCGCTTCACTGGCCCATGTTGGTATTGTGTTCATTGTGCTCTTTCCGGCTGAGGCAGATGGGTCACCAGCCTCTGGACAGCCACTCACGGCGGCTCTTGGCAGCTCGCGCTGGCTGCCAGCCACTCACGGTAGCTAACTGCAGCCCACTGCACTCCCATAGCAGCCTATGCCATCACCTGCGACTCATGGTAGTGCAGCTCTGGGTCAGCTATTGTTCACTATCTTAGCTGTAGAGGGCTTGGCTCACTGGCCCATGTGGGATCCAAACTGGTGGCCCTGCTGCTTAGAGCTCACACTTCCCAGCCATCTCTCAACCAACTAGCCACTCGGCTGGCTCCCAGAGTGGAGGTTTTCAAATTGTATAAATTTTTATTGAAAAATTTATGAGATTATATATATATATATATATATATATATATATATATATATATATATATATATATATATGATGCAGATCACAAGTGTAGAGCTTAATGAATTGTCCTTAAGCAAACACAACCATGTGATCAGAAGGTAGATGAAGAAGCAGCACCTCAAACCTCATCCCTTTCTAGTCCCTGCTCCCCCCCCAAGGGTGCCCCGCCTCCTGACTTTTGACCCTCTAGGTCAGTCTTATCTTGACTTTGAACTTCATATCAGTAGAACCATATGATATGTGCTCATTATTTTCCACTCAACATTATGTTTGTGGGACTATAAAAATTATGTTTTGAAGGCTAATGTTACATATGCAAGATCTTAAAAAAATCCATGTTGTCACAAAGTCGTTTCAGTTTGTCCATTATCACTGATGTGGAATATTCTATTATGTGAAATATTGCACAGTTTATTGTACATTCTCATTCCATGGTCCATGAGAATTGTGCTTCCAGCCTTACATCTTTTATTCTTATATAGAACATAGATGGTTGAGAATCCTTGTAGAGGAAATCAGGGCATTGGGCTTCAGGTCTCACCATTTCTACTTTTGTTCTATAAAAGAATCTACTGAGGCAACTATACACTTTGTCTTTTTTAAAAAAAGCAATCAATTACCATTTTACTTTCAACCCATATTTAGGGGTCTCCTTGATTTGTCAGGACCCCCCTCCCCCACTCAAGCTGTGACTTGCTGATGACTAGTGAAGTTCTATTCCCTTCATTCATAGGGATACTACCCTAGGCAATATGGCAAATTTTCTTTTCCCCTCAATATCAAAAGGTGGTCCAATGTTAGTCACTCTATATTTTACTATGAATGCGATTTACAGGTTTTGCCACAGGAGATTTGCTCTACAGAGCTGAGCTGGGGTGGCAGTGAGATATGGGGAGGGAGAGGAGGTATCGGCCTGGGGAAGCATCTCAGTGGTCTTTCCTTAAAGCCACAGGTTTATAACTTGTGGTCCACTCAGTTGCCTCTTTTGACTCAGCTATCCCTCCAAACCTCTTCTCATCTCAGTCAGCACAAAATGACCAGATCCAGAGTGATGTATCCCTTTTTTCCTACACAGTTATCTTCAGAGGTATTCTAGCCTGTTCTTGTTTCTGCAGCCCCTCCCACCAACCCCTGCCTGTACTCTTGCCCCCATGACTATATTGAAGAGCTGGATACTCTCAAACTTATGGTCCAGAATGTCTTCTGCCTTAAATTATTTGTGCCTTAGCGATGCTCATTTTGGATGGATAGCACATGGCACAGACCTACCATTTGCTTTATCAACAGTTATTTTATATTTGGGATGATCAAGACACTTCAATAATAGGGACTGAAATAAAGGGAAAATGGCTATAAAGCCTCAAGCTTTTGCATAAATTGGATCCAGAGCGTCTGCCTGTTCAGACTGCAGCCCTGAACTCTGCTCACATGGGCTCCTCTTGCATATATGGCAGTGAGGTTCAGTGCCATGATCATGAGTGACCCCACACACACACACATACACACACTCATATGTTGAAGCCCTAACCCCAATGTGACTATATTTGGAGATGAGGCTTTTGGGAGGTAATTAAAATTAAATGAGATCATAAGAGTGGGACCCTAGGATAGGTGGCCTTACAAAAATATAAAAAGAGGAAGAGAGAGACCTCTCTTTACCTCACAGCAGAGAGAGGACACAGTGAGGACACAGTGAAAATGTAGCCATCTGCATGCTAGGAGGAGGGCCTTCACCACAAACGAAACCTACAGACACCTTGATCTGAGAGTTCTAGCCTCAAGAACAATGAGAAATACAACTATGCTGTTTAAGCCACCCAATCTGTGGCATTTAGCTATGGCAGCCTAAACTGGCTAATACAGCTGGGTCTCTACACCCTTGAAGGAGTCATCGATGCTCGATGAGACTCAATTATCTAATTTGTAAACTGGCAATAATAATCCTTATTCCATCCAGGCAGCTGGGAGGATTAATGAGATAACAGATCCATAGTATGATGGATACAGAGTAAAGTTTTTAAAATGTTACTTCCTTTCCACTTCCATCCTTTGTTTCTTTTTTAAAAAATTGAGTTATAACTGACATATAACATTATATCAGTTTTAGGTATATGACATAAAGATTCCATATTTGTGTATATGGATTGTACAGGATCACCACGGTAAGGGTAGTTAACATCTGTCACCATGCATAGTTACAGATTTTTTTTTCCTTGTGATGAGCACTTTTAAGATCTACTTGTAGCAGCTTCCAAATATGCATCCTTTTTTTCTTATCACCCAAGTACAATTGTAAAAGGTAAAGGAAACCATCATGTCACTACCACTTCCCAAACAGACCTAATAATTATAATTATAGCTAAAAATTATAGAATATTTGTTATGGATCAGGCACTATGCCTAACCCTTAATTTGCATTATCTTTTGATTCCTTACAGAACATTTCAAATTAAATATTGTTATTCCCTTTAACAGATAAGGAAACTGAGGCTCAGAGAAGATGGCAACATAACTTCTCAAGGTTATGCAGTCCTCACATAGTGGAGCTGGGATTCATATCCATGTCTGTCTGACTTCCTGGGCTGTGTCCATAATCATTTCCTTATTCCTGAGTACATAATTATTGTTCATTCAACCCAAAGGGCACAGGAGAGTCAGTTGCTGCTCTCTTGCATCTGACTATCTACTAGGGAAGGCAGATATGAAAATCAATAATTAGTAAATAGTGTGATAAATGTTAAATTTGCACAGGATGTTATTGAGTATAGAGCACAGATGCCAACTGTCTGAAGAGGCCAGAAAATAATTCTAGAATTAGCTCGCTAGATGGACAAGGTTGAGAAGGACATTTCAGGCTGAGGGGCTAATGGCACAGAGGCATAAGGGCAAGGCTTATTGGAGGTCTATGTGTAGTCCTCGGGGCTGCCGAGAGGGACACACACTCGGGAAAGGTAGCAAAGGAAGCAGGAGGGGTTTGCAGAGCCCAGGTGATGAAGAGCATTTCGGTGACATACAATATATGTGGTCTAAAGCTGTTCCTCGATGTCATCCCCCTTGAGACAGTGTTTCTTTGGAGACAGGTGTGTGTCCTGTTTATCCTTGGGTATCTAAAGCCTAGCAGGGGTAGATACTCAACAAATATTTGTTGAATGAAAAAATGAATGACTGAACAAATGAGTAAAAGAATAGCATCTAGCCTATTATGATAGGCTTTTTGTGATACTTACTTTGACTGCAGGGGTACAAGGTTAGAGGGCGCCAAGAATGGGGAAATAGATGGCAGTGAGGGTGGAATTACACCACAAAGCCATAAAGAGGAAGACACTGGAAAGTTTATCAGGAGAGGAACTATCATTAAACCAATATAGAAAGCCCAGAGGGTTGGTTGGGGGCAGGGTGAGTTGAGGTGGAGGAGGGGAGAAGCAGATTTCAAGAGAACACAGTTGGTTTTTGGATATGTTGAGTTGGAAATGGTTGGAACCTATAAGATAAGATTTCTGATGGTGTCTTGGGTTTGGAAACTAGAGCTAAAGGTCATGTTATAATTGTGACAGTATCCATTTACCTTGAGAGATGGTATGTACAGGGACAGAGAATGAGCTCTGGGGTCAAACCTTAATAATGAAGAGGAGCCTCCCAGAACTCAATACATGTTCCAGGATCTTCTTTGTCATTAAGGGTAGAGAAAGAGGAGTCTAGCATGTGGGCTTACGAGGAATAAAGTTTAAGCAGAATCTTGGGGCATGGAATCTAAGGAAAATTCAAAGGGGGTACATATTCAACAGGATTCAACTCTGCAAAGTGGAGTCAGTGTAGCACAATTTGCTATATGTTGTTTGAAAGTATATTTATTGGGGGAAATTATATGATAGCTACAGAATTAATTTTAAAACAATGTTAAGGGTCTGCTTTGCTTGGTGCTACATATTTTTTTCCATGAGTTGGAGGCATTTTATATTCAGCAGTGAAAATTGTGCATTTCAGAAAAGTAAATCATACACAGAAATGACATTTTTCATGAAAAAAAATGAATGATATTAATACAGTTTAATACCAGGAGGATACAGTGAATGCAATTGCTTGTTTGCTCAGGGCATCATTAAAAAAGCCGGTGGTAGGTACAAAAAATGAGACCCAAATGGAAATTCAGAGCAACTGGTATGCTTACTCTTCTGGCAGGAAATGCTCTCTAGGAAGACTACAGGGATGTAATATCTCTTAAATATGTGGGAATAACCTCAAAGGTTTTGAATTGAATGACATTCTTACAAATAGAAGCATAACTGAAGATTCCGCATGGTAATTCATTTACAAAAATAAGGATTGTTTTCATGGTTGTGAAAAGGAGTCAAGGCCTTTTAGACTTTCATTTTTTAGAAATTGAAATCATAATTCATTTTTGAAGATATTTGTTGAGATGGAGGAATGCATGTACCCGGTCTATGTAAAATGACTATTCTATGAAATGAAAAATATCTATATCTTTAAAAAACTTCCATGGAAATATCGTATATATGAGAAATATGCACATGAAATGAGCCATTCAATGATTTGTTTCAGAAACTGAACACAGCTGTAAAATCGACATCCAGAAAATAAGAGGACATTGGCAGCTCCCTTCCAGTCCCTAAGAATAAACACTGTTTGCTTTTTACAACATAAAATGGAAAATTTTAAACATTAGATTTCATCAGATTCTCTAGAAAGCAAATGAGTGCCTATAATGATTTACTGAAGACCCCGAGGACAGGTCGAGCCAGGAATGATTCCTGATGATAAAGGTGTTTTGGTCTTGTGGACACTGATGTACCACATTGGGCCTGGACCAGTGCTCATTCTGAGAGCAGCACAGAGAGAGGATGGCTTATCTCTAGGGTTGGTTTCAGGTCTCAGGTAACAGGATATGAGAGAGAAGGGTTGATAACAGCCCCATTTCTGACTCGGCTAGGACACCAGCGTGACTCTCTAATGCAACCTGACAAACATCTTCATAGCAAATGTGGGCAAGTGTTTCTCATTTCGTTCCTCAGGTTAGAATAGTCACTTTCCAGAGACCACGGGGAGGTTATAGTTGAAGGAAATGAATCTCACTGGTAATATTTTATCACTGTTGTTTATTCTGCATATAGTTTAGAATTTTTCCTCAATCTATTTACTGATAAATATTAGACATAGCAAAGGGATACAATAAGGGGAATAATCAACTATATATTTTGCTGCAATTACCTATACTATGTTTTCAATCACTTTGATTTTTCTTATTCTTCCATTGTACAAATGACATTTAATTCAGTAATGTTAATAATTAAGATCAAATAAATGCTTAATATAAACCAGCCCTATAATTTACACAAACCCATTATACTCTAACACCTTATCACACCTCACATTATACCTTATCCTCATTTTAAAGAAATGGGGCTTAGATAATCCATCTACTGACTGAAGCCACACATCAAATAGAACTCTGACTAGCTATTCAAATGCCATTCGGTCCCACTCTGGAACCTGGGCTCTGTCTACTAAAGCTGCTTTGGACTTTTCCCTGCTATTTAGGTACTCAATACTATTTGCTGAGGTTTTGTTTATTTGTTTGTTTGTTTAATTTTTAAATTTCTAAATTTAATGACTAAGCAGATATCGTGTCAACTAGAAAATACAGCAGCCCTGGGGGTTTTGTCTCTAAAATGTTGGCAGTCATTCACAGAGAGATTTCTGAATCCCACCAGCAAGGATGGTTGTGAATACAGAGGTAGAATACAGAACTAGAAGACAGAAGTCCCAAGTGCTGTAGTCAACTTAAAATGGAATGTGGAAGAACAGCTTTGACAACTGTATACACAGGTACAGATAACTCCTGAAATTCTGATGCATTTAGTTACGTTTTGGGGTAAAGATGTCTCTGGAAGTTCCAGTTAAAAATAAAAGGCTGTCTGTTAGTTTCCATGATTACTTTAGCATGATTTAAACTAACGAATTGTAAGAAGTTGCACAAAGGGCATCCTAGCAGTGAAAGGCTCCCTCTCAGCTAGGGGTACTCAGAGAGGTAAATTCATCTCTTGAGATGAGAAGACAATTTCTTAGGCTCTGGTGGTCTCCCCAACCAGGAGGGTCGAAAGCAGAGGGTGGTGGTGTCCTCTGGAGATAATGAGAGCAAAGTCCAAAGTGGCTTCCCATTATTGTCCCAGAATAGAGTAGGGATCTAAGATCCGACCTTCTTCCATTTAAAACCTTTCCCAGGCTCCCCTTAGGTTAAGTCCTTCTCTGCGGCTTGTCACATGGAGCCCTTGCTGGCCTACACACCAGCCTCGTCTAAGACTTCGCTCTCATTGTGGCTTTTCTGAATCTTTGAACTCCTCCCAGTTGTACCTTGAGGCATTTCTTAAAAGTGCTGAAGAACTATTTGAAAAGAGTAAATGAATGTATATGACTGTTTTTGCTAAATTTCCCAAACTACTAAAATTCCCTGAAACAGGTTTTGGACTGCTATAGTCTACAACTCTCCCCACATATCATTCTAAATGCAGCAAGACACCAAATAGGCGACAAGGAGGCAGGTGGGAATCAAAATAAAATAGTGGTCTTTTGTCTTCTAAAAATGAATCACACATATGAAGAAATAAACCTATTTTGTCAAAATCTGGTAGATTATTCGGGCCATAGGAAGAGAGGAATGCAATGTGTTCAATTAAAAATGATTGAGAAATGTTATTCTTTACTTTAAAATAGTGGCCACTTTAATTATTTATCATTTTTAGTCTCAGCTCACTGGTAAAAAGACAAATTTTATATAACCGGATAGCTATTATAAGCTAACCAGATACCTTTGTCTTTCTTTTTGCTTTTATATTAAGCCCTATAGACTAAAGGCCTAGCTATAAATAAAACTATTGATGTTAAAAGGTCATGGCCGTGACCTTTCACATGTTTCTTCTGCACTGTATCTATATACACTGTATACTTTACAGGGAGAAGGGATTCTTTATTTAAGAGAGCTTAAACTGTTCAAATGTGTAATGTACTGGGGATTTTGGAATGTCTAAGGGACTTAGTGGATAAAGAACTGACCTTTCGTCTCTGAACTCAGACACAGTCTAACCTCAGATAAGTAAAAAAGTTTTGTGTCAGTTGCCTGCATGATAAGCTGGTACCATCCACTATCTTCCAACCCAATTAAGCATTACTGGCAGGTCTGGCCTCAAGAGGCATGTGGGCCATAGAAATGGAATTACTTCTACTCCTAGAAAGGGTGCCTGAACCTTTAAGATAGGATTTTAAAGTTATAAATGGGAAGCATCCACAGATAGAAATTCATAAACCCCTCTGTAGTCCACCCCTCCACCCACCCTGCAATCACATGCAAATTTGAGATACTGGGGTACCTTTCTGGATTCATACTTTTAGCTTCAATTTGGTGTGTCTTCAAAGGCAATTTGTAAAAAAAAATTTTTCTATTACTTTATAGGAAAAAGAGAACTTGAACGCGCTGGTAGTAGCAGTTGTGTGCAGTACCAGTGAGCGATGAAATTTGATGCTGAAAGAGTGAACTTAATGTTCCCGGAAAAGTGTGGACTAGAGTTTCTAAAATATTAAATAATGCACAAAGCCCTATTTGTGCATTTTGGAGTATGTGGTGATATGATGAAGTTGTGACAAGTTTTCATTTTATTATTTAAATTTTATACTTACCTAACATCAAAATAAACATTGAGGAGAATTCAAAGAACATGCTGTTTTTTTGAGGACATGATGGTTGCTTTGACATCTTTGATTTTTCAAATATACAACCCAACAATGCACAGGAGATGCTCACTATCTACTTTCTGAGGAATGAATGAGTAATGCTAGAATGAGGTATTATTGCCTATCCAGAGGCCATTGTAAGTTAAAAAAAAAAAATAAGTATTTCAGTTTTGCAGAAATAATGAGGAAGAGAAGGTTGAACAGTTCCTATAAAATATTCAAAATATTTAAAATGTCAACAATGAAACGTATCAGGTTTAACTTGAGAAGAGCTGTTAGTTTAATAGAAGGCGATACAGTGATTAAGCAATTTTATTTTTCTCCCTTAGAGAGAAGAAACAATGGCTATTGTCATTTAATTTAAGTGGAAGTTTCATTTCCATACTACTATTTAACAATTAATGAAAGCTGTAAAAACCACTGATTTAATCTATTCAGTTGGATTACAGGTTATTTTCATTTACTGTTTTATTTTTCTATACTTTTGCAAGTGTTATAAAATATTTAGTATTAATTTTTAACCAGCACAAGTAACTTCCAAAATAAATACTCCTCTTTAAATTCTACCACATCACTGCTTTCTCGTTAGCCATCATTCATGTTTGGTAAACTAAATATAGTATTCACTCTGTAAATCTGAAAATCAATAAATTCTTTGGACATTAAAGGGAGAATACTTGAAAATGTTTCTGTCATGAATAATCTAATTTGAAAGTTGAGTGAAGGTGAACGCAATAAAGGTGAAGGGCTCAAATTCAAGAGCGGAGGCAAGAGTGGCTGGAAAGGACCAGAGACTTGAAACTACTTAAGGAGAATCGTGTTTTGTGGTTTGAAAGAAAAGAAAGTACACAGATGACATGGATACTTTATCTTATTGGGTTTTGCCAACATTGTTCAAATTAATCAAATCATTACTCAATCATACTTTAGCGAAGACATGAATTATGAATGGCAAAAGTATTAGCTCAATAGAAATAACAATCTGAAGGAAAGAAGTAAAATAGAGGGTAAGAGATTGTAAAGGTCGAGATATGAAGCAGCCAAACCATTATCAAATGGGAGGTGAGAAAATGATGCTACAGTTTATCTTGACAAAGAAGATTAAGAATATGAGCTGAAAACCTGAGCAGGATTGAAGCAGAAAACTGATGTGAGGAAGAATCAAAAGCTAAAATTTAGGTTTAATAACTAAGAATTTTTGGTTTTATATTTTAAGGTGATCTATCTTCTCCATATGGCTCTTTAAAGGGAGATTGTATGTATTCAGTGAGAACCATTTAGAAATGGCTTATTCTGGAAATGTTATCTTCTGACACTCACTACTTTTCCTACCTAACATGGGAAACGAAATATGAAACCCAGGATTCTGACACCAGCACACAAAAATTTCAGCCTTTCCAAATTTTTTGTTTATAAAGTTTTTTTGTTTTTGCTTTTTTAGAAACTAAAGAAATAAGGCTTTCAGTTCCTTTACTTAGGGTAAATCATGGCATCCTCATGGCTATACAATGCTAAGTATCTGCAACAATCACTTTGATGTGAATTCTATATTCTTATGACCTTTCTCTATGCCTCTCCTTTATAGCATGAATAACAATTGTCATTTAAATAACTACTTGATTATTATTCAATATATGTGTATCTCACTATACATGAAGGCAAGATTATGTCTATTTTTACACTGTTGGAATACCAAAATGCATGGTGCATAGTAGGTGCTTAATAACTGTTGAATGAAAGATTGAACCATTGAATGAATAAAGCACTCCTTGAGCTGTCAGTTTCACTTACATGTAAGAAAATAGATGTCTGAAATTAAGTGGCTTTCCACTGCTCAGAAATAATTTTTGCTATTAGAAGGATAAATAATAGCTTTTAATCTCATTGACTTGGAAATAAACATTTCTTTTAGAAAATAAAAAAAACAATTATACAACCACCAACTCCACAAAAATATTTAATGAATATACTGCCTAAAGCAATATATAGATTCAATGCAATTCCTATCAAACTACCAAGGGCATTTTTCACAGAAATACAAAATATAATCCTAAAATTTATATGGAACCATAAAAGATCCTGAGAAGCCTCAGCAATCCTGAGAAATAAGAACAAAGTAGGGGGTATCACGCTACGAGACATCAAAACATACTACAAGGCTACAGTAATCAAAACAGCATGGCACTGGCATAAAAACAGGCTCATAGACCAGTGGAACAGAACAGAGATCCCAGAAATAAATCCATGTATATATGGACAGTTAATCTATGACAATGGAAGCAAGAATTTACACTGGGGTAAAGATAGTCTATTTAATAAATAGTGCTGGGAAAATTGGACTGACACATGCAAAAAAAATGAAACTGGACACCCTCCTTACACCATATACAAGAACAAATTCAAAATGGATTAAAGACTTAAATGTAAGACCTGAAACCATAAAACTCCTAGAAGAAAATATAGGGAGTAAATTTGCAGACATTACCTGGAGCAATATTTTTACTGATACATCCCTATGGGCAAGGGAAGTAACAAAAAAAAAATGAACATATGGGATTATATCAAACTTAAAAGTTTTTTCACAACAAAGGAAACTATCACTAAAACAAAAAGGAAACCTACTGAATGGGAGAATATACTTGTCAATGATATATCTGATAAGGGGTTAATATCTAAAATTTATAAAACACTCATGCAACTCAACACCAAAAAAGCAAACAACCCAATTAAAAAATGGGCAGAGGAAATGAAGAGACATTTCTCTAAAGAGGACATACAGATGGCCAACAGGCATATGAAAAAATGTTCAACCTCACTGATCATTAGGGAAATGCAAATAAAAATCATAATGAGATACCACCTCACTCCGGTCAGAATGGCTATCATCAATAAATCAACAAACAACAAGTGCTGGTGGGGCTGTGGGGAAAAGGGAACCCTGCTGCACTGTTGGTGGGATTGTAGATTGGTGCAGCCACTATGGATGTCAGTATGGAGGTATCTCAAAAAACTGGAAATGAACTACCTTTTGACGCAGCAATTCCACTCCTAGGCATTTATCCTGAAAAACCCAAGACACTAATTTGAAAAAATATATGCACCCCAATTTTCATTGCAGCACTATTTACAATAGCCTTGGAAACAATCGAAATGCCCATTGGTAGACAAGTGGATTAAGAAACTGTGGTACATTTACACAATGGAATATTACGCAGCTATAAAGAAGAAAGAAATTGTACCATTTGCAACGATATGGATGGACCTAGAGAACATTTTGTTATGTGAAATAAGTCAGTCAGAGAAAGACAAATACCATATGATCTCACTTATATGTGGAATCTAAAGAACTGAATAAACGAGCAATGCAAACAGAAATAGTCTTAGAAACAAAAAGATATAACTGATGAGGGCTAGATGGGATGGGGATGTGAATGAGGGAGAAGGGGAAGGGACAAGACAACACAAATTGATAACTACAATACTACTGCAGAGACAGAAGAGACAGTTTAGGGAATATAATCAATAAGGTTGTAAATATTTTTTTTAGGGGATCAGAAGGACTCATGTCTTGTCAGGGAGACCATTTCATGGACGATGTAGTGGCCTGACCACTGCACTGTATATATGAAGCTGCCGCTGAATAATATATGTCAAGTATAATTTAACACATATATAGTCATGGGATGTGGTATATAGAGTGGGGATGGAGTCAATGGAGTTGTAATAGATATGTATGATATCGGGGGTGGGGGGGCAAAGGAGGGAGGAGGGGGTAGTCACTTTGTAAGGGGTGAAAAAGATAACTATTGCATTTTGTACATCTGTAAATAATAATAATAATAATAATAATAATAATAATAAGTTAAGAAAAAAAGAATAGCTGAACATTCTTAAACACCTCATAGGAAATTAGTTAGAGGAAACACTGGCACTCACGTGTGGAACTGGGTCACAGTTATGCAAATAGGTTCCAGTTGCAGGTTAGGACATGGCATTTGTTATGAACGGACTCCGGGTTTTAGGACATGTGGAACGAATGTGATTGACTCAACGAAATGTCCAGATTTTTTTGTTTTCAAAATTCAAATGACCTGAAATAGAAATAAATCATACACTTTCTGTTTGTACTTAATGAAGATTGTCATCTTTATCATACATTAAAATAGTCAGTATTTTAATCAGAAATGGAAAATATCTGTAAATACTCTCAAGTTTTGCATTTGTTAAAGCCTTATTCAGACATTTTCAAATATTTATACCTAGTTTTTACTTTTTATTCTTCCCACAGTGGAATCTCTAGCCCTGTCGCTCATGGCCGGCATGCAGCAAAGCTGAGTATCTTCCGTATAATCAAGACTCAGATTCAGTCTTCACACATGCATTTCCGCAACGTGCTGCTGGGATGTGGAAATTGTTTTATTTTGGTTCATTTTTAAAACTGTTGTCTACTGTCTAGACAATGGGTTTGTAGGTGTTTTCTCTGAAGCTCATTGGATAGTATGTAGGTCTATGTATATAAAATTGTGTCAACAATGCAAAGTGTATATAGGCTGTTTACATTTACATTTCCTACTGTAAACTATGGATTTACAGAACTGTATCTTTACGTGTGAGCTATATCATTTTTGAAAATGTAATTATTAATATTAAAAATAAGTTAAAACACCTTAAAAATATTTAATGAATAAAATACCAATTAACTCAGAAAATGAGTCATTGATGATCACTAGGCATTTTTTCATTAAATTTTGTTGTAGTTCTCATATACAAAGGACGGTTTAGAGATACCACAAACTGTAATTTAAAACCGTGTCTACTTGTTCAGTGTCTGTAGGCACTCAATGCATAGCAAAAGCCAAGAGAAGACCACTTGCTTTAGAGATGATAACACCTTTGGAATGTTAATAGCATAAAACTTTCTAAAGGCAAATTATTCTTTACTGAACAAGGAAAGCGCCCGATTGGCTTAGTCCATTTTGCACCTTTGTGCTAAGGAATCTCTAGGTTTAAATTACGGCAGCTTCAGCCTTTGCTTTTCAATCCCTTAATCCTTAAGGAGCATAGGTTTCAGCTCAAGACAACTTCACACGGAACCTAAGAAAAGACTGCGAGCCTATGTCAGGCACGATGATCTTTTTTTCAGCTGTGATCTTTCACTTGCATGCTATAGTAAAAATGACTGAGGCCAACCAGTGTCAAATAATTAATGCGTTTGCAACGAAGGCCTTTTTCCCCCCCACCCCACTATGCTATAATGCAATGCATGAAAAGCAATAAATGCTTTCATGTAAGCCACTTGTACCTGTGGTTTTCATCACGGTTTCACTGGGATCCCTCACATTAGAGAACCTTTGTGAGTTGCCTGAGCTGAAATGGCAAGAAAAGCTGGCCTGGGAGGTTTTACATCTGGTAGCCTACCCCATTACTTAAACAGGCTACATCTTTTAAAAAAAAAAAAAAAAAAAAGAAAAAGAAAGACAAAGAAAAAAAACCCCAAACCGTTACACAGGTTGAATTGGGGCAATTATGTTCTGATCTAAGACATATATATTTGTCAATTATTTCCAGGTGGTTCTTAAAAAACATGTTTTCTTGATCTATAATTAATATTTTGCTAATGGAACTCAAGCAAAAATGCCACAAAATGACTCACCATTTCTCCGTGCCATAAATGATAAGAACTAATAGCAACCATATTAAGATTCTTAGGTTTTTAAGCATTATCCTAGTTTGTGTCAGAACTATTATTTAAAATTATAATATCCAGGTGCTGTATATGGTATTTGATCAAAGGGGATGGAAATGTAATGAGTTATAAGTTTTCTCCCTGAGGACTCAAACTGTACATAATGGGAGTGGGTGTGATTTATTTTTGGAGTCATTCTGGAAACAGTTATGAAAGCCTTTAGTTAAATGTTGGTAACTGGAGTTATTGAATCCACTGATATTTACCACTTGTAGGGAGTTAGAAGAGTGCATTTTTTGAGGGAAAAACTGAACTAACACTTTTTTTTTTAAGCACACTCCATATCAGAAAGCATTACTATCATCTGCTGATATATATATATTTTTTTGAGGGCAGTGTCACTGGCCCTCATATGTGGGACCTGAACTGGGGCCGCTGGCTTCCCAAGCCAGCACTTAACCACTGCGCCACTCGGCCGGCCCGACCTGCTGATTTTTTTAATGAATGTTTCCAGCCCTGATGACATGTTCATAGAATCACACACACACACACACACACACACACACACACACGCACACGAAGACTTCAAAATTGACCTTTAGAGATAACCAAAAGTGACACTGATTTTTTTGATGGTGATGAATGCATCCCCTAAATTATAATGAGCAGTAGAACTATAATTTTATGGGGACATTTTTAATTTTTCTCACATTAACCTTGTGTTAAGAAATGCTGACAACTTGGAATTGCAGGAGTAAACCCACTTCCCATTCCTTGCCATCCATGAAAATTATAATTCCTTCCCCTTTAAGCAAATGCAATGAGGAAGCATTGGAAGAGGGATGAAATTTTTTTCTTTTGTCATCTTTCTCAAATATTGTTTGACCTTAATCACTGTCTTCCAACACGCTTAATGTGACATCACCTTGAAACAAAAACACACAGCTCTCTAGTCTGGCTCAGGAATGAAACAGCCCTGATTATTAGTCCTCTGTGTGATCTTTTCAGATTGCACTGATGAGATGAAGCTTAATCTCGTTTCTCTCCTCTCCAGGACCACAAACCACAGGCAGTTGAAGGCCGCCTGAAAATCTCTTACATCTGGAGGAGCAATAATTCATGGGATTTCGCCTGACAGCCATGACAGGCAGCAGGGCAGCTAGGAACAACCGTCTCTTATGTTGTGCTATTTGCAAGAAATCAGAAGAGGAGGAGCCGGCCCAGCACCATCTCCTTCTTTAGCATCTGTTAGCGGAGAGAACCCTTTTATTTTCTGCCAGATGCTGCCTGAATAGGTCCTAAATATTACATAGACAGTAGCTATCACGTCGAAACAAAATTCCTGGGTGTCTGCTAAGCTGCAAAGCATATGAGGGCCTATTGTCTGGCAAAGGGTCATGGTTAAATTTGCACAGATTTTTCTAAAACAGAGATTTCAGATTCTGCATGTGATTTACGGGCATTTGCACACCCCGCTGTGCTTGAATATGATACCATCTTCTGAGTAGGGTTATTTCATGAAATGTATATGGGATTTAGCTAGAGCAACTTTTACTGGGCAGCTTAGAATAGCCAGCGGAGTACTAGAATTTACTGCGGCACAGCTTGTGCTGTCAGGCTCAGGGTTGGTGTTTATGATTTCTGCAGAAGCAGAAATAAACAACTTCTCCTTAATGGCCTTCTTTATGTGTCGGCAGCAGTGGTCCTATCTGGTCTGACATGGTAGCTGGTGCAGCAAGCGCTCTGTCCCCATTTCATGGGGAACCAGTGTCTGAACATTTGCATTTCTGCTTTTCTGAGCTTTCTGTGGCAGCCAGAAATGGGGAAAGAGCCTGCAAATCTTTCAATGGGTAGCAATCCACTCTAGGTTTCAGCGCTACAAATACATTATGAATAGAATGACTCAATCTGAGGACTGTGACAGAGAGAAGAGAAGGAAACTTCCATATTTATTTTCAGATCGTACCTTGTCCATAAACCCTGTAAAAATACTCATCAAAGAAAATTTAAATGACTTTGTTGAGACGCCTGTTTTCCCAAAGCATGCATGACATCGTTAAGGCACCCCTCAATAGACATGTCAAGGTGTAGTTAAGCAATATTAAGAATAATATGACACATATGCACAAACATGAATATGTGAAAATATATATTCTCCAATTTAGGGAAAAAAAAGTAATTATCGAAAACTTTTCTGATGTAACACATTTTAAAAGTTCCAAAGAATGTTGATATATTTGTATCTAGGAGCAGGCAGAAAATACATTTAAAAAAAACCAAACAAAAAACAGAAAAAACTAGACAACCATTTCATGCCAAAGAAAAACAATTCCTTTGCCAAACTACACATTGTTAACTTAAAATGTGTTCCATGTGGAAATAGGAAGACTGATTTTAAGGAAAGGCTGGAGATCTGAAGTCAGCTGGCTCTGTGCCTGTCAACTACACATTTTGGCTTCTAGTTTTACAGCTAGAATTGGAAATATTTATTTCCCCTATTTAAGACTAGTTCTTTTTCTTTGCCTAGTAAGCCAATGAATTTGCTTGTAAACATGCATATAGAAAAAAAAAACAACTTCCAGGCGATACGCAAGGGAAGGATAATTTAAAATCTCTTGTAGGCAGGATATGATAGGTTGGAAAGACTACGTTTTGCTCTGTTCTCATTTTGGCCAGCCCGTTTGCCAGCATTTTTGTATACTCATCACATTTTTCTGGAAAGAAATTAAATTACCGAAGCCTTCAGCTCTTGAGTATGAAAGCTTATGACCACAAGACAGACACTATTTGGAAGACTTATATCTCTACTGATGACAATGTTTACCTATCACCCCTGTTTACAATTATCAATGTCGATGAGCCTTCAGCAAGCTGGTACCTGGTGTCTTCGAAGTAGTCATTATATTGTGGTCTTATGCAGGTTGCAGATAAACTCAAATGCAGCATGAACACACAGCTATGAACAGTCATTGGAAAGACCTTACAAAGGGAAAGAGCCCTGGTATTCGGAAAAAAAAAAAAGACCTAAAACACATTTGCCAGTCTTATCAAACTCACATTGGGCTACTTAATTTACCACGCATTTTTCAGCATTGGATCTTTACAAAACTAGGAGTATTTTTATGTTGTTTTATGTCACATGAAAGAGTGGGAATTAGAACTTCAAGTGAATGGGGAGGTGTAGCTTTTATTTCAGCTTCCTTCTCCAGGAGACAAATCCTGAGGCTTTTGGTAGCCAGATTTTAGTCAGTCTGAGGGAGCAAGGGCTATTTATTGCAATTCTGAGAGCAGAAAGCTCCTCCTTTCCACACATACTCCTTTGCTGGAATGCCCAAGTTTTATTTATGATTTTGGATTTTATTTCACAGCATTCCAGTTTAGTTTAGCATGATGTATTTAATAACCATGTCGACTGTCTTAATTACCCTATAAAGCAGGGTTCCACTGGCATTTGACCCTCCACGGCATACCAGAGAAACTGCAGACCCATGATAATTACCAACCGCCTGTGAGAAAATTAAACAAAAAGGCCCAACTTTTAAACCACCATTTTAAACGACCTATTACATCTCAGGAATAAATCATTGATGAAATAGCCTGCTTAACAGGAAAATAGCTATTCCATAGCGAAGAATTTCCCCTCGCATGATCATGAAGAGAATATTAAGTATTCCTCAGCTCAAAAGGTTAGATTTTATGTCTGTCCAATGCCTTTTAATGACACATTTTTGTGTAATTTTACTGTAATCAAAGCCTTTTCCAATAGAGGTTATGGACTGTGAGTATTTTGTCAGACTTAAACATTTTGCTCTCCGTAGAATAGTAAATGAACTTAGATATGGCCAGAGGAAAAAAAGTCTGTTTATAATTGGAGAACATTCTGATTAAAAGAAGGTCTATGTGCATAGTTTTATTTCCTTTGATTAGCATAGCCATTTGCTATACGTTTTGCAAAAAACGCTAATCAATCACTCGGTGTGATAAGATTGATTTATTAATTGTTGCCATGGTCCAAAAAAATAGTGCCCTGCTTTGAAGGTCTAAATGTCTGGATTAATTTGAGAATGGTGCCAATATGTCATAACTAATCATGATATATTGTTATGTTTATTTCTATGTAATAGTTCTATCAGTCTGAAGCTCAACAAACATAAAGCTTAAGGTCTCCCCTTGCCACTCCCATTGATAAATATTTGTTTGGTGAAAACTGATATTTTACATATGTTTCCTATTATGGTTCCCAGTGTGACATTAGAGTTATACTAGATAACTCTTTTCTGATCTCACTATAATCCAGTAATTAGGATAATAACTTGAAAAAAATTTTTTGACTGTAACTCAGATAAGGACATATAAAAATTGTAAGATTTTGTTCTTTTTTCTTTTTGCAATAATTTCGACTCTCTTCTTTGCAAAAAGCAAGATAACCACACGTGCCTTGAGGTCACATAAGGTCCATTTCCAGGTTTCTAACACCGGCCATTTTTTTTTCTTTTTTTGGGCAAATTGCCTGGGACCCAGGGAAGCTGGCCAATGGGTACTAAAAATAATTGGGTGAACAAGTATGCACTTTTGGCAAGACTCTATAGTAGAGAAGAGAAGTTCTAAATTGTGGTCAGGTATCCCAGCATACCGTACTCATACTGCTGCTTCCCAGCTGCGTGATGTTCAATAAATGAGTCACCTTCTCTGAATTTCAGTTTTCTCACTTGTAAAATGGAAATAATGGTAGCTGTTTCACAAGGTTCTGGGAGGATTAAATGAGATAAATTATGGGTGATGCCTTCCAGAAGGTCTGAACCATAATAGGTATCCAGTTTTTTGTTAAATTTGATCTGTTGGCTCTATCCCCTGCTGAGTTCACAGTAATATGACTAATGCTTTGTTAAATGTTTTCTTATTGAAACCCACTCAAAAGTGTCCAGGTTTAAAAAGACATCACCTATTATCAAGGAACGGCTGACCAAGGAGCCTTAATCTCTTTTCCAGACCATTTATGCCACATGCATGTCTATGACCACCAAGGCTTTCAACTGGTACGCTCCTCCCTTCTCTTCAAACATTGTGTCCCCATTGATTCCCAGAGTAGACTCATGGTCACAAAAAGAAATATCCAACCTGAAAGGCTTATTACCAAGTGAAAGAAGCCAATCTGAAAAGGCTGCATACTGTGTAGTTCCAACTATATGACATTCCGGAAAAGGCAAAATGATGGAGACAGCAAAAATATCAGTGGTTGCCAGGGGTTAGCAGGAAGAGAAGGATCAATAGGCAGAGCACGGAGGTTTGTAAGGGCAGTGAAACTGTTCTGTATCACACCATTACACATTTGTCAAAACCCATACAATGAACCACACCAAGAGTGAACCCTGATGTAAACTATGGACTTTGGGTGATAATGATGTGTCTGTGAAGGTTCATTCATGATAACAAATGGACTCCTCTGTCTGGTGTAGGATGCTGGTAATGGGGGAGGCTGTGCATGTGAGGGCAGGGTGGGAGGGGAAATCTCTGTACCTTCTGCTCCACTGTTACTGTGAACCTACAACTGCTCTAAGAAATAAAGTCTATTTAAACAAACAAACAAACAAACAAAACATTGTGTCCCTATCATACATTATTCCCTTACTTCTTTTCAGTACAGCTAAAGAGGGCTGTACTGAAATTATTTAAAATAATTTTAAAATACTTTAAAGAAAAAAATATATAAATCAGGAAAAGAAATGACATCATTGGGTTCTTGAAGTAGAGATTTCTTAGCTCTCAGCAAGGTCTGTCCAGTTCTAGATTTAAACCTGAAGTTCTGTGCTCATGGGCCACTGTATTCACACCCCTGGTCACCTGTCGAAAGGAGAACACCTCACCTTGTACTGGAGAAAACTGTCCTTTCTGACATGTTCTGCCATTCAGGCTCTGAGCTAACCATCAGCCTCGCCCATCCACTTAGGATTTTTCTACTCAAATCAAGGTTTTGGTCTGAGAAACAACCTTTTCTCAACAGAGTCACATCACAAATTATATCATTTTTAGGTGAGAAAAGGTATAGGAATAGGTATAGGAAATAGCTAGGTCAATGAAGACACCACAGCCTGATATAATTCCCAAAGTCACAGTTACTATAATATTTAGTGAAGTTACATTTCTTATGTAAACAATTCTCAGGAGTAGCCCTGGTATAAAATCATCTAGGTGGAGATGGATAGCCCTGATCCAATAGCTCCTGGAATCTATTTTTAATTAAGGTTCTTGCAGACTCTTACCTCACCTACCGAAGAGTGCAGCAGCTCTGGACCCCATGGACCCTGAAGCGATCCTGAACAGGATTCAGAGGGACTGACCACATGGGTGGAAAATTACAACTTGATTTTCACTAACCTCAAACTAGAATCTATGATTTTGTTCAAATCTGAATGCAGACAACAAACCACAGTGACATGAACAGCACTTGTGATGCTACCAAAGCAAATCATACATATTTTCACATCACATTACACATGTGGCAGATATCATTTATGCTCATCAACACCTCAAAATTCCATGAGGCAGGAATTAGGTCTGTTACCATGTCTTATTATTTAATGCATTAATAATGAGGCACATATGTTCCTACATCATAAATTATTTTTAAAACATTTCTATCACTATATGTAAGTAGCATAACTTTCCTTTGCAATCCTATCTGTTACATTATACAGATGTAAATGCGTTATCCTTAGATAGGGTTCTTAAAGAATTTTCCAGACTGCCAAGGGGGTCTACTGCACAAGAATTTTGAGAATTTATGCTAACATCACCTTTAATTAGCAAACAGCTGGGCTTCTGATAGAGATTCTGCTTTCCTCATTCTCCAAGAGAGAAAGAAACAACTTATTCAAGCTGGCCAAATTGTTTCCCCGCCCCCAGACTTCCGAGGCTAGAAATGACAATAAAATGCTCTTTTCTTTTTGATGAAGCTGTAAGGGTCCAGGGAGCCATATTTACCGCTAAGTAAAGCAAGTTCAGTGGTAGAAGAAATTAAACTAACAAGCAAGATAAGAGAAAGAGGCGAAGAGTAGAAGGTCTGATAATTGTCCTTAAATCTGGATCCCGTCCCTGGGGCAAGCACCACTCCTCTATCTATGGTTGGCTTATATAAGCCGATGGGTGTCCTTTCGGGGTTGCTTTAGGATGGGTTTCTGATGCTTGTAACAATGACAACAACAAAGACATCCTAACTAATACAGAGAAACATCACGGCCTCTTTCATCTCTGATTCAGGCAGTATATTAAAAATCCTTTCCTTAGAACACCTTTATTGTGGACATTTATTATTTCTGCCTCATCCGAACCCTTCCCTTTTTCTTTCGTAAAAGGATACCATTTTTCCTCAGAAAACTGCCTCTCCCTGCTCTCAGCCTGCTCAGTTCAGATAAGGCCGGCCCACCCTAAGCTGCAGGGCTCAGCCACTCAGCACATTTCATAACCCCTGCCAGGTTCAACAGAACATGCTGTCTGGACCATTGTGAGGCAAGTCCGGAGCTTTTATGAAACCTGAGAACAGATATAGCTCTTTCCATTGGGACTGGTGACAACAAGGAGAAGTGACACTGTAGGTATAGGAGAAAGGTGAGGACAGGTGCCCCCGATAGTCCTGTTTTCCAGAGGCCAGAAACTGTTCGTGCTTTTCCTGCCTTGTTACAGGATGAAATTCCTTGAGCGATGCAGCTCAGTAACCCAGTCATCTTCCCTCAGTGCTTTCAAAATTGTGCCTCCTCCCTGTCCTCCCCATTTTGATTAAATAAATGAGTGAACGGATGAATCAGATTTCTTTGAATTTGGCCTGAACCTGGCACTGACCTGCCATACCTGAGACAGCTGCTGCCTCACCTGGTGACCTGTGTTCATTTTGCTTCTGACTCACTTTCCTTTACCCAAGTATAATGGGTAGAAGTCAATTCTGGCTCCCAGTATACTGTGTCACCGGGTTTATGGCACAAGAGAAGCCTCCATCCTCAGACAGAGGAGAGAGACTTCAAATAGGCAAGGATGCCAGTAGAAATAAACTCAGAGAATGAGGAAAGAATAAAAATGTCCCAGCTTTCATAGTTCTCAATGGTTTAGTTGTTGAGTTCATTTCTAGAACACACAACATCTGAATTTCTCAACACTTCACCCCAAGGGCTGGCTTTTTTTTTTTTTTTTTTGGTATTTTGATTTCCTAGTTCTTGTCCTATATTTAAACAAAGGACACCATCTTATAGACTGTTATACAAACTATCTTAGTTCCTTCAGGGTCAAGACCAAGAGAACCGTATGTCCATGGATCCCATTTGCTTTGTGCCCTCTCAGGTCTTCTATCCAGGTGGAGGCTCATTTCTGCCCCAACTCATTGTCAACATGAAGACCCTCAGATTTTTCAGTACCTTTACTACCTTCACAAATTCTGTGTAATCAAGGGATCCCAAGTCCCTAGTGTCTGTGTGTAAAAATGAATACATATGATTATTAGTGGCACAGTTGTTATTAAATATGTAATAGGTATTAGGCACTTCTCAAGGGCCAGATATTGTGCCATATGCTGGAGATATATTAATGAAATGAGACAAGATTGTCACTGTTTGCACACAGTCAGCCTCCTAAGGAGAAAGGGGGAGCTTCAGACAAATCATTAAAAATGTGCAGAATATTAAACGTGTCATGGTGAGACCTGAGCTCATGTAGCACGTCAGGAAATGCTCATCAGATGAGATAACCCTGAAGGATGAGTCCTTAAACAAAGAAGCAAGAGAAAGGTTTCTCAAACACAGTGAAGAGAATATCCCATAAGTTCAAGACAAGGGATTAAAAGCATCAGTGTGGCCAGAGGCTAGAAAAGCAAGAGGGAAAAGAGTCCTCAGGGAGAGCACGGAGGTGGGAAGGAGCCAAATCCTGGAGAGCCTGGTAAGCCATGTTAAGAATGTTTCTAATCAGAGTAGACTTGAGAAAAACTCTACAGATTTGCAACAGATGCTGCGGGATATGGGAAATCGCTGTCAAGAGAAGAGCAAAGGGATTGCCAGTGTTTGTGAAGGCCTGGCTGAGGTTGGACATCATGACAATGTAATGAAAGCAATTAGCACAGCTATTTAATTTCCCCCCACAACACTTAACAGCCTAGAATGAGGCAGGATGAAAATAGGCCACAAGGTTGCATCAGAATGAGGGAGTGGCTTGGTATGTGCAAATGTTTGAAAGGAAAAGCTGGGAAGGGTGTGGGTGTAAGCAGTGTGATACTTAGACTGACCAAGAGGCCCAGGTCACGTATGGAAGGAGTAGTTAGAAAAGACATACAACATAATGGACACCTACATAACTCTTTTGTTCGCTTCCAGGCTCCATGAGGCCTTGTGACCTTGGGGACATTACTTCACACATTTGAGCTAAGAAAAGGGAGCTTGCTGCTTCTTACCTCATAATGTTTTGGGGAGAAAAAAAATGAGAAAATTTATGTCAATAGTTTAGCCAAGGGCCTGGCCCATAGTAGACATTCAACAAATGTTATTTTATAAAGAAGGCAGGAAAGCAGGTGTGTGAAGAGCTTGAGAGACCTGGAGAAGAAGTGGTAAAGGGGAGGGAGTCCTGGAGAATTGAAGCTCTAGGATAGTAGGATTGAGGAGGTAACAGAGATGAAAGGATCTTTTTAAATTTTTTTTGATGGAAGGATCTTAACATTGAGTTAGAGACATTAGAGAAGTGGGAATCCGGACACCATGAGAGCAGCATTTTACAGACCATCAACTTGTGACAGGTGATGATGACAAGAGGGAAAGTCACACTACAAGCCGGAAACCAATATTCTCAGTGACAGATCTAGTGGAAGCAATGTGTTTGGGTCAGGTATGCACACTCCATAGGGCCAACAGCTGTTCAATTCTAGGCCTTCATACCCTTAATCACTGTAAGTTCCTTCATGGACCTTCAAGTTCTCCTGCATTTGGGAGTCTTTCCCTAAGCAGACTCTTTGATTTCTGCTCTTGTGACAGAACTTTGGTCTTCATCTCTTCTGGCTGTGACTCTCCTGGGCCCTCCACTCAGAACCAAAGTTCTGCTGATCACAGTCCGTAAGAACTGTCTTTCTTTTCCTCTGCCTGACCGACTGAGCCAAACGGGTCAGGCGTCAGGATGGTGAGTCTCAAAACGCCTCACCATCCACTGAATTCTACCCTCTTAATCATGGCCTGCACGCATGTGTCTATGAACATTTACAGAGTAAGGGCCCAGCTGTCCTACTGGGAGTTATGCCATGTTGCCGGGTCATTGCCATCGATTTCTCTGTAGTTTCTAACACTGGACTTCCTCTGCCTTTGTGACTCTCAGCTGTCGAATTGTGCCTACTCCTCAGAACCACTGGCTCCTTCAGGACATCACTGCCCTCTACCAGGAGATTTCTTCCAATTCTCATTTATTTAACTTACACTTTTCTCCAGCTAATTCTCAAAGATATGTTCCATTTCTGCCCTGCCTGCAAGTGCCAGTCTGCATTCCTGATACCTCCCCAAAGCTAAAATCAAACTAACAGTAGTAACAAAGGTTTGTTCAGTCGCTGTAACATTTACCAATTTCTTGCAGGACTTCTCCGAAAGCCACTATTACATTTATTGGCCTACTGAATGATTTCTATTTCCCTCTTTCCCTCCATCTAGATTCTATAAGAGGAGGTCCTAGTCTCTTCTTTGTGACCTGCCATTTCATTTCATTCTTAGCTCAGTCTCCTCCTATCTCACATGGGAACTTTTGCCACTAATTATCTCCTCTCTTGTCTGGGTCTTCAATCTCATCATTTTCCCTGTGTTTCCTTTCTTCAGCCAACAAACATGTTCACCACACCCACCTCTCCATTCCAAAAACTACCTCCCCTTCAACCTTGATTCCCTAACAAGATGGACTCATCTGTCTGCACTTGCTGTCTGTACTTCATTACCCCCAATTCTCCCCTTATTACAATCAGGCACCCACACCTACCACACCACTGAAGCCCAGCTCTTAAGAGTCACTGAATTGCAATGCAGTGCCTGCAAATGTGAATTTTCCATTTTGAAATGTAACTGTACTTTCTAGGTCAAAAAAGAGAGAGGAAATCTCTTCACCTCTACACTCTAATGCCCCTTCAAACCAGGTGTTGGCCTCTTTTAACCGAGAAGGAAAGGAGTTACAGCCCAAATTCAAAGAAAAATAAACAATTTGATTCTTTGCTTTTGAGTTTCCAGAGCCCAGTTACTGAAGATACAAGGGTGATTTAAGAAATTTCTTAGGATAATTTTGATGATATGATATTATCACCTCAGGTACAGATGTTAGAATTTCTTGCCTATAATGTGCATTTCTAACTACCTCTCATCATAAACACCAATAATCTCCTTGAAGTTTTCATCTTATTTACTTCTCTGCAGCAGTCTACACAGTTGACTGCACTTCTTAAAACATCACTTTTCTTTAGTGTATAAAACATCACTTTTTCATGTTTTATTTCTATTTGTCTAAGTACTCCTACTAGGTTTATTTTGTTTCCTCTTATTCTTTTAATTTTCCTTTAAAAATCAGTTTCCTTCAGAATGCTATCCTCAGCCCTCTTCGTACTGGACACAATCTCTCAGGGGTGCCTCACTTTGCTCACTTTGCTCAGACAGCTACCCCGAACCCCAGGTCCATGCATTCCACTGCCTAGCAGACATCTTCAACAAAATATGTCCAAATTTCAACATCTCAACGTTGTTCTTCCTCCAGTTCCAAAGTGAATTGGAGTGCCACGTCGGCTATAACAGTAGTAGTGGGGTTCCTTATCCCATCTCCTATAACAATATCACCTTCCACATTCACTCAAGCTAAAAACCTCAAAGTCATTTAAGACTCATTTATAACTCCACATATTAGATATTACAGAATTCTACCTGTTCTACATACGGGATATCTCAAAATCTTATTTCTATGGCATCACTGCCATTTGACCAATTAGACATCTTTCTACTCATCCCATATTATTTGGCTGAGACAGAATTATTTTAATAACCTCCAAAGTCTCAGTTTAGTGTCAGCTCAAGTTATGTGTCTCTCATGGGCCACTTTTGGCTCTCTCTCCACTCGGGGACTCAGTCCTGATGTTGGGACATAGCAAAAAGAAAGAGAACAGAACAAGGTTCTAGGTTTTCAAGTTTGGCACAAAGTGGGTAATGTTCTTTTACTCGCATTTCATTGGCCAGAAAAAAATCCCAAGACACAATTTTACATGAATGAGTCAGGAACTATAATTTCCCCTCAAGGACAGACCCGGGTACATTTGGTAGAGATGTAACCAGTTAGGAAAGAGCAGTGGATATTTTGAATAAAAACTAGAACACAAGGGCCGGCCGAGTGGCGCGGAGGTTAAGCGCTGGCCTGGGAAGCCAGCGGCCCCGGTTCGGTCCCACATATGAGGGCCAGTGACACTGCCCTTAAAAAAAAACAAAAACAAAAAAACAAAAACAAAAAAAAAAAAACTAGAACACACTCTATCCTCTAAGAAGATTTTGATGCTCCCAGTTTTTCTTCACTTGTAATTCTACCTACTATTTAAGCTCATCTCACCATACCCATGTCTTTAACAGTCACTTACACATTCACGAGTCAAATCTATATCTCCAGTCCAGATACCTCATCCAAGATCCAGACTTGGATTCCAAATGCTATTAGCAGGGTCTGTGTAGATATGTCACTGGGAGTTAAATTTCAGTAAATCTCAAACTGAATATATATCCTTTTTCCAAATCTGTTTTACATTTGCTCTTACATTTCTTATTTTGATGAACATTATACTAAAGCACATGCCACGTGACATTTTAATTGTGCTGTTTATTAAACTGCCCCTTCTTCCTCCTGCCCCACCCTTACAGAGTGAGCTCCTTGAGGTTGGGGCCATGTTTTTATTTCTCTGTCCCCAGTGTCCAGCAATATGCCTTATTCCTAACAGGTGCTTAGTAAATGCTGCTTTGTTGAATAAATGAATGCCATCAGCCCCCATCTAAATGATGCGTTTCCAGTTGCCCTCCTTCAGTCCATTCTCTAAAATATCACCCCATTTCTTCTCTGAAGCATGAAACATATTGACTGACTTCTGGTTGCCAGTATTGTGATGGGTGCTCTTCACAGCATGGCATACAGTTGTCATCCCTCTAGAGCTTGAACTTCCCTTTTCAGCTTCATTTGCCACCATTTTTTTCACATACCCAGCCCCCATCCGGCTAGTGTATTTCCCGAGTAGAGTATGTTGGCTCTTGGCGTCTTCCCACTTTTTTGACCTGAAATGACTTCTACCCCTCCTCACTCAACACCTCTATTTTTTTACTTCGTGCCCACATTCCAAGTACTTTTCAAAGTCAAACATCAAGTGTTTAGAAAAGGAGTTCTTCACGCACAGTTTTCCTTACAGCCTGGACAAAATTAATTTTAATTTCCACTTGCATTTCCCATTTTGTTATATGGTTATACTATTTTTAAGACATGCCACATTGTGTCACAATTATATATGTGCAGGTTTCTTTTAATAGAGAGTAAAATGGTTGAGTTTTGGGGATCAGGTCTTATTCATTCTGAATCTCATGAGGGCTTGGCTGAGAGATTGGTGGGAAGTAAACCCAGGACTGGCTGCCTGAATGAATGAAATGCTGAGTGTGAGTGTGGTGTGGTCCCCTGTTTCTGAAGCCACATGAAAGAGGCGCTGGAGAGGGAGGGCAGCTGGGACCATTCCAAAGTGTTCAGGAGGCTCATACCAAGTGGTTTCCAATTTTTCTGAGAACTAGGGGATTGGAAAGGGTTGGGAAGCTGAGGACAAGGCTAGAAGTCTAAAACAGAAAAGGCACAGAAAGTGTTCTCTGCAATAGGGCTCTGCTAAAAAGCACCAATTGGTCAGTTCAAATGAGGTGTTATAAACTTATCAGGAAAGTCCCACTGCTCATGGGTCTGGTCTTTTTCAGTGATGCACTTCTGCCTGAATGTGGAGTGAAGAAATGAGATCATAACAGTCTCCATAGATTTGGGGATGGGCAAATAATACATATTTGAGGGCTAGTACATTATACTTGAGACTACAATGGGTATTAAACATGGAGTGCACATGAGAGAAGGAGGTGCATCCTTCTGACAGCCAATTGTGAGATTTTTGTCTAAAAATTTTCCTCCCTCAAGTAGACAATATTAACAGGAAGTAAAACAAACCTCCTGAGCATCACTATTTATGATCATTGGCAAAAATATCACTCCTGTCAGGCACTTGGAAATTTATTCCAACTCACTTGTGTGTGTATATGTCTGTATACAGATATATACATATCCCCACATAAATATATGTCAGTATTGAATCACACAGTTTTGATCCTCTAAGGCAAACAGACCTCCTTTGAAGTTTTCCGAAAGAAATTTCTCTTATTGCTATCATTGTCCTTATAATACACATTCAGTAACTTATCTGCATATAAAAATGTTGCTGATATCTAACAACAATCCTGAATAGTTAGAGACCATAACAATGAAGATCAATTTTAGATTTAAAAACAATCTAAATTCCACAAATAGATTCAGGTAGCAATCATAATTTGAAATAGCATCAATTAAAATACTTAACAGTGGTTAATAATATATATTATAATATGAAAGTGCTGTAATTTCCCAGAGCAAAAGACATTCAGATATAAGGCTAGTACATTAAAAGAAATGATAATAAACACCATGGACTTGAAAGCATTATGTTATTGTAGAAAATTTTTATACTGAGTACAGTGTTTGAAATTATACCTAGTTTGCAGTAATAGAAAAACAATCTTGGACCCCCGATTCCTTGACATGACATAGGAAGTTAAGACAGACAAACAAACAAACAAAAAACAAAGAAGAAACAACTAGAATTTAATAGGGTAAATGATGAATTTTTATTTTTACTGCAAGTACTTTTCTTTTTCATAATCTCTATGTAATATGATGTATTTGACTTGGGAATGTAATTTTTGAGAGAATTTTTTGGTGGAGCAATGAGGCAGGGGGAGTGGGCAGTTATTTGGATGTATCAAGTTGGCACAGGGAGGAGATCAGGAGTGCAAGGATGTGGGTTACAGCCCACTATGTACCATGGGAGGCTGTGCTTAGCCCAGCTCAGGGTACTTTTCTCTAAACTCCTGTTCCTTTGCCTCACCAACCCAAAGAAAGGACCCAAAATTGGAGCATCAGTTATTTTCCTAATAGAGAGTTAATATATGACAGATAACATTTGTGGATTTGAATTGTTTGTGGCAGATTTTCATATAACTAGACCAAAGAAGTATTAAAACAAAGCACACACATTATCTAAGAATACAATATTAGGTTTCTTTCAAATAAAAAAAGATTCTAGCAGATTTCTCTACTTTTCTTTTCCTACACCTTTATTCTCAAAAAACAAATAAACCAAAAACAAACAAAAAAGAAAACCTCAAGAGGTCTCAGCATATGAAGCTAAATTTGATAATATGAGTAAAACCTAAGACTTGTGAAATTTAAAAATAATGTGAAATCATAAAATGTTTTCATTAAAATAGTTTTCTAATAAAAGCATAACTTATACCTTGGAAAAGTACAACAACTTGTGAATTAATTTATTTTATTTGCTATGGATATTTGTTATGGTCAATCATTAGGCAGAGACGAGATATTTCATACACAAATGAATACATAGAAAATCTAACTGCATATTCTCATTCATATTGTTTATAGCTAATGCTCTTTTGCTGCTGTTTAAAATAGTATTTTTTCCCCTTGTGCCATGTGCCATGAACATATATAGGAAGAATAATAACACGCATGACATAAGCCTAAGTTAGTCAATTGAAAACTGAGAATTCTTCCATTAATGTTGGGAAACCTCATGAGAGTTGGCATGTTGAATGTGGTATTTCCTAGGGTAAGTGGGCAGCAGAGCGGGAATGGAAAGAGGGTAATGGCTCAAAAACAATGCGCGAATGCACCCTCTCTCATCGGCGTGGTCACCGAGGTGTGTCCACGGTGTGGTGTCGAATCAGGGCTGCGCTCATTCAGCTGTACCTGTGTCATCAGCTGGCTTCTCCCCATCATCTGCTTCCTGCTAGAAGCACAAGGAAGAGAGTATGGGAGACAAAGCTACTTTCTCTATACACCGCGGCCCAGAGGTAGGATGCAACTCCTGGCTTACCTTACGATAACTAGAAATAAGTCACTTAATCATACTGCGCAGCAAGGGGGTGTAAGAATACAGTCCCTCCTGGTGAGGCAGCTGCTTTCCAGGAACAGGTGTTCATGTACCATGAAAGGAAGAACAGATTTGGGGGAACAGCTCGCATTCTGCCGTAAATACCTACACCTGCATTCAGCCTTTAATGTTAAAATTTAATAGTCTTAATTTGACAAATTACTTTATCTAATTTGGACATATAGGTCACATTTGCATCATCTGAAACTCTTTCCTAGTTAGAGGGGCTATGTTCCACCAATAAGTAATGAATAGATTTGACATAGGACTGACGATTGATTTCAATAAGCAATTTAACTTTTCCTTGGGGATAAAATAGTGAATTAGATGAATTTCTACATGTTTAACACTTTTCTGGACACTCATAAACAGTCATGAACAAAAATGATGTAAAGCTTATATTCTAGTAGGGAGACCAATAATGAAACACAGAGGAGAACAAAAAATCCAGAAAACACAAATCAACAATATGAGTAGATAGTGACAAGTGCCCTGAAAAAGAGGGTGAATGGGAATGGCAAGTTACATCAGAGAGCTGCCCGGAGAGACCTCACTGAGAAGGTGACCGTTACGTGATGACATGAAGGATGAGAAGGCGTCAGACATGCAAATCGTCAAGTGGAAATTTTCAAGGCAGTGAGGCTTGCAAATGTACGGAAGCCAAGTAGGGTTGAGCTTCCAAGCCTGTATCACTATCCATGGCCAAAGGGTTGAGGCAATAATCCAGGGGTGTGAGAGGGTCACAGAGCAAGGCAGGGGACAGCCCACATGGAGCTGTGGAGGCCACAGAAAGGACTCTGGCATTTCCTCTGTTTGGCAGAGGAAACCACTGGGCTTGAAGCAGGCAATTGCTGCCCTGTATTGAATTAGGGGACACGAGAAGAGATTATAATGAGAATATATGGGGGGAGCCTAACCCAGATGCGGGAAACTGTGAGAACCTTGAATGTGAGTTTGAGTTTTGAAGGATTAGCTATAGCTGAACAGTTGAGGTGTGTACATCTGACTGAAGAAACGGGGGAGACAGCAGAGAGGGTGTAAAAAATGATCAGTTGTGAGTGGCAGAAGACGAGGTCCAGGCATAGAATCATAGAGTCTTTTGTATTGTACTAAGGGATTTGGATTTTACCTTCCAAACAATAGGGCATTTGAGGCCCTAAGCAGAGGTGTGGCAGGATCAAATTGGCCTGAAAGGGAGCCTTCTGATAAATAACCTGGGAGAATGGACCGAGTGTGTTTGGCACAGAGAATAGTTGTCTGTATGAAAAGTGACAAGGGCCTAAAGCCATACCTGAGACCAGGGCTATCCAAGTAGAAATATCAGACATCAGTGGGAAGAATAAGGAGATGTCTAGAGTTTTTCCAGTTCTATGGATGTTGTCGGCATTTTCATAGATAGAGAATACAGGAGAAGCAAATAAAAGCTGGATGGAGAGAAAGAGGGCCTGTAATGGGGTAGAAGGCTTGTAGTGTGTAAGAGAACTCTTATTTGCAACTAAAAATGAATTCCTAGGAGTGACTAAAACTGTGATAGTTGGAATTATGCACCTTAAAAGGTATTGAATTATTTCTTTGAACTTGAAATTTAAATACCCAAATAGTACAGGGTCAGGTACTTGCAATTGGATAGTATATTGATTTAAAAAAAACAAGCACATATTATAGCAATATTTACAGAGCTGCATTTGAGGGTATTTTAATATCAACTAATTGGTAAAGACTATACCTATTCGTTCGACATTATATCATTAACTTATATTCATAATCATATAGGCAATAGCCAACATCTGTAACACATTACTTGTTAGACATTGTGCTAAGTACTTTACATATATTAATTATCTCATTTAATCTTAACAGTCTTGAAGTAAGAACAAATATTATCCCCTTTTATCATATGAGGAAGCTGGGCTCAGAGAGGTTGTATAATTTGCCAGTGGTCACCAGCTGGTAAACGGCTGGGCAGAGATCCTACTCTTATTTTGAACTCTAAGATAACACAGCCTCTATCACATTTTCTTTTTCAATATCATTTGATGATTCACTGACATGTCTTCTTGGGGCCTCTTATCATATGACAGAATGTAGTTTAAACCAAGTTATTAGCTTTGGCATTAAAAAAAAAAAAGTAAACTTGCTTTTTCACTTTAAGTGTATTTGACACTGTTTTAATCAGTTTAGTGTCCTAATGAAAGCAAGAGTCATGAGGGCTGGTTTCTCTGGTGGGAAGGACCATGGGTTTGGAGTCAGCAGGTTTGGATTCAAATCCAGGTCAGTACCTATTGACTGGTTTATCTCAAGCAGGTTTCTTTTCCCCTCAGGATTCACATCTATAACATGGGGGCTCTACCCCACATCGGTGCTGGGCGCTGTGGAGGCAAGCATTCAATAAACGCTGTCAAGTACTTTTACAGATGAAACATTCACCACTGAGTCGGAAGCAGAAATATTTGATTCGTACTTTCTTCATTAAAAATGAAACTAGCGTGTTAGTTGCAGTTTTCCCCTCTCCGTTTAAATCAAGAGAAAGCATTCTCTCTTTTTCTGGTCTTGGTAACTTTGTCAGTCTTTATTTGTCTGTCCCCTCCCCCACAAGAAAAAACCCCACCACGTCAGTCAAGAGATGATGAGCCCACGCCTGTGGAATCTTGGGGTAATGCGGTGCCAGGGACAGGAACCTGCCATCTACGTGCTCGTCACCAGCTCCCTCTCACTTTCCACTTGGCTTCTTGCCCTCCTTTCCCATGTGTTGGCTGTTCTCATTTCCAGATCAGAGTTGACCTTTTTTGTAAGGTTAAAAAAAGCGTTAAAAGCCTCTGCCTTTTTACTGTCATACATTATTAGCTTTCTCATCCCATCAAATAAAAGAGCTGTATTCTCCTTTACCCAGCTCTGTGAGTGATGTATTTAAAGAAGGCTTTTTCCCCCCTCCATTTTCTTACAGTTTTTTTTTCCAAAAAAAAAAAAAAAAAGAAATCTAGCATCATGAATTAATTTAACAAATGTAGTAAAACAGCCCTCTATCTTCATATAGAACCCCCTCTGCCCACTACCATCAAAAATTAATATGGGCTTGCTGTGAGTCATTACCCAAAAATGCCAACATAATCACAAAATTAAAGCCGGATCTCTTTCATTGTCAAGTACATATATTTTACTACTTCCGTATACGTTGATGCATATATAGATGGCAAAAGAGATATTACCATTGTATGACACGATTTTTAAAATTTTTGTTTTGAGATAATTAATAGTGTACATGCAATTGTAAGAATGAATACAGATAAATCCCATGTACCCTTTAGTTAGTTTTCCACAAAGATTTTTAAACAAAGTCATTTCTATTTATGTGTGCCACTACATAGTACTTGGATAGGCCCAATGCACTGGCTTTTGTTTGAGACCCGAAAAGTATTTGTTCAATGTCAATGCAGTTTTTGCCTTCTCAGCAGCCACATGCTCACAAATATTACTTTCTTTGTTCTCTGAGAGAATTCTTGGAAAAAAAGAATATTAAAAACACAATATAAAAACAGGATTATTTACCAGAAATGCCATTTTAAAATATGTAAAATAATGGCAATATTCAAATAAAGTATTTTACCCTTTCTAAAATATCCGTTAATTATTTTACAAAGCCTATAGAAAAGTTCTTAAATGCCATTGCATTACAATTGATAGTTATACTGTAGTTTGTTGTTTGCACTGGTGTGTGTGTGTGTGTTTGGTTACTTTAATTTGTAACTCATAAAGTGTGTGTGTTTAACATGGTCGTCTCTGTTATTTTTATTGTGACATTTATTTTATTGAATTTTCTACAGGATTAGAAATCTCTCCAAAGATGCATATCTTTTGAGACAGACAAACCGAATGAAAGCTTTTCAAAACAGAAGGGTTAAAAAAAAATCTCCTAAGAATTCTACAATGTTTTCCATGATCTAATCATAAAACTAAATTATCATGGTGACAGCCTTCCATATCTGGCTCCTCTGAGTCTCTTTAAATTAATTCAACACCATTACAATTCTGGGAAGCTAGAGGCTGTGACTTAGAGTCCAATTAAAAACATAACATAATTTAACTGTTGATAAAAAGATAATCTTAGAAAGTTCATTTTCATGGGAATTATTAAAAACTTGATATATTCCACATGGGAATAACAATTTCATTTCACCTCAGGTAAGGAAAGTAAATGGAAATAAATTCAATTGTAAGTACAACTAAAAAAAAAATGCCTCCAAAAATATAATTTTGGATACTTACACTGGTGTTCTTGATGATTGATACAAAAAAAGTCATGCTTTACTTTCAAAGTTAAAAGTAGAAAAACAACCAAACAAACAATAAACCCGAACATAGCTCTGGCCCTCTGACTCTACAAACTAAAGCCATTGAATAGAAATGTCTCAGTCCACAGTGGAAAAAGCCACTAGGTCAGTGAACAATTTTAGAGATGAATTTATAGACCACTCGAGTTCTTAGTCATATTAATAGTTGAATAGTATGTGCAATAATTTGGCCCAAGTATTAAAAATGACTAAGCCTAGCTAATTAGGTAGACAATCACTCACTTTTGGCTGCAGCGTCACTTGAAGCACTAAGTTATAATATTCTTTATTAACTATTCTATAAATTCTTAACTCGTGGGGTTACAAATTCCTCTGTTCCAGCAATAGATGTTGTCAGGGAATAGCAACTTACCCCATTTTTTTTTCCTTTTGACCTAGAGAGGGCTGGCCTCTGGGCTCTGGCACAGACACACAGCGGTGAAGGGAGGAAAAGGCAGTCATGGGAATTAGTCATTAGGCTGAAGGAGAAAACTGGGCTGAAGTTTATTAATTTAAAAACTATAACGTTTGAGTTTTGCATATTTCACAAAAAAGCTGTTTGTCTAAAACTAAAAGAAAAATATGTAAATAAATAATAACAATGACTGCTTCAACCTTCAGAATTTGGATGGATCTTGAGAATATCATGCTAAGTGAAATAAGTCAGACAGAAAGCTGAGAACCATATGAATTCATTGATATGTGGGATATAAAACTGAAATCAACAAAGGAACAAGACAAACAAAGAAACAAAAACTCATAGACGCAGACAATAGTTTAGTGGTCAGCAGAGGGTAAGGAAGGAGGGGGACGGCAGATGAGGGTAAAGGGGATCAAATATATGGTGATGGAGGGAGAACTGACTCTGGGTGGTGAACATACAAAGTGATACATAGATGATGTGTTACAGAATTGTACACCTGAAACCTATGTAACTTTACTAACCATTGTCACTCCAATAAACTCTGATTAAAGAAAAAAAAAACAACAGGAGGGAGAAAAAAACAAGTTCCTATTATAGTCTATTAAAAAGAGGATCCAACAAGCAAATTAATTGCACTAACACCATTGACAAGCTGTATTGAGCAGCAGGAATTGCCTAATACTCATTTTAAGCCTCGCCTCCTTTTCACTCCAGCTCTACTCCATGTTAGCACCACTACTCAGTACCACTTTCTGATTCACCTTCCCATCTTCCTTTTCGATTGTTAACTCAGACCAGCTTACGTATTGAAAAACTGAGCCAGATACTCAAGCCCACTGGGGAGTACAAGCTGGTGAGCAAAAGTGGGGTGCCCCAAAGTTGACACAGTTACTGGACTGTTGTGGAAAAAGGTTCCAGTAGAAGCAAAAAAAGGTCAGACAGGTAGGCAGTGAGAAGCAGAAAAAGGTACGCACAGTGAGGGTAGCTTCCAAACCCTGGTCTAGGGTATTGTCAGGTTTCCCATAGCTGAAACCCGGGTTCGTAAGCGTAAAGCAATGTCATTCAGGGCCTAGACAATACATAAATGAATCCTGTATTGGACATGGATGCAGGAGCCTATTGGGTTACATGACATGGGTTTATTGGCAGTGACCTTGAGGGTAAGATCCCCTTATCCTATTGGTGCACCTCAGGATAAATGCCTCAGGGGATAGAGAAGAAGCCCCCATTGTTCTAGGGCATTTTACTGTGGAATTAATGGTATGGCCAGTGGGTAAAGAAGCTGAAACAATGAACAAACGCTCCACCTCAAATCAGGAATGATCTGAAAGCTGGTGCAGAACATCTGTACTTGAGGGGAAGTAGATTTATTAGTGGGACAAGGGATTTGGGAGACAATGGTATTTACCAGGGTGAGGGGAGGAGAATAAGGTGAGAGCTGACATTCAGTTTGCTGGGATAGTCCAATGAAGTAATATGTTATCAATCATTATTTTCATGAGAGTTGATTGATATCATTTGTCCTAATACTTCTACTGACTCTAGCTACATCGTTCAATAAATTTAATAAACAAAGATGCATATACATGATTGTCATATACACACAAGTATCAGTTTACCTTGGATGTCCCATTTTTTTTCCATTTTTTTTATTAGTTTCAGGTGTACAACACAATGCAATAGTTTTATTCTTTACCCACCAAAGTGACAACCATCCTCCCCCAGTTCACCACCCCACTCCCCCCCCATATCATACATATTTATCACAACTCCCCCGACTCCCGTCCACACTATACTCCACATCCTGTGACCATCCACATATTCAGTTAAAGTTGGCATACCATACTATACAACATCAGCTTCAGGTGTACAGTGCAGTGATCAAACCTCTACTCCATCCATGAAGTGATCTCCCTAATAAGACATGTGACTATCTGACACACCACAAAATTTTTACAACATTATTATATTCCCTCAACTGTGTTTCATATCCCTGTGGCAATATTGTAGTTGCCTATCTATGCTGTCTAATCCCTTCCCCTTCTCCCCATCCCCACCCCAACCCAACTAGCAACGCTCAGTTGTCCCTCTACATCTATGAGTCTGTTTACTTTGATCGTTCACTCAGCAATTCAGACTCCACACACAAGTGAGATCACATGGTACCTGTCCTTCTTCGACTGACTTATTTCACGCAACATAATAGTCTCTTCACAACATTACCAATTACATTCCCAGAACTGCCCCCATATCCCTGCAGCAACATTGTCGTCCCATCTACACTGTCCAAACCATTCCCCCTCTCCCTCTTTCCCACTCCCTCCCAGCCAGCAACCACCATTTTTTCCTTTATATCTGCTTGATATGACTTCAATCTTCTTACATTTACTGAGACTTGTTTTGTGGCCTAACATGGTCTATCCTGGAAAATGTGCCATGTGTACTTGAGAGGAATGTATATTCTGTTTTTTCAGGGTGAAATGCTCTAAAAATATCAACGAAGTCCAGCTGATCTAAAGTATCATTTAAGGCCCCTCTTTCTGTGTTGATTTTCTGTCTAATGGGTCTGTCCATTGGTGACAATGGAATTGAAGTCCCCTACTATGATAGTGTTACTGTTGATCTCTGTCTTTATGTCTGTCAAAATCTGTTATATGTAATTAGGTGTTCCTATGTTGGGTGCATAGATGTTTATTAGGGTTCTAGTGCCCTTCTTTGACTTTTATTGTAGTCATTTTAAAGTCTAATTTGTCCAAAATAAGTATTGGTACTCCAGCTTTTTTTTTTTTTTTTTTTTAAAGAAGCCTCTTTTTTTTTTTTTTTTTTTTAAAGATTTTATTGGGGAATTGGCAGAGGGGAACAGCATTGGGGAATCGGGGAAGGGGAACAGACAAGTTGCTGTCTTTTTGTTCTTCAGTTTAGTTGCGGAGGATGTTGCTTCACTGTTGGTATCGTCATTGCGCTCTTCCCGGATGAGGCAGATCGGTCGCTGGCCTCTGGATGTCGCTCACCGCGGCTATTGGCAGCTCACGCTTGGCTGCCAGCCGCTCACGCTGGCTGCGGGCCACTCACTGCAGCCTATGGCAGCCCACTGCAGCAGGGGCTGCAGCCCACACCATCACCGGGGCTCGCACAGCCCAGCTCCAGGTGGAGCTGTTGTTAGCTGTAGAGGGCAGTGTCACTGGCCCTCATGTGGGATCCGAACTGGGGCCGCTGGCATCCCAAAACCAGCGCTTAACCAATGCGCCACTCGGCCGGCCCCTCCAGGTTTTTTTTTTTTTCTCATTTCCATTTGCATGAAATATCTTATTCCATCTGTAAACAGCATATACCTGTGTCCTTTATTCTTATCCACTCAGCCAGTCTCTGTCTTTTGATTGCAGCATTTAGCCCATTCACATTTAAAATGATTATTGATAGGTGCATATGTATTGCCATTTTGTTATTTGTATTCCTGGTCTCCCTGGGTTAGCTTGTTTACCCCTTTCTTTTATTTAAAAAAGCACTTTTAACATTTCTTGCAATGCTGTCTTGGTGGTAATGAATTCCTTCAGCTTATTCTTTTCTCAGAAGCTCTTTATTTCTCCTTCAATTTTAAGTGATAGCCGAGCTGGGTAGAGCAATCTTGGTTGTAGGCCTTGATTTTGTGTCACTTTGAATATCTCCTGCCACTCCCTTCTGGAATGCAGAGTTTCTGTAGACAAGTCAGCTGTTAGTCTAACAGGAGTTCCTTTGTATGTAACCTGCTGTCTTTCTCTTGCAGAATCTAGGATTCTGTCTCTGTCTTTAACCTTTGCCATTTTCACTATGATGTGTCTTGGTGTGGACCTGTTTGGGTTCAGCTTGTTTGGAACCCTCTGCACTCCCTGGGCATGTATGTTGATTTCCTTCACCAGGGTAGGGAAGTTTTCAGTCATTATTTTTTCAAATACATTCTCGACCCCTTGCTTCTCTTCTCCTTCTGGTATTCCTATGAGTCTGAAGTGGTTGCGTTTCACCTTGTCCCATAGGGCTCTTAAACTATTTTCATTGTTTTTTATTCTTTGGTCTTTTTGCTGTGCCAACTGGGTGATTTCTGCTATTTTATCTTCCAAATCGCTGATCCACTCCTCTGCTTCATCTACTCTACTGGTGATTCCTTCGAGTGTGTTCTTCATTTCAGTTATTGTATTCTTTAGTTCTATCAGGTTGTTTTTTATGGTTTCCCTATCCTTCTTTATGTCCTCGATAAGTTCCTTAAACATTCTTATCATTAGTGTTCTACACTGTATCTCTGAAAGGTTGGCTCCCTCTGTTTCATTTAGTTCCATTTCTAGAAGATTCTTCTAATCTTTTACTTGTGACCTGTTTCTTTTTTCCCCATTCTGGCTGTCGCTCTGGGATTGCTTTGATGTATTAGATAGATCACCAGGAGAGCCCTGGCTGGATCACGCAGGCACACAGCTCACGGCCCAACACTCCCAGGAAAACTCCCAGTCTCAGCCTGTCCCAATCAGCCACTCGCAGATCAGGCCGAGCAGCCCGACAACCAATCACAGCCTGGCAACTCTGCAAGCGCGGACCAAGGTGGCTTGCGCACTCCCGAGTCTCAGTGAGCAGCTTTTTGGAGCCGGAGGGCACCCGCCCTGCGTTTCCCTGGCAACGCAGTATAAGCCGGGCGGAGGGTGAGGATCCAAGGCCGCATGCATGCGCAAGCACACACGCACTTCTGCGCCAATTTCACCAGACCAATGAGGTCTCAGACCTGATCCTCCGTGGGAGGGCCCAAACCCAACAAAATGGCGCCCTCCCTACACCACTTGCGTGCAGGCTCCACACCAGGGTAACAATAGTCCAAACACCTCCAGCCTTTGCACCAAAGGTGCTCAGTTCAGTCCATCCCCGCAGGCTCCTGGCTCACACAGCTCCTCCCTCCACCAGGAACCAGGTAAGTGCTCACCGGAGAGCAAGCCCGGGCGCCGGCCCCACTGATTCTCCAGCCGCTCTTAGCCTCACCGAGCTGAGCAAAGAGAGTCCTCACTAATTTACTGCCAGCTATCTTAGAACTTCTCTTCCCGGCAAAGGAACTCTGGGCTAGTGAGCTTGGTGTGCGGCCGGAGTGTCTCTCCCCCAACAGGAGAAGCTTCCCCACAACTCGTGCTTCCCTCACAGGGTTCACCCTCTCTCGTCTCTGCCCGTCCTACCAGACCCGACGTGGCCTCCTCTTTAATTTCTTCATTTAGTGGTTCTGTTCCTCCAGTGTTCCGGGGACCTCCAGGGTTGAATGCTGTATAATTTGTTTGTAATTTTGGTGTGATCCTGGGAGGCAGTTAGCACAGCGTCTGTCTATTGCGCCATTTTACCAGAAGTCCCCCATCCTTTTTTTTGTTTTGTTTTTATTGAGGGCAGTGTCACTGGCCCTCATATTTGGGACCCGAACCAGGGCTGCTGGCTTCCCAAGCCAGCGCTTAACCATCGCACCACTCGGCTGTCCCTTCCCATCTTTTTTTTCCCTCCCATACTAAGCAGAATAGGCCAGATCACTGCTTCAGGTCCATAACCATTAGCATCTTGTGAACTTGCTAGCGCTCTAATGTTTCTCTTAGGGTCTGCTCATCTTTCTGGAAGTTCTCACCAGCACCACTCTTGATTGTGCAGCACTCATTTTTCATTACATGCTTTGGTTTGAAGTCTTTCTCAACACAGTGTGACTGCATGCTTTTGTTTCTACTTTACAGGTTGTCTTTTCAGATTTCCTCGCTGCTGCTGCTGCTGCTGCTGCATCTCCCTCTCTGCTCTCTCTGGACTCTTTCTGCTACTCTCACCATAAAAACGAACCCCATCCTCTCACTTTTCATGGTGCTGCTTTCATCTCTGTCTGTACTGAGTGCTTCCTGAACCCCAGCTAAAAGCAGGGCCTGGCAGATGGGATGAATCTGAAATTCTTTCCCAGTGTTTGCATGGTAGAGTCAAATATATGTTTTGCAAGCAGGGAGATAGCAGGTGAAACACAATGGTTCTTGTGATATTTTGGGTCCCAGAACCCTTGGAGAATCTAGTTAAAATTATTATGAATCCTTAAGAAAGAAAGTACATATATATACATATTCTTTTTCAGATAATTTTAGGAGGCTTACCCCTGAAGCCATGTATGAATCTTCTACCTTTACCCAGGGGGCCTCCTACCTCAGGTTAAGATTTCTCTTATGTAAAGAAAAACAAAATATTATGGGCTTTGTAGGGAAACCTGAGTGGAAGTCCTGATTCTGACTGTGTGATGCTAAATATATGAAATAAACCACATGTCACTGAGTTGAAGTTCTTTCTTTAAAATAAGACTATCAGCCTTCATTTTCTGAGTTGTTGAGGATTAGGAATCATTTGGTAATATCCTGGCATAGAGGAGTCCTTTAGTAAACATTATATCATTAAAAACAATCTATCCGGTCACTTCTGGGTAGAAAATTAGGTCCCACATCAAGATAACGGTATTGGGTGTATAATGAATGAAATTAAAATTATATACAAGAAATTGCTTTGCACTAATTATTTGCCCTGAAGATTTCAACTAGGGTCTCTTGCTAATTTTTATTCATTACTATGTTGTGTGTGTGTGTGTGTGTGTGTGTGTGTGTATCAGTTATATAAATAGCAATTAGTGTTGACTGAAGCCAGGGGTAAAATTTTAAGTTCTTTCTGGCAAAAAATGAAGGAGGACTTCTTAACAAGCCTAAAACAGAATTTCTGCTTCTGAAACTTTGTTCCTTTAGGCTTTTACCTCTTAGTTGCATTTATACATCGACGGAGATGTATACAGGTTTGGGTTTGAACCTTATAAATTTCAGTGTCTTAGAAACATTTTTAAAGTTCAGATGTCACTCCTACTCCGATTTACAAAATTGGCATCTCACGGGTCTCCAGGATAAAATGACTGCTTACCTACACGGTAATGTTGTATTCCATCTGTGGAATGAAAGGACGGGAACCCATCTATGGAATGAAAGGACGGGAACTTATCTATAGTAGATTAGTGCTACTCTGATCTCAATAATCACAGTAATAGACCCTGATATATAAAGACTGGAAGGACACCCTTCCTGACCTGTGCTGGGAATAGAGTAAAATGCACAATGAGGTTCACTTTCATCTATTTGAGACACAACCAAGTCCTTCTGAACCAAGAGAGAGAACAAAATTCCATTTTTAGTTGTTTATGCAGTTGGCATATTTACTTTATTAATCACTTGCAAGCACTTCTTCTGGGCCCGTCTCTGTGCTTGACCCTAGAGATACAAAGATATGTAACACATGGGTCGTGCCTTCAAAGGTGAAGTGGAGAGTGAGTCCCTGACTCTTATTTAATGGAAGACTGCAAAGCACAGTATTTAAACACACAGACCTTACTATCTGACAGATCTGTGTTGGCATCCCATCTCTGAAATTGACTGTTATGCCAACTTAGCTAAATTACCCAAGCCCCGTTTCCTCATCTGTGAAGTGTGAGAATAGTATCTACCTTGCAAGTTTGTTGCAGAGATTAAATAGAGGTAATGTATGTGGCATGCTTAGCAAAATGGCTGGTACACACTAGTTGCTTAATAAACACCGGTTACTGTTATTGCATTTACAGCACCTTAACTCTAATAACCAAGACAGTTCCACAATGACACTACAGTAGCCTATGAGATTTTATTTTATTACTGAGTGAGCAGTGCAGATATGAGCTCCTCTCAGGCATCTGTTAATTGACAACAATTAAAAACAAGCAAACTATTACAACCAAATGATCTGTTGCTGACCAAGCATCCCATCAGGTATGGCTTACTAGATACTGTCTGACAGTCATCTAAGGCTGAGGCATTCCCATGAAAAGGCTCCAGTTTTTTTGTTTTTTGTTTTTTTTTTCAAACCTTACATCAAGAATAGGTATTACAAAAGGAATATGTAAAATTAATTTTACGTAAAATATGCACAAATGTTTTATTATAAGCTTTGAGACAAGTCTGCAGCTTACATTTTATATCTAGAATGCATCCAACTATTTCTGTTTTACAAAAGTCCTGATTTATGCATATATACACACACATATGTGTATGTACATATTTATTAACTAAATACCAAAAAAAATCTCAGAGAGATATCTTATGAGCCAGCATCTCATTTTCTTGGTCAGGCATTAGCACAGCTCTGTGGGGAAAATGACACAATGTCTGCAATTTTATCCCTCACTATAGACTTTCTAATGATGGCAAATGAAAACAAAATAATCCAAAAATTAAATTTTAAAATACTTCTTACTTGAGTTACCCATCAGAGCAATAGATCCTAAATGAAAAGTCCTGGTTTCACCAAATTGTTATTAAAATAAAATTGCCTTATTTTCTGCTATATTACCTTAATCAACTAATGTTTCAAAATATGGTTCCATGATCCACGCACATTATAGAGGAACATGTAGAATGTAAGTGATTAATTCCCTGTACAAACCTTAATATCTATGTACTTTTGTATGATATCTTGTCCAATAAATCCCTATGTTCTGGAGTGCCTTTGCAGCAGGGTTCATTTTTTATACATGTAATGCAATCTTTTAAAACCATTATTATTCGAGACCACAGTGTTTTCCTTCTTCTCCCACTGACTCTAAAGTTATTGATAATTACTTGAATGTTTCCAGGACACCTGACAAATGCGCGTAGGTATTTCCCTGATGCCCATCAGAGAGCTACCTAGGAGCCCTGCCAGAAGTATGAGACTGTAAATGAAATGAATGAGGGAGAGCAAAGCTCGTTTGTTTCCACATCTCTGGTGAAGCTGTTCAAGTAGCTATGATGTGTTAGACAAAACTCTATAGGGTCAGAGATTTTAGTTTCTAGAGCTCTAATTGCCATTTGGCTGCAAAGGGGAGAGAACTGCTACTTCACAGTTGTAATCTTAGGGTTTAGAAAGAGTTTTAACATTTGTGGATTTTATACTTGGTGTTTAAAATTGTATTTTGAAAAAAAATGTATTGGAAAACAGTGTGTTTATCCCTTACCCATCAGCCCCAAGCCAAGTAGTTGTTTCAGTCTTGTTGTGGAGGGCACAGCTCGGTGGCCCACGTGGGGATCAAACTGACAACTTTGGTGTTATGAGCACTGTGCTCTAACCAACTGAGTTAACCAGGTGCCCCTGAAATTGTATTTGTTAAAAGTCCTAATATTTACTTATTACCAGTCCCACATTACTATGAACAGGGCTTCCTGATGGAATGACAGTGATGAAGACATGATTCAAATTTGAAAAAAAAGTAAGGCTAACAAAAAAAGTTTCATAAAGTGGGACTGTCTAGTCTAGACATACAAAATATTAAAAATAAAAATAATAATAGTTGTGAAGCCTATATATATTTATCTAGTTGTAATTGTTCTGGAATTGGTCTGTAGAGTTAAGCTGCACTTCAGTTTGTTGAAGCCCATTGTGCAATATGTTTACCATGTTATGACAGAGGGAGAATGAAATCAAGTAAAATTGGACTTATGATTCATATCAGCACAAGGGGGTTGGGTTTAATATAAAATAGAATGGTAAAGCTTATTGAGAATTAAAATGAATTGGTAACAGGGATTGTGGAAGTTTTCAAATATATATTAGAACATTTGTTGACCTACCTGGATCATTAAGACTCTGCATTAGGAAGGAAAGAAACAGAATAGATGATCTAGGAAGTTCTCTTCTTCTACAAATTTAAAAATTAACTGCAATGTAAACTGATCTATGATCTAGCATCAGTTTTCCCACTGAATGTTTGAATTTGGGGAAATGGGAAGGTGGTTTTCAGTGAATGACTATTTCAATGGTAATTTCTGGCAGTATTCTAAAAAGATTAGAAACAAAACAAAACAAAACTATTGGGTTACCACAAAAAAGAAAGTTGTAACATGTAATACCTAGTACACATTCATTAAGAATGAGTCAAGCTCATTAGGGAACCGTAGGATCGGGCACATAGGGCAGCTTGGGACATTTGACAAACTATCTCAAGGAGTCCCAGTGTGCAAGCCTGAGAGACACAAGCCCTATGGGGGCATATCTGAGGCGAGTGTTTTAATTGGCAGGATTCATTATAAGGTCCGTTGTATGGGCCTTCTTGACTCAACACTTTTATTAATCATTTTGAAGTGGGGAGTTATAACTTTCTGATCACATTTTGGAAAAGCAAACAGCAAATGCGTTTTAGATATAAAAATCCATCTGGATGTTTATAGACCAAATAAACACAATAACGTTTAGTAATTTTATATATGAATTATCTCCTAAAGATTTAAAAAGCCATTGTGCTAATGTGTATAATGGGGAATATGGTAATTTAAAGGGAAAAAGGTAATATGTATATTTAATAAGGTAATTAAAAAGTATTAAGTGAAAATTGAATTCATTGAACAAATACTGGCTGAGCATGTGTTGTATGACAGGGACTGTGCTTGAAAGTTGTGGCTGAAACGATGAAAAAGAGAAACATATTCCCTTCCCTCATGGAACTTATCCTGTAGTGGCCAAGACCAAAAACTAACAAGTAAACAATTTCATAAATTATCAATGCTTTCAAAAGTGATTAAAATAGAGGGGAAAGAAGGAAAAATCAAGAAAAGATCAATGGAGAACAGGCAATATCTGCTAATGGTCTAGATGTGGGGAGTAGGAATGAGGAGCAGGGGGAACTAAGAATGTCTTTCAAATTTCTGGTTTGAGCAACTATAAAAATGGTTGGATCATCTCCTAGAGATAAGTTAGGCTGAAAAAGATGTGGGGAAATTCAAGATTTTCATATTGCCATGTGATTTTAGTGGAGGTATAAAATAGTCAGTTGCATGTATAAGAGAAGAGGTCAACTTAGAGACATCAATATGAGACTTATAAGAACAGAGATGACATTTGGAGACTTGCAAATATATGAGACCATCTCAGGAAAGAGTCCAGGCAAAGGCTAAAAGAGGGTTCAGGAGTGAGCAGGTAGGAATCTAGCATTTAGGGTTGAGAAGAAAAAGACCTGGTGAAGAACAGAGTGGCCGAAGAGGACTGTGAAAACCAGGAGTTTTGGGGGTCATAGAAGCCAAGAGAGGGAAGTATTTTTTCAAATGAGGGAAACATTGGTTTAGTTAGATGGAATAAAATGAGAACCAAAAAGCTATCTAATCTGAGAATTTGGAAGTGATGGAAGATCTTGACAAATGTAGTTTCAGAGAAGTCAGGGACAAATAAGTTAAATATAGTAGGTAAAGGCAGATAAGGCAAAATGGGTAAGGCAAGATAAAAGGTAAAGCAAAGAAGTTAGTTAAACAGAGTAGGTAAGAAGAGACACAAACGTAAGGGAAGAAAATGGAGACATTAGGTTTAGTCAAATATTTTTAACAGTTTCTGTAAAGGATGTCATGATATATTGGAGTGGTGGCTGGAAAGGGGGGTGTTGACTTTTAAGGAAAAACCCTAAACATGGCAGTATGCCGTGTGAACCCAATAGAAATGGAGAAAGCTGTGATAACCGCAAGATCAAAATTATTCAATGCTAGAGGAATAATCAGAAAGAGACAAGTACTCCAGATAAATGCTGGTTTGTAACTCTGATGTAACACAGTGAGGGACTTTCAGCTTCTTCTATTTTCTCAGAGAGGTATGAGAGGATGTCAACAGTTAAGTCTGAAGGAGTAGAATTTATCTGAGGTTTGAGGGAAAAAAAGATAAGGTATGAGATAGTCTTTGTGGGGAACTTGAAAACTAGCTTCATAGAGAAACACAGTATGATTGTGTGGAAGGACTAGATCCCCAACTGAGGTTTTCTGTAATGAATCTAAAGTAAACTCATCAGCTTGGGTGGTTTACTCCAAAGAGCTTGAGCTACTCTGTTGCTGGCACTGAAGAAAATGGTAGAGTTCACCTAGTGCTGGGATTTTCCAGGGGAACATTACAAACAAAGGAAGAGAATTGAAGGATGATTAAATGACAGAGCATGAAATCTCTATTGGACAATGAGGGGAGTAAAAGAAGCTGTGGGCTCCTGGATGGTAAAATAGAAGAAGGATAAATGAGTTGGAGTTAAAAAAAGTGTTAACAGTAGGGTCGTTAGAGAAAGTTAACATGCAAGATTGTGTGACAGCAGGAAATACTTGCTACTCACGTTTCAGCAGTGCTACAATTTTCAGTGAGGGTAACACTTAGGATGTGACCATAGCAGTGAGTGACAGAGATAAAAGGAAGGAAATTACCACTGGAGTTGAGGATGTCAAGAACTAAGAAGCCAGAATGTAGGGATGGTTGGTAACATAGACGTTAGGGTGTTTGGTCGAAACTGTGCTACGATCCTAAATGCTTATGTGATCTTAGGCTACATTAATGAAGGTAGAACAAGGGAGGTGATGGTTATGATCTGTGGAACACTGGTAAGCCTTTACTTTTACTTTTATATTCAGTTCTGTGTGCCACACTTTAAAATAGATAAAGCCAACCTGGAAAACAGTCCAGGGCAAGAGAAAAGAATAGTGAGAAAATGTAAAATGTATCATAAGCGGAACAGTTGAAGAGATTGGGGGTATTTAAGCTGTAAAAGACAAAATCTTAGGGGAAACATGAGGGTGTTTTCAAATATTTATAGTGCTGTCATGTGGAAAAGAAAAAGCAAGCTAGATTATTTTTGTGTTGTTTCTGAAGAAGAACTGATAAAAGACTGGATGTTACAAGAAGTCATATCTCAGCACAATGTAAAAAAAAAAAACTTTTTTACAGTCAAAGTTGTTCAATGATACATGTTTTCTTGGAAAACACTGAGGTCTCACCATTGGAGGTGTTCAATCTGGTTGGCTTACTGACAAAGCCCTTCAAGAATCAGAGGTTAGAGGACTGGGGGGCAAGATGGCAGCTGTGAGGAGGGCACCCTGAATTCTCCCCTGGAAATATCCATAATTTGGACTTCTGTAAAGAGACATCTACTCATCACACAGAGCAACTAAGAGTCTCACACAACGATTGCTGGAAGGTGGGCAGGCCGGGCGAGTAGGGGAAGAAGGTGGTGAGACATGTGAGGTGCAGCCCGCACCCGCGGCTGCTGAGGCACCGAGCTTCAGAGAACAGATCGGTGAGTGTTCCCACTGCTCGCTCCCTGTGCCCCACGGCCCACCTAGAGCACAGCAAGAGCGCGACGGTCCACAGTCTGAGGAAGAAGCCTCAGGCCGGGTGAGAGGGGGAGGAGAGAGGGGAGACAAGCGTGTAGAGGTATGAGCTGCATCCGTGGTCCCTGGGTCCCTAGGAAGCAGGGTGCAGAGCCTGGCAGCGACAGGGCAAGATCAATCCCTCCACCCACCCAGTTCAGGGATCAGTATCTGCGCCCACCGGGTCCTGCGGAGCTCAGGCTCTGAGACAGAAGTCTGAAACTGGGCGAGCAGGGGAAGAAAGAATACTCGCTCACGGAGACGCAGCATGCGCCGGGCGGAGACGCAGGTCCCTGAGAGACCCAGCGGGGATCGGAGCCACGCAGCAGGGGGCACGCAGTCCCCTAAACCCCGGCAGCCCCTCTGGGAGAGCAGCATGAACTCTGCTGGAGTGTGAGGCAAAGGCCTTAGCTCAAAACAGTGTTAGAACTGAGTCTTTTTTTTTTCTTTTTTCTTTTTTTCCTCTCTTGAACAGAAAGCAAAAAAAACCAAAACAATAACCCACCCACCCACACAAACTTTGGCCCCCACCAAGTCAGAGTCTTAAACTGACCCCTGAATGGAGCAGAGGTATTCCTACCTGCAGGAGGTCGAGAATTTCCGCCCCAGAAAAGGCTGCAGAGTGAGACTACCTACCCCGCCCCCACCTTTCCTGCAAGTCTTGGGAGGCAGGGCAGGTTCAGCTGCTGAGGCACTAACTAACAGACTCTTGGCAGCTGGCTGTTGGCAGTGAGGAGTTCTTTCATTCTCCACAGCTGTCAAGGGAAAGGGTGCCCAAAGACACTCATTGAGCGTTTGGGGGTGCAGCCTGCCTTGGGACAGGCAAAATCAAAATGGCAGTGACTTTGTAAAAACTACCAATCACACGTCACAACCACACTCAAGTACAGCAACCTGCAGTGCCAGGATCACGATAAGTGTCAGGTGGCCTACTCTGTTCCCACAAGACACACAGGAATTCTTGTACAGCAGAGGACAAACTGAAGAGAGCTTGGTGGACATTAGCCAAAACCGGTACGGGTTTTTTTGTTTGTTTGTTTGTTTTCCCCCTTCATTGGTTGCTTATCTTGGTTGTTTTTGGTTTTTATTTCTATTTCATTTTTATCATTTTCTAGTTTTTAATATAGGCATATATATGGGTGTATATAGATGAATCTATGTCCACATATATGGGGGTATATATATATATTTTTTCTTTTTCTTTCTTTTCTTTTTCTTTTTTCCCCACCCTCACTTTCTCCCTCCATTTGTTCATTCTTCTCACTGCTATACTTTTCCTCTTTTCCTTTTTTCTGCAAATTTTATTTTTTTTATTTTTACTTTTTTAAAAAAATTTTTAATTTTTTATTTTAATTTTTATTTTTTGGTATAGTTATTCAGTTTCTCGTGTTTATTCTATTTTTTATTTTATGTAAGGGCCGGCTGAGTGGCACAGTGGTTAAGCGCTGGTTTGGGACACCAGTGGCCCCGGTTCATTCCCACATGTGAGGGCCAGTGACACTGCCCTCTTAAAAAAAAAAAAAAGAATTTTATTTTATGATATTATATTTTATTTTGTTTCCTCTTCTGTTCTTTTTGTGTGTGTGGTTATTGTTTTGTTTCTGTTTGTTTTCTTCTTTTGTATGTTTGATATTTCTTTTTAAGTTGACTGTAGATTGATGGTTGTTTTTTTTTACATGTGAGAGCCTTTGGTGGCTGCAGAGGTTGTTCTTGTTGATTTGTTTTGCTCTAAAAACACTCTGCAGCACTGGGTCCAAACAAACAGACACAAGAATCATCATACCTGGAGGCCAACTTTAGATAAAACCAGGACATTTCTGGGTTTGACATACAATAGTCACACCCAAAAGGAAGTTGCTACAGGTACTAGGGCCCATAGGGTCCAAGTCTCATCAGAGGAGTCTATCCTCTCACAGCAGCTCATAAACTGCAGACACTGCTGATCCTCACAGCTAATCAATCTGGGAGTCAATCCCACCTACTGACAAGCCAAAAGTAATTAAAACTAAAACTTCAACAGGTGAAGACACACAACACATGGAACACCTCAGATAAATAAACGCACAGAATAGGGAGACTGAGTAATTCAAATATAAAGTACACATACCACCTAAGTCCACCCAGAAAAGACTGAGAAACCTGGGAGATCTATCTGTTATATTGAAGCAAACACAAAGAGTAAGCCAGAGTGGGGAGACAAAGAAATACAACCCAAATAAAAGAACAGAAGAAACTTCCTGAATTAATGGAACTAGAGGAAATAGAGGTAAACAACCTATCAGAGACAGAGTTCAGAACACTGATTATTAGAATGTTCAAGGAAATTAATGAAAATATAAAGAAGGATAGAGAAATCATGAAAAGCAACCAGATAGAATTTAAGAATGCAATTACTGAATTAAATAACAAATTCCATGGAATGACTAGCAGATTGGATGAAGCAGAAAACTGAATCAGTGACTCAGAAGACAAGATAGCAGAGATCACCCAAGCGGAACAACAAAAAGAAAAAAGAATGAAAAACATTGAAAATAGTTTAAGAGAGCTGTGAGACAACATTAAACACAACAACCAGCAGATCATTGGAATACCAGAAGGAGAAGAGAGGGAGCAAGGGATTGAGATCATATTTGAAGTAATAAAGTCTGAAAACTTCCCTAACCTGGCAAAGGACAGTGAAATACAAGCCCTAGAAGTGCAGAGAGTTCCAACCAGGATGATCCCAAACAGGCCCACACCAAGACACATTATAGTGAAAATGGCAAGGGTTAAGGACAAAGACAGAATCCTTAAAGCAGCAAGGGAAAGGCAGCAAGTTACTTACGAGGGCACCCCCATAGGATTATCAGCTGACTTTTCTACAGAAACTCTGCAGGCCAGAAGGGAGTGGCAGGAGGTATTCAAAGTGATGAAAAATAAAGGCCTACAACTCAGATTGCTGTATCCAGAAAGGTTATCATTTAAAATTGAAGGAGAGATAAAGAGCTTTCCAGAAAAGCATAAGTTAAGGGAATTCATTACCATCAAGCCAGCTTTGCAGGAAATGTTAAAAGGGCTTCTTTAAGCAGAAGAAAAAAAAAAAACAATCTAACTAAGAAAGACTAGGAACACAAATAACAAAATGGCAATAACTATGCACCTATCAATAATCATGTTAAATGAAAATGGATTAAATGCTCCAATAAAAAGACATAGGGTGGCTGAATGGATAAGAAAGCAAGACCCCAGCATATGCTGTATACAAGACACTGACCTCAGATCAAAAGACTCATTCAGGCTGAAAGTAAAGGGATGGAGTAAAATATTTCATGCAAATGGATCTGAGAAAAAAGCTGGAGTAGTGATACTTATATCAGATAAAATGGACTTTAAATTGAAGAATATAACAAAGGACAAAGACAGACACTTTATAATAATAAAGGGATCAATCCAACAAGAGGACATAACCATAGTAAACATCTACACCCCTAACATAGGAGCTCCTAAATATATAAAACAGATATTGTCAGATATAAGGACAGACATCAACAGTAACACTATCATAGTAGGGGAATTGAACACCCCGCTGTCACCAATGGATAGATTCTCCTGACAGAAAATCAATGCAGAAACAGCGACCTTAAATGACACATTAGACCAGCTGGATTTAACTGATATATTCAGAGCATTTCACCCCAAAGCTACAGAATACACATTCTTCTCAAGTGCAAATGGAACATTTTCTAGGATAGACCTCATGTTAGGCCACAAAACAAGTCTCAATAAATTTAAGAAGATTGACATTATTTCAAGTGTCTTCTCTGAACACAATGCTATGAAACTAGAAATCAATTATAAGAAGAAATCCGGGAAGCTGACAAATAAATGGAGGCTAAATAACATGCTACTAAATAGCGAGTGGGTCACAAATGAGATCAAGGAGGAAATCAAAAGATACCTCGAGACAAACGAAAGTGAAAACACCACGACCCAAAATCTCTGGGATGCAGCAAAAGCAGTCCTAAGAGGGAAGTTCACAGCATTGCAGGCCTACCTAAAGAAGGAAGAAAAATCTCAAATAAACAGGTTATCCTTACATCTCAGGGAACTGGAAAAAGAACAGCAGAAGAAGCCAAAGGGGACTACAAGGAAGGAGATAAAAAAAAAAAAAACTAGAGCAGAAATAAACAATATAGAGAACAGAAAAACAATACAAAAGATCAACGAAACCAAGAGATGGTTTTTTGAGAAGATAAAAAAAATTGCCAGTCTCATCAAAAAAAATAGCCAGGCTCATCAAAAAAAAAAAGAGAGAGAGGACTCAAATTAGTAAAATCAGGAATGAAAGAGGAGAAATGACTACAAACATCACAGAAATACAAAAAATTTTAAGAAATTACTATGAGCAACTATATGGCAACAAATTTGACAATCTGGAAGAAATGGATAATTTTCTAGAAGCATACAACCTTCCAAAGCTAACTCGAGAAGAAACGGAAAATCTAAATAGTCTGATTACTACCAAGGAAACTGAATCATTGATCAACAAGCTCCCAACAAACAAAAGCCTGGACCAGATGGCTTCAAAAGTGAATTTTATCAAACATTCAAAAAAGAACTATCACCCATTCTTCTCAAATTATTCCAAAAAATCCAGAAGGAGGGAAGGCTCCCAAATTCTTTTTATGAAGCCACTATCACCCTGATTCCAAAACCAGATAAAGACAGCACAAAAAAGGAAAACTACAGGCCAATATCCCTGATGAATATAGATGCAAAAATTCTCAATAAAATATTTGCAAACAGAATTCAGCAATATATTAAGAAGATCATATACATCATGATCAAGTGGGTTTCATCCCTAGTATGCGAGGCTGGTTCAACATCCATAAATCAATTAATGTGATACAACACATCAACAAAATGAAGAATAAAAATCATATGGTCATATCAATAGATGCAGAAAAAGCATTTGACAAAATCCAACAGCCATTTATGTTAAAAACCCTTAGCAAAGTGGGTATACAGGAATCATATCTCAATATAATAAAGGCCATATATAATAAACCTACAGCTAACATCATACTCAATGGGGAAAAGCTAAAACCATTCCCCTTAAGATCAGGAACAAGACAAGGCTGTCCACTTTCTCCTCTTTTAGTCAACATAGTGCTGGAAGTTCTAGCCACAGCAATCAGACAAGAAAAGGAAATCAAAGGCATCCAAATTGGCAAGGAAGAAGCAAAATTGTCATTATATGCAGATAACATGATACTGTATATAGAGAACCCCAATGACTCCATCAAAAAACTATTGGAACTGATAGACGAATTCAGTAAAGTAGCAGGATATAAAATCAATGTTCGGAAATCAGTGGCGTTTGCATATACCAATAATAAACTAACGAAAGGAGAAATTAAGAAAACTGTCCCATTTACAATTGCTTGAAGAACTATAAAATACCTAGGAATAAATTTAACCAAAGTAGTAAAAGATCTGTACTCAGAAAACTATAAGACACTGAAGAAAGAAATCAAAGAAGATGCAAATAAATAGAAACACCTACTATGCTCATGGATAGGAAGAATTAATATATTTAAAATGTCCATACTGCCTAAAGCAATATATAGATTCAATGAAATTTCTATCAAACTACCAAGGGCATTTTTCACAGAAATAGAAAATATAATCCTAAAATTTATATGGAACCATAAAAGACCCCAAATAGCCTCGGCAATCCTGAGAAATAAGAACAAAGTCAGGGGTATCATGCTACTAGACATCAAAACATACTACAAGGCTACAGTAATCAAAACACTATGGTACTGGCATAAAAACAGGCACATAGACAAGTGGAACAAAACAGAGACCCCGGAAATAAATCCACGTATATATGGACAGTTAATCTATGACAATGGAAACAAGAATTTACACTGGAGTAAAGATAGTCTATTTAATAAATGGTGCTGGGAAAATTGGACTGACACATGCAAAAAAATGAAACTGGATCACCTCCTTACGCCATATACAAGAACAAATTCAAAATGGATTAAAGACTTAAATGTAAGACCTGAAACCATAAAACTCCTAGAAGAAAATATAGGGAGTAAATTTGCAGACATTACCCTGAGCAATATTTTTACTGATACATCCCTACGGGCAAGGGAAGTAAAATAAAAAATGAATATATGGGATTATATCAAACTTAAAAGTTTTTTTCACAACAAAGGAAACCATCAATAAAACAAAAAGGAAGCCTACTGAGTGGGAGAATATATTTGTCAATGATATATCTGATAAGAGGTTAATATCTAAAATTTATAAAACACTCATGCAACTCAACACCAAAAAAGCAAACAACCCAATTAAAAAATGGGCAGAGGAAATGAAGAGACATTTCTCTAAAGAGGACATACAGATGGGCAACAGGCATATGAAAAAATGTTCAACCTCACTGATCATTAGGGAAATACAAATAAAAACCACAATGAGATACCACCTCACTCCAGTCAGAATGGCTATCATCAATAAATCAACAAACAACAAGTGCTTGCAAGGCTGTGGGGAAAAAGGAACCCTGCTGCACTGTTGGTGGGATTGTAGATAGGTGCAACCACTATGGAAATCAGTATGGAGGTATCTCAAAAAACTGGAAATGGAACTACCTTTTAATGCAGCAATTCCATTCCTAGGCATTTATCCTGAAAAACCCAAGACACTAATTCGAAAAAATATATGCACCCCTATTTTCATTGCAGTGCTATTTACAATAGCCAAGACTTGGAAACAATCGAAATGCCCATCGGTAGATGACTGGATTAAGAAACTGTGGTACATTTACACAATGGAATATTACGCAGCTATAAAGAGGAAAGAAATCATACATTTGCAACAATGTGAATGGACCTAGAGAACATTATGTTAAGTGAAATAAGTCAGTCAGAGAAAGACAAATACCATATGATCTCACTTATATGTGGAATCTAAAGAACTGAATAAATGAGTAAAATAAACAGAAATAGTCTTAGAGACACAAAGTCGATGAGGTCTAGATGGGATGGGGATGTGAATGAGGGAGAAGGGGAAGGAACGAGGAAACATAAACTGCAATACTACTGCAGAGACAGAAGAGACAGTTTACGGAATATAATCAATAAGGTTGTAAATTTTTTTTTTTAGGGGAACAAAAGGATGCATATCCTTTTAGGGAGACCACTTCATGGATGGTGTAGTGGCCTTACCACTGCACTGAACATCTGAAGATGCCACTGAACAATATTATATGTCAACTATAATTTAACACATATATAATCATGGGATGTGGAATATAGTGTGAAGATGGAGTCAATGAAATTGTAATAGATATGTATGATATCAGGGTTGGGGGGACAGGGAGAGGAAGCAGTCACTTTTAAGGGGTGAAAAAAATAACTATCGCATTGTTTTGTACATCTGTAACTAATAATAATAATTATTATAAAACAGTTTAAAAAAAAGAATCAGAGGTTAATGTTCCTTCGTTTGTCCATAGTCTATAAGGGCATCAAATTCTAGAATATTCTAACATTGAACATTATATTTTTTAATTTGGTAGTGAATTCTTTCTGGTCTATGTATTTATTAGTGTGATATTATTTAAATTATTTGATTTCACTCTTTCAATTTATCAGTGACAAAGTGAGTGTGATAGAATTTAAAAATTATCAGACCTAGACCTAAAAGTGCCACATTTGAACTCTGACTATGCTGTTTATTAGTTCCTTCATTTCACTGAACTTCACTTTTACACAAATATAACATGAGAATAACTGCTTGGTTAAGGAGGCTATGAAAATACTTTTTTGGGGAAGCAGGTCAAAAAAAGAAGTTATTAAGGCCAAGAAAAATTTATGAAGCTTTATACAGATTAATGAATACTCCAAAAAGGGTTGGTACATATTATATTTTCTGGATGGCACAATGAAGTTTCTAGTAGCTTATAAAAGCTCTCCTCGTTTTTCTGATGTTCTTACTAATAAAGAAAAGGTGAAAAAACTGAAAAGGACTGTAGCGAAACTAATAACCTTATTATCCAACTTATGAGTAATTGGTTCTTTTAATATTCCCAGTGTGTATAATATTTATTTTTGAACTCAAGATATCTAGCCTGGAAATGCAGTGGATTTACATGACGAGAAGCACCAAAGCAATAGCATAGCCATATCTTCAGGCTCAAGGCCCCAAGGGAGCTTTTCCATATATAGATGATGGTAAGAAACTAACAGCCAGACAGCCTATGCCACCCTGGAGACTTTATATAATAACGTGTAACTTCCTGTGCCAACCTTTCACATCTTTTACATTGTCTCTGTCACAGTCTTCCTACTGGACTTGAGAAAACGGAGACAAGGATTTAAGTTCACTCCACCTGTAATCCCCATTAACTAAGAAAAAGGATATTTTACATGATTTTGTTTCAGGGCTTTAATATTGAATAAGTCCTCATCATGGCTTGGAGCTAAAAGCCCTTGATTTGGAATTAGAAAGTTTGGATCTTAAGATTATGATGCTAAGCAAAATAACTCAGACAGAAAAAGTCAAGAACCATGTTTCACTGATATGTGGGATGTAAAACTGAAAACAACAAAGAAAAATGACAAAAAATGAAGAAACAAAAGCTCATAGACACAGAAAATAGTTTAGTGGTTATCAGAAGGTAAGTGGGGAGGGGGTAGTAAATGAGGGTAAAAGAGGGTCAAATATATGGTGATGGAAGGAGAACTGACTCTGGGTGGTGAACATACAATGTGATATATAGATGATGTATTACAGAATTGTACACCTGAAACCCATGTAACTTTACTAACCATTGTGACCCCAATAAACTCTAAATAAATAAATATATAAAGTTTGGGTTTGCGTCCTTTTCTGCTGGGGACCTTCTGGTGACTCCTTTGGTGCTGCTGAGCCTCAGTTCGCTTCCAAACAGTAGCAATAATTCCAGGCTCATCCACCTCATGGTTTTGATGTGAGGATCCATAGTAGGGCCTACATTTGGTGGGCAGGGCTATGGGCAGATGTGTACACAGATATTATTTCTTATTACTCCTCACAGATATTCTTCAAGGAAATTATTGATTTACACGTTTTTTCCCACTTAGAAATGATTCCTGAGGCTCAGAAACCCACGTACTCTACCAAAGGTCACAAGCAATAAGACAGCCAACAACAAATGTGACTTTACTAATTTCAACGCACTTGGTTTTTCCACAGCTCCAGAATGAAACAATGTGCGCCAGAGGCTGCAAACAGCAAAGCATTCATTTATTCCAGGAAAAGCAAAACGTTATCCCAGAAAGTAGGCTTAATTATAGTATGCTACTCGGTTCTGAAGTGAATAATATTTACATAATTATAGGAATGCAAACCCTGGCTACTTATTTAACTAAAAATAGGTATATTGGGAGGATAGGGTTTTAGAGGATAATGACTAAAATGAAGAAACCAAGAAGCAATAGTAGTGGCATATTATTTAAAAGTTCACAGAAAATTCCTAAAAGAATTGGCCAAAACAAAGCAGATAAAAGTAAGAAGTGGAACTGGGAGTGGAGAGCAAAGGAATGAGGTATGACTATGTTCTGTTAGCCTTTTACTGCTACTTGATTTTTTAAACTTGTGCATGCATTAAATTGATAAACCAGCAAGATAGAAAACTGAGAAAACTTTAAAAAGTTTGCTGAGGCCACTCTGTAAATGGGCTGCCTTTTATGTTGGGCTGTTGGGAGCTCCACAGAATTGGTCTCACTCTTTATGTTTTTACATTCTGACAATCTGAGCTAGTTTGTGTCTATTAAGATTTCCAAAAAAGGTGAGGGGTTATTACATCCCTAGGAAGAGCCTTCTCCTGTTTGCTAAGTTTGAAAAGCTCAAGTCTTAGTCTATGGCCAGTATTTGTTGTAACTTGTTTATCATTCAAAAGAATGTTGTTCCTTATGTGGCAGAGTTTGAGTTAAGGTGAAAAGTCAGAACAGGTTGAATGTGGAAATTGACAGAGAGGCTGTAAGAAATCTTGGTTATGATTTGTCTCCAAGTCCTTCCATAACCTCGTTTCCTCCAGTTAGGGAGCCAGACTTCACTAATTATTCCTGGAGTTTGGGTACCACTAATGATGACATGATGAGTGAACTCCTTGAGGGCTGAAACTATATGACCAGGAAAAGACGAGTCTTTCCTGAATCACAGTACAAATGTGACAGGTGAAGCACTGGGTCTTATGCCTGACCATACTTGAGAAGCATAGGAGAAGTAGGTATCTTTAGCTAAAGGCATCTCTCTATTTTTAGTTGACAGATTGATAAAATAAAAATATGACAATGAAGTTTATGTTTTGTAACTTAGAAGGTTTTCCTCCATACTCATGTGTATCTATATATAAGCATGCCCACTCATGTGTATCTATATATAAGCATGCCCATGCATATGTATGATACTTACATTTAAAAGATGAATATGTAAGAAGTGATGCTTATTTTTTTAACATAACATACCAAAAATTATATATCTAACTACATGCTGTCCCTTGGAGAATAGTTATTTTGAAAAGCATTATACCTGTCCTAATATTCTCCCAAAAATTTAGAAGTCTTTTTTTTTTTTGGTATCCTTTGCTAATATATTTTACTAAATAGCATTGAAGATAGGTTTTGGAGAATCAATAATTTCTGGAAACAGCCAAAAGAGTGTAGAATGAAATCTCCTGAAGGTGAGTACGCAATCTGGGTCATAGGGCTATGAGTAAACTATGAGGTTTGATGATTAAAGGCAAGATTACATTTCTTATTGATCAAGCTGAGAATCCCCAATGGAAATCCAAAAGTAAGTTCCACATGTGCTTTTAAGGATGTTGTTGTCCTTGGGGTATGTCTTGAGTCTTGAAAGCCTCTTTTCCTCAGTTGAAAATTGTAATTTTTGCTAAATCCAACCTAAGAGACAGTCATTTTATAGCCACATTCCTACACATGAATCCTGAGATATTGGCAAGACATAAATGTTATCAATATGCAAGATGAATTAAAGAGATAAATGGCTGAAGTTAAAGAAATCATCTAGTGGACTTCCGGAAAAATGGCACAATAGACAGATGCTGTGCTAACTGCCTCCCAGGATCACACCAAAATTACAAGCAAATTATACAGCATTCAACCCTGGAGGTCCCCGAAACACTGGAGGAACAGAACCACTAAGTGAAGAACTTAAAGAGGAGGCCGTGTCAGGTCTGGTAGGATGGACAAAGACGAGAGAGGGCAAACCCCGTGAGGGAGGCCCCAGCTATGGGGAGGCTTCTCTAGTTGGGGGAGAGACACTCCGGACGCACACCAGGCTTAATAGCCCAGAGTTCCTTTGCCAGGAAGAGGAGTTCTAAGATAGCCAGCAGTAAATTAGTGAGGACTCTCTTTGCTCAGCTCGGTGAGGCTAAGAGCGGCTGGAGAATCAGTGGGGCTGGCGCCCGGGCTTGCTCTCCAGTGAGCACTTACCTGGTTACTGGTGGAGGGAGTGGCTGTGTGAGCCGGACCCGGGAGCCTGTGGGGACGGACTGAACTGAGCACCTTTGGTGCAAAGGCTGGAGGTTTTTGGACTGTTGTTCCTGTGGTGTGAAGCCTGCATGCGAGTGGTATAGGGAGGGTGCCATTTTGTCCGGCTTGGGTCCTCCCACGGAGGATCAGGTCTGAGACCTCATTGGTCTGGTGAAATTGGCGCAGAAGTGCATGTGTGCGTGCATGCGTGCATGCAGCCTTGGATCCCCACCCTCCACCCTGCTTATACTGCGCTGCCAGGGAAATGCTGGGCAGGTGTCCTCCGGCTCCAAAAGACTGCTCACTGAGATGCGGGAGTGCGTGAGCCACCTCAGATACCCACTCTCCGCACGGCTTGTGCTCCGTTGCCAGGGAAATGTCTGGTGGGCGTGCTCCAGCTCCAAAAAGCTGCTCACTGAGACGCGGGAGTGCGCAAGCCACCTTGGTCCGCGCTTGCAGAGTTGCCAGGCTGTGATTGGTTGTCGGGCTGCTCGGCCTGATCTGCGAGTGGCTGATTGGGACAGGCTGAGACTGGGAGTTTTCCTGGGAGTGTTGGGCCGTGAGCTGTGTGCCTGCGTGATCCAGCCAGGGCTCTCCTGGTGATCTATCTAATACATCAAAGCAATCCCAGAGCGACAGCCAGAATAGGGAAACAAAGAAACAGGTCACAAGTAAAAGATCAGAAGAATCCTCTAGAAATGGAACTAAATGAAACAGAGGGATCCAACCTTTCAGAGATACAGTTTAGAACACTGATGATAAGAATGTTTAAGGAACTTATCGAGGACATAAAGAAAGATAGGGAAACCATAAAAAACAACCTGATAGAACTAAAGAATACAATAACTGAAATAAAGAACACACTCGAAGGAATCACCAGTAGAGTAGATGAAACAGAGGAGCGGATCAGCGATTTGGAAGATAAAATAGCAGAAATCACCCAGTTGGCACAGCAAAAAGACCAAAGAATAAAAAACAATGAATATAATTTAAGAGCCCTATGGGACAAGGTGAAACGCAACCACTCAGACTCATAGGAATACCAGAAGGAGAAGAGAAGAAGCAAGGGGTCGAGAATGTATTTGAAAAAATAATGACTGAAAACTTCCCTACCCTGGTGAAGGAAATCAACATACATGCCCAGGAAGTGCAGAGGGTTCCAAACAAGCTGAACCCAAACAGGTCCACACCAAGACACATCATAGTGAAAATGGCAAAGGTTAAAGACAGAGACAGAATCCTAGAGGCTGCAAGAGAAAGACAGCAGGTCACATACAAAGGAACTCCTGTTAGACTAACAGCTGACTTGTCTACAGAAACTCTGCATTCCAGAAGGGAGTGGCAGGAGATATTCAAAGTGACACAAAATAAAGGCCTACAACCAAGATTGCTCTACCCAGCACGGCTATCACTTAAAATTGAAGGAGAAATAAAGAACTTCTCAGCAAAGAATAAGCTTAAGGAATTCATTACCACCAAGACAGCATTGCAAGAAATGTTAAAAGGGCTTTTTTAAACAAAAGAAAGGGGTAAACAAGCTAACCCAGGAAGACCAGGAATACAAATCACTAAATGGCAATACATATGCACCTATCAATAATCATTTTAAATGTGAATGGGCTAAATGCTCCAATCAAAAGACAGAGAGTGACTGATGGATAAGAAAATAGGACACATGTATATGCTGTTTACAGATGGAATAAGATATTTCATGCAAATGGAAATGAGAAAAAAAAAAGCTGGAGTACCAATACTTATTTTGGACAAAATAGACTTTAAAATGACTACATAAAAGACAAAGAAGGGCACTAGAACCCTGATAAACATCTATGCACCCAACATAGGAACACCTAATTACATATAACAGATTTTGACAGACATAAAGACAGAGATCAACAGTAACACTATCATAGTAGGGGACTTCAACACCATTGTCACCAATGGACAGATCCTTTAGACAGAAAATCAACACAGAAAGAGGGGCCTTAAATGATACTTTAGACCAGCTGGACTTCGTTGATATTTTTAGAGCATTGCACCCTGAAAAAGCAGAATATACATTCTTCTCAAGTACACATGGGACATTTTCCAAGATAGACCATGTTAGGCCACAAAACAAGTCTCAGTAAATGAAAGAAGATTGAAGTCATATCAAGCAGATATAAAGGAAAAACTGATGGTTGCTGGCTGGGAGGGAGTTGGGAAGAGGGAGAGGGGGAAGGTTTTGGACAGTGTAGGTGGGACTACAATGTTGCCGCAGGGATATGGGGGCAGTTCTGGGAATGTAATTGATAATGTTGTGAAGAGACTATTATGTTGCGTGAAATAAGTCAGTCGGAGAAGGACAGGTACCATGTGATCTCACTTGTGTGTGGAGTCTGAAGAGCTGAGTGAACGATCAAAGTAAACAGACTCGTAGATGTAGAGGAAAAACTGAGGGTTGCTAGTTGGGAGGGGGTGGGGATGGGGGGAAAGGGGAAGGGATTAGACAGCATAAATAGGCATCTACAATATTGCCGCAGGCATATGAAACACAGTTTGGGGAATATAATAATGTTGTAAAAATTTTGTGGAGTGTCAGATAGTCACATGTCTTGTTAGGGAGACCACTTCATGGATGGAGTAGAGGCTTGATCACTGCACTGTACACCTGAAGCTGATGTTGTATAGTATTGTATGCCAACTGTAACTGAATATGTGGATGGTCACGGGATGTGGAGTATACTGTGGAGGGGAGTCAGGGGAGTTGTGACAGATATGTATGATATAGTGGGGAAATGCGGTGGTGAACTGCGGGAGGGGGTTGTCACTTTGGGGGGCAAAGAATGTAACTATTGCATTGTGTTGTACACCTGAAACTAATAAAAAAAATGAGAAAAAAAAAGAAATCAGCTAGGAGGGAGGCAGAAAGGGAAGCTTAGGTGGACAGGATGCGATGGACCTCTGATGACCATTTACCAATGCCTAGGGAGGTCTTCCTGGTTGAGACAACAGAAAGTCAAGAGAAAGAAAGTGCGAGCTCAATGACATACTTGGTCTTTTTTTGATCCAGCCATTCCTGAAGAGAGATATCCTTAGACTTTACAATTAAGTGGGCCAATTCATACATTTATTATTATTATTATTATTAATGATTATTAATTTAATTTTTTTTACATTTCAATTAAATTTATTGGTGTGACATTGGTTAGTAAAATTATATATGTTTCGAGTGTACATTTCTATAATGCATCATCTATGTCTTGCATTGTGTGTTTTATTTTTGATGGTGGGAGTAGAGGAAAAGGAGAAGGAGAGAGGAAGTGAAAATGGAGGACTAGGGATAAATAAGAATGAATAAAAAAGGCTGAATCTACTGAGGGGAAATTATCACCACCTTTAAGAAAGATGAGAGAGTGAGGAAAGCTAATGAACTTGATAAACTGGAGAAATGACTAATCCAATAATTTTTTTAAAAAAACTTAATTTTGTGGGGAAGGTATTTTTTTCAAGGAGCTCATATTGCTTACTTATGCTTCCAGTGTCACCAAAGATCAAGAAAGTACAAACTGAATAGCTCCTAATTTAAAGGAGCTTGCTGTCTTAACATCAAACATATATTTTATATTTCCACAATCCTTCTCAAATAGGTACTATTATTCATCTCACTTTTTATATGGGGAATCTGAAGATAGGTGAATTTGAACTTGCTCACACAATAAATTCCAAACGTATATTTGACTCTGCTTTTTTCTGGATTTCAATGGAAAGTCCTGCGCTGCACAAAACCTTTCAGTCAATGGATCCCAAGAGGAGGGTGGTCCCGTAAGATTAAAACAGAGCTGAAAAATTCTTGTTGCCTAGTTAGAACCTTATGTACATCTTAGTGCAACACACTACAGAAATCCTTACCATGCTGCTCCAGTTGCCTACAGAATTCAGTACAGTAACTTGCTGTACAGGTTTGTGGCCTAGGAGCTGTAGGGGAACAGAATTTGTCACCCCGAAGTGTGTCTTTTTGGCATACGCATTATTTTAGGCTGGTAAAATTTAAGAAAGGGCACACAATGGAGAAGTTCTAAAAACCAAGTAGAAGTTACCCTATGTAAATCCAATTTACATTTAAGGGAAGTGTCCATTTGTAAGGGTTTCTCTAGTGGTACCAGCGACAGGGGTGACCTTATCTCTAGAAATTCTTATCAGTGCAGAAGGCAAGGACTTAAATCTGCACAACAAACTGCCCTTGTTTACTGCTGCGCTTTTCCTGGTCACCTCCCATAACTGTCTCTCCCTACCCCTGATGTCTTCGTTTGTCTACACTGATGATGGTATTTAAGGTGGTGGCCTCAGCCATTCTGGAGAGTTACTCAGTTTTCCTGTTCTTTCCCAGGAATCCAGGAGGTATACGTGTTAATAAAGTTTTCTTTGTTTTTCTCCTAATAATCTGTTGTTTATTACAGGGATGTCTCATCCAGGAACCCAAAAAGGTACAGGGAAAATTATTTTTCCTCTCCTATGGAGCAATAGGCTGTAGCACACAGTCTAGGTCTGTGTAAGCGCACTCTATGATGGCATGATGGTGATGAAATTGCCTCACAATGCATTTCTCAGAACAAGTCCCTGCGGTTGAACTGCTCATGATCTTGTAAGTCCTAAGCACCCTCATTATATACAGTTTCCAGATTTCTTGCCTTTTCTACAACACAAATTTAATTATATACTCCCCATATCTTTTGTATGGAAAAAATATACTGGAAGAGAAACCTAGGTTTCTAAGACTATAGATTTCAACTTAATAAAATTGATAAAAGTAATAACGAGCTCTATATGCTTGTCCATGTTGTCTTTAAATAAAGTAAACTCAATGACTGTTTCATTCCATATTTATCTAGAAAACCCATACTAATAATACATAAGTACTACTGTCATCAGTAAACTATTTCTTTAACAAGAAGACATTCAATCAATATTAGCTATAAGATGAATACAGTTTCTAGCTGGAAATTATATCAGAAAGTCTGTGTCCTGTCAATACACTCTAAATGCTATATATTGTCCCTGATCTGTGTACCAAACAAAATGTTAATGTTATTACATTCGCTTATCACTTTTACCCATGGCATCTCTTTGAACAAAGCTAATAGTACTATCTGCATGGTGCTTTCTACTTATTAAACACTTGAATTATTAAAGTCTTTCTTTATCTACCTTAGTACCACTGGCGACGATGTCTGCACTAATTTCCCTTTATCCCAGGTAAAAGTTACAACTTCTTTGGTTTTCCTTAAACAAAAAACAATTTTGCACAGAATGAGTCAGGAGAAAGTGTAAAGATGTCAAGAGGAAAGGTAAGGGTCCTACACCCACTCTTACAGGCAGATCTTACTTATGTTCATGGATAAGCTGCCTGAACAGTCTAATGTCACGGAATTGTATAGCTGGAAAGAAATTAACAGGTCATCCAGCCAATGTTACACTAATACAAGAAGCCAGTCTTCAGCAGTACTGAAATAAGCTGCAGCATGATCAATTCGAACAGCAAGGGCCGGCCGAGTGGTGCGGTGGTTAAGCGCTGGCTTCAGAAGCCAGCGGCCCCGGTTCAGTCCCATATAAGAGGGCCAGTGACACTGCCCTCAAAAAAAAAAAAAAAAAAAAAGGAACAGCAAGCTCATTTCTTCATTTCTTTTGAATGGGAGCCATCATTTTTGAAGAGTAATATTTATTGGAACGTGTTTCTTATCTGATTGAAAATCAGTTTCACTGATGCTTAACTTTTTAAAGGAATAAACTCAGTGCAAAAGTGAGTGGGATAGTTACCTCTTTTGATCTTCCCCCACAGAGAAAATGGTTTAAGAGATATTATAACAATTATACCTGGAGAAAAATCTTCACCACTATTAAAAAGCAACTATTGGCAAAAATTCATCATCGACTGATCACCTTTCATCAGAATTATCTCGGGCATAAAGTTTATATTTCTGACACCAATGGGATGCTACTTGAGGAGTATATCCCAAAATAGGATTATAAGAGGTGGCACTAGGATTCGATTTGCATGTGTATGGAATTAAAACTAAAGATGGAGTTTTTTTAAAAAAATACTAGAAGTGTAGCCTGTCTGATCTTTCATAGTAATGCTGTCAGAATTTCAAAGGTTTCTTACATGTTTAATGAACCACCTCACATGGTGTTTAAACGTTTTTCACCTTTTTAACAAGACTTCACAGATACTATAAAATTGACATGATCTGTTAAGAATTAATGTAGCAATTTGACATACTCTTGAAATTTCAAGCGTAGGCTAATTATTACGCAAGTTCAAAAAGAAAGAAAAACCTTGAAGATTATGCAAAACCATTCCTAAAGCAGAAAAGGGAGATTCTTAAATATTATTTCAGTACGCTAACTTTCGTTTTCATAACCCCCCTGAAAAAAAGCATTTCATTGTCTTCTAATCTGCATGTGTGTCCCTTGGCCTGAAAAATGGGCTGTAGAATGAATTAGCCGAGATGTGAGTGTTCCAGGGTTGTTTTCAAGGTCAGTGTGGATCATGTGACCCATTAGGAAAAATGATAAAGAATTATAGCTTGAAGAGTTTATAGATGTCGTTTTAGTTGTTCTACACTTCATTTGTATGTATGTGTCTGTTTAAGTAAGAGGTAGTGGCTTCAAGATGCAATGGGAAGAGTTGGGAATGATAAAGCTAATTAGATCAAAGTGACAACCAGCCTGGATGATTTAGTCTCCTATGAGTGGTTCTGGCCCTGAACCATCTGGCTTGTTGCTCTAATGACTAATCACTCCCTTTTTCTACACACTTTGCCTTCTAGACCCAGCCAGACTCACTGGATGATTGGCTCTAGCTATGCCTCAGAAATCCTGGTTGAGTCATGATACCACGGTGACTGCTGAAAGGGTTTGTGGGACACTGGACTTTACAGGGATCAAACCAGGATAGTTCTGGGAAAACCAGAAGGTTCACCAACCTAGACAGACATAGTACATATATGTCACCAGAAGCCAAGCAGGCTGGCTGCCTTTCAGGGACCTGTGTCAGGTCTACACGCTAACTCATATAATTCAACTGCAATCAGTGCTTTATTCTCCTGAAAAATAAATTACCTTACGATAAGAATGAATGGGTACTTTATCTAAAAGGAAACAGAGACATGGAAAAGCTGAGGAAGAATCTGCTTCATCTAGCAATCCTTTTCCCTTGGTGACTTTGAGGACAATGAGGCAGTGGTCCTTTCTCTGTCCTTCCTGATGCATTATGGGATTAAAATAATCATGCTCGGGGTACGTTGTCAACCCTCTAAAATCACAGAGCAGAACTGACACATGTAGCAGCACTTTCAGGGTTTGTGCAGTCTTCGTTCCCCACTGCTAGCCTAGTATTCTAGTTTCTGCTCAGAGTAAGTAACCTGTGAATAAACAAAAAGATGCCACTGACATATGTAGTGGTTGGGGTTGGGGGAAATAAACTAAAATAATAATATCCTTAGAGTGGGTTTTTGTTTTCTCCTTTTTCTTCTTCTCTTCCCTCCTTTAAATTGATAGTTCATTTTATTTTAATGGTCATGTCTGGGATCCAGGAGGTAAACCTTTCTTCCTGATGGGATCTCTACTTAACTGGTGTCTCTGTCATCAGCCTGACCTTGGAGCTTCCTCTAGTGCCATTATACCCTGCGAGCTGGCTTATTTTCATACAGCAGCCCCCTCTGCTTGATCCCACTTCATCTACTTCACGGACACAGACATTTGTTGGGCTTATTAGCTCAGCAGGAGCCTTATCATATTTTGTATCTGAGGCAGTTGGGGATGTCAAGAGATGGAAATGCTGTGTAGCTCTTTATCCTTCTTTCTTTCACTTTCTCCTGGACCCCAATGCCGCGTTCGGATCCAGTGCTCTCTTACTACAAGCTGCTGAGATCTTCTTAAATATGTCTAGCTTTGCCATCTGTACCTATAACACCGTGAAGGCTTAGCCATGATTAGGCTGTCAAGATTTATTAAGTTAAAAAGTATCAAACTTTCTTGCTGCAACCCCAGACCTTTTAAGAGCCCACCTTCTTTGGAATCCCTCCCCCCCCCTGCTAATGTTACCGTCAATGGGCTTTGCTTGACCTTGACCAACATCTGCACCCAGAGAACACTAATGAATTTGGGCCAATTCATCTCCAAACTCCAAATTTAATCAAGCTGACATGCCAGGGAAAGCAGGCTGTAATTAACTTGTAGCATTTTAGGTGATCTGTAAATTTTCATAAATTTTACCTGATAGAATTTTGCCATGTTTAACATTTCGTTGTTGTTTTTTTTAAGACACCCTGTTAAGCTAATATATCCATATTGAATAGCTAATTTGCAATAGCAGAGACGCGTGCATATGTGTTTTTAAATTTGAAAGCATACTGAAATTAAATATTTACTATGCAATAAAAAAACCACACCAACTGCAAAGCTGTTGCAAATTTATGTATTTTGCTTGGTTTTGAGATGTCTGATTGTTGTAATCATTGGAGTAAATTTACACATAAGTAGCTGTAGGCTGTACCTGATTATAAATAAGTTGGAAGAGCCTGAATTAGCCACCTTTATTTGGCCCTCACTCTGTTAGAGGATGGGTAGTCTCATTTCTGTAAGATGATATTGTATTTGTGGTTGTTACCTAAACAGGAAAATCTCTAATTTGATAGAAACTCCTCACATATATTGAGTAGGTTCCATGAACTTATTTATAAATGTCATTAATTATTATCAGCTCAAATCATAATTGATTTGTCCTTAATAAACCTAAAAATGATGTCTGTGCAAGTGTGTTAGAGGAAGTCTCATGTATTTGTCCCTAAATTATAATGATGCCATCTGAAAAGGTTATTACTTCACTTCTAATATAGTGATTACTGGCGTTGTGTTTGAAAGCGAGAACAATAGCATATAATACCAAATCTTTAATTCCCAAAGTACACCGCACTGAAAAGAAAGAAAAAAAAAAGAAATGGAATGGTACATGGTATATATTTAAACATATTTAGTGCTATAAATTAAGCATAGAGAATAATCTGCAATAACAGTTTCTAAAAAAATAAGGGATATTGATACTGAACTGAATTAATTCAAGGAAGACATTTATAAATATCCTGTTCTGCAATAAGGAAATTTCCAATTTGTACTATAAAAAACTCTCTTGATCCCACATTTTTTTTTTTTTAAAGATTTTATTGGGGAATTGGTGGAGGGGAACAGCGTTGGGGAATCGGGGAAGGGGAACAGACAAGTTGCCGTCTTCTTGTTCTTCAGTCCAGCTGCGGAGGATGTTGCTTCACTGTTGGCATCGTCATTGCGCTCTTCCCGGATGAGGCAGATCGGTCGCTGGCCTCTGGATGTCGCTCATCGTGGCTATTGGCAGCTCACGCTTGGCTGCCAGCCGCTCACGCTGGCTGCGGGCCACTCACTGCAGCCTATGGCAGCCCACTGCAGCAGGGGCTGCAGCCCACACCATCACCGGGGCTCGCACAGCCCAGCTCCAGGTGGAGCTGTTGTTAGCTGTAGAGGGCAGTGTCACTGTCCCTCATGTGGGATCCGAACCGGGGCCGCTGGCATCCCAAAACCAGCGCTTAACCAATGCGCCACTCTGCCGGCCCTTGATCCCACATTTTTAAACATTATACACACAAAGGCCAATCTCAGATGTTTATGCTGGCAAGAATATAAGCATTAAAATTTTAAATCAATATTTGTGTACAATTTATTATAATATTGATCTTTTGAAAACATTTGGAAGAAATGAAAGTTTAAATGATGCTAACTGGAAGAATGTATTCTAATAAAAGCATTTCTTTAAGAAAGATACTTTTTTGATGTAAACTGGATTAGGCCATTAAAATAAATCTGATATATTCCTTTATGCATTTAGCAAATGTTAAATTCCTCTCAATTGTTTTCGAGCCAACATTTCTTTTCTCAATGAAAATACTACTTTCCTTTAATTTCAAAAGGGGTATGCCAAACATGGAATTTCTCGTCCTTAAATCTTTAATAAGCTCCTTTAATGAGCTCCCAATAATCAAATTTTATCTTGTGACAATGGATCTCAAATAGCAAGTAAAAACTATCATGTGCTTCATTTTGTTTCTTTTAATTAGTTATGTTGTTAAGATTAACATCTAACTTAAAAATTCCTTCATTTAATGTGTTTCCTTATATAAAGAACTTTAGGTAAATGCATTCACTAATCGTATGTAAGAACTGAAAAAAATGAAACACCGAAATTTGAAAATACTTCCTTCAAATTGAAGTATAAATTTGTAGTTGTATGAACAATGAATGAAATGATTTCTTTTTATTTCTACTCTATCACTTTGTTAATAAAATTACATTGTTCTATCACAGGCACACAGAACACGAATAGTAGGGATGATATAAAGTAGGCAAAGCTATTTTCATTTTTTTTTTTTTTTTTTATATTTTGGTTTTCAAGCCCAGGTCGGGGATAAAAGTGTAGAAATTGTGTGTAAAAGGAAAATTCTGTGTTAAATAGCATCAATATTAAATTAGAGATTCTGGTTGAATGAAGAAAATTCCAAATTTATAAAGTCTGCTATATTAACCTTAAAATGCCTAAGGAATCACTAAAGCTGTTTCAGGTCTAAAGTAAGCAGTAGATGTGTGCTTTGCAGAGATTTTCATATGTAGAAAAATGTCTTACTTGGGTTTGTATTTGTTTAACATTCACTAAGGAGCCATGTATCACTGGCGTAGAAACATGGATAGAAAGTATTTCTATTTATATAGATAGAATTTCTTTTTTTTGTCTGTGGGTGGCATTTACATGAAATGGTCCAAATGATCTGAATGGGGATTATTAAGGCTGAAAGTGATACCAAAAAAAAAAAAAATCTGTGATGGTTACGAAAACAGGTGTTTTCGTTTTTTTTTTTAAAGATTTTATTGGGGAATTGGGGGAGGAGAACAGTGTTGGGGAATCGGGGAAGGGGAACAGAACAGTCTAGTTGCAAAGGATGTTGCTTCACTGGCCCATGTTGGTGTAGTCATTGAGCTCTTCCCGGGTGAGGCAGATCGGTCGCCGGCTTCCGGATGGTCGCTCACCGCGGCAGTTGGCAGCTCACACTGGCTACCAGCCACTCACACTGGCTGCCAGCCGCTCACGCTGGCTGTCGGCCACTCACTGCAGCCTACGGCAGCCCACTGCAGCAGGGGCGGCAGCCTACACCATCACCGGGGCTCGCACAGCCCAGCTCCAGGTGGAGCTGTTGTTAGCTGTAGAGGGCAGTGTCACTGGCCCTCATATGTGGGATCCGAACCGGGGCCGCTGGCGTCCCAAGCCAGCTCTTAACCAACGCACCACTTGGCCGGCCTGAAAACAGGTGTTTTGTATAGTACATTACAGCTCGTGACATCATCACATACCTTTTCTCATTTGATTCTCACTAACATTTTGTAAAACGTGCAAGTTCTACCCGATGCCATACCTACGAAACCCTGGGCAGCAATTTGAGCGTCAGATGGACCTGTGTTCAGGCCTTGCTGCTCCCGTTAGTGAACCTCTCAAAGGTTGGGTAGCCTCCTTTACACGCAGGAGAAGTGCTCCCAGGATTAAACGTGATGAATGTATATAGCATTTGCACAGTGCCGGGCACACTCACTAGCTGCTATCACTATCTGCAGACTAGAGCCCTGGGTGTTTAACGTTGTTCTCTCAGCTCATTGTTTAATACCTAGAAGAGTGCCAAGGAGCCCAGTGGATGTTGTATAGGAAATTAATGAAAAGTGAGAAGTGAGAGTAATAGAGTCGAGTGACTTGTCTAAGGCTGTTGCCTGGAAAGCAGCCCAGCTGAGAGTCAAGTCCACGTTTCCTGACCCTAAGGTCTGAGGTCTCCCTGCTGGAACTCAAGCTGAGCACGGTCACCCCTGCCCTGCCTTCCTCTCTCCGGGGACTGAATTTCTCTTATCTACCAGACCATCTATCGCTGCACTCGCCTTTTGAGGGCCCCAGCCTGTTCGCCATGCATATCTAGTCATTGAATGTTTCACATCTTCAGCAAAGCATAAAATCTGGTGGGATATTCTAAACACTCCAGCAAGTAGCTCAAGACAACCCTCAAACTTAGGCAATGGTGACGCACACACCATCCACTTGATTTCCAGCATCCCTGCTCTGAGCAGTTCCGCTGATCAGAGATGCTGTATAAGAATCTTTCAAAACAATCACAGTCATGTAACACATCATGTGCTTAAAGAACAAGGGGGCAGAATATGTAATTGATGATAAAACTGTAAGAGCCAGAACCATGTGAGCTGTTCCACATGGTGTGAAATGCTAAAGATTCATCACGCACTTGTGCCTGGAACCCCACACATAGGAGCTCAAATCTTAAGGAGGATTTGTGGAGCGACAATTCGATAAACAGATACACAGTGTCATGATATTAACTATCTTAAGGCCAGTCACCCTCAGGACTTACAACAAAAATCAGCGACAATGTTGACAACAAAAAGTCCCAGTGCCACTCACAGCAACAAAACCAGAAAAACAAAACAAAACAAAACAAAAAAACAGTGAGAAAGAAAACAGAAGCAAGGAGCCTTCCCATAAGTCATTGTAATCTTTTTAAGATGAATTTCTGTTTTATTGTCATATGATTGATGGGGGAACATAATTTTATTCCTGATTATTTTCAGTATTTTTTAAAGCTAAACTTCATATAATCAAGAAAGTCACATGAAATGATCACTTGGGTAGGGATGAATAGCTTTATGGAATTCTTAATGTATGACACAATTTTTTCATTTTTTTTTTTTACAGTCGTCGTACAATTCTAGCAAAGTACCTACAGAGTTACTTAAATCAACCAGGGATTAAAGCACATAGAAGAAGATCTACATTTTTTTCATATAGGATGAATACAAACTGCTAAATTTGAAAATCTTATTGGAAGAAAGGGAAAGCCCTATCTTTATGGTCCCTACATCTTGGATTCAAAGATGGGAGCCAGCAAGATATTGAGAGGGGCAAGAAGAAAGAGTCGGTTCTGTGCTATGTGTTCAGCAAAAAAAGTGCTTTGGACAAAAAAAATAATAAAAGGTCACAGTTCAAATTAAACTGCCAGGCAGTCTATCCGGTGCCTGCTCATTATATATTTATTGTTTCTTGACTATGGAAAAATGATCATTATCATCGTGGTTTTCACCTGACTTTCAAAAATGAATGCACATTATCTCTCGCATTATCTAAATAGAATAGGCTATGTTCCGTGCAGTTGGGAACTTAAAATGATAGAATGTTCATTTTGCCCGTTAGCCTCATGCATCTCTCTTCCCCCTCCTTCTGTTGGGAGGGAAGAAAGGGGGAGACAGTGTTTTCCCTATGGCAGGCGGGTAAGCAAGCAGTAGTTTCAATGCTAGTGTCGTCTTATGAGTCAGCAAGACACATTTAATACTGTCTTGGATAGGGGTGAACTCGGTTACTCCCCAGGGCTTTAACCTGCTCTGGCCCGGTGCCAAAGGGGTTTGAGCAGGTCCCCAAAGCTCAGGTTCAGGTCCCGTCTACCAGCTCTGTGGAGCCTCCTACCATGTTTATGTTACCATACAGGACATGTGTTTATACAGTGAAAAAGTGGTCTCTCATTTCCCACTTAGAGCTGTAGTTAACAACGCCAAAAACAAAAAAGTGTTTTAACAAAACAGAAACTTCTGCTTTCCCAGGGCATGTACTACAAAGGAAAGTGACATATTATATACGATTCAAAAGTACTTCATTGTCCACTTTCATCTATTGTCTTCAACCCACCCTGAAAAAACACAGGTGTTTTGCAATAAGCAGCTTAGGTTTGACATCTAGTGTTTGATGTTCAGGGTTAAATTTAAATCCACACGGCCTGGTTACCAATCTCCACAGTTGCACCCAGGCAGGACTAGGAAAGATTGATGATTGTGATTGCGAGATTAATCCTGTAATGTTTACAAGACTCCTGAGCTGAAACCTGGTTGGCCATATCATGCTACCCAGAGAAGACCGCTTGGCCTGCCAGGGCAATTTCTTCAGATGCAGTAAATAACTAGGCATAATGAAAACACTCTGATGGATTCCACTGCCTGATTGATGGTCTGCATGCGATACGGTAAAAGCAGTGTACTTCCTCTCACAAATTTACATATACAAACCAGCAGAAAACGCATGATAATGTCAGCATCCTGCAGAGGCCTTGGGACGCTACACAATTTTATAGCAGTTATGAATTACCGTTGACCTTTCTGGCCTCTTCTACCAGGATGCTAGACTTGAGCATATTGAAAGTCATCAGTCTGGAGCAGTCATTCTTTACATAATTATGGCTATTTGTGTGTGTGTGTAGGGGGAGGGCAGTGTTTCTCTTATTGTTAAGCATTAGCATTATGGGATGGCGCTGCTGTGACCTAAGACCACCTCTGCTGCTTTATACTCAGGTTCATAAAAGCAGGGAGAGGGACACTGGACTTACCTCAGCGTTTTTTCAAAGTACAATCACACCAAAACAAAAACGTTAACTGTGTTTCAGCATTTTTTTAAACACCGAAGAAAAAATGATCCTGGCAGTTTGCATTCAGTTGTTGAAATATGATGGTTAAAATTATTTTTCAGTATTTCTCTGTTCATAATGAAGCCACATTTTCTTGTTTAATTTCGTGGGACTCTCAGCTGGAAAAATAGTTGGTGAGGCCACGGGAGACTTTCGAGTCCACATCTAGGTCCTGTTTTTGAATTCATGCAGATGTGATCCTGAAGGCAGCTCCATCCTTCATACTAAATATCCGAATAATCAGGCTTTCAGGACATTGCTAAACACAGCTCCTTATTATCATTTGCATTTTAATGTCCTTAAAATTATTACACGAAGGGAAATGTTTTTGATACATTACAGCATTTCCTCTAAATGTGTGATTATGTTAATGAGTTTTCAATCAGTAGCCTAGCCTGACACTATAAGACAATTTATGCAAAGTTCATACCCTGTCAGGGCCTTTAATCAGGACCATTTATTAGAGCCCTGCCTTCTCTGATGGCTGCTGCAGCCTTTATTAAATATACTGACTGGGCCATCTGAAGAGAAGGACAATAAAAGGTTACTGGGGATGAAAGCATGAATGCTATTGGCTCATGTTTTCTTTACAGACACTTCTTCAATAATTAAGGAAGGGCTTTCCTTGGCCTGTTAAGCTTTTGAAGTGCATATCAAACATAACTGCTTGTTTTATGGAATGCTTAATACTTACAATTAGTCTTAAACACAAGTAAACTAACTTAGAGGTTGTGAGCACAGGAATAAATATACATACACACAGACATGCTCACACACACACACACATCATTTTTTTTTCCTCTACCAAGAAATATGAGGACAGCCTGGTCCAATATGTGATATCACATGACTGGATTTTCCTCTGAGGAGACCAGATATGCTTTAAATCACTTAGAAAATAATGAAATTAAAAATGCTGCCCACGCTTTTGAGTTTTAAAGGTAGATATCTTTTCATTTCCTATCCATCCACGTGGGGACTGAGGATGGGCTGTGGCTCTAGTATATTAATAAATTGTGAATTTCACAAGAGAACTTTCATTCAAAGAAATGTGGTTTTTAGCTTTTGCCATTAGCATTAGTGACTTTCAACAATTCATTAATACACCGACTGTAAAGGTATACAAGGGTTGAAATTGGCATGAACGACACCATTTTTTCTGAATTACAGAGTGAAACAAAACAAACAGAAGCACTCCCTAAGCTGTATTGACAACCTGGGGTTTGGATACAAATTCAATATGAGAAAACAGACTCACTTCAATGCAAGACAAATAAACAACAAATCCTGTTTTAACATGTCTAAATAGGAAGTGGATGACTGACAGGCCTGGGTCTCCTAGGAAAGCCATTATTTGAGAAGTTGATAGGGAAACGTTTGATTTGAATGCACGTGGCGTTTCCCCTCAGGGGGTGAGCTGAGTGGTACAGGGGGCTTCACAGGCACCCTTTCACCAAACATGCCTGCTGGGCTAGACCTCAGAAAATGAAATCTGTAGGGTCCCCTCATTCTAACAAGTGTATAACTCTATCATCAATTTAGAAGGCATAGTCATTACAGCGGTCTGCTGATTGCTCATTTTCTTATTCCCTGAAATCGCACTCTTTTTACCTTTTATCAAATTTTAAAGGCACTTTGATAACTAAATTTTATCCATTCCCAGGTAAAAATTAGCTTTCAGGTTTGTGTTATGGGTTGATTATAAAAACTATGCATGCTACTCCTGAGGTAACTTCTGAATTGTTTATTTAAAACAAGAGGCCTTGTTGTCTAAGATTTGGTAAATGAATTAACTGATCATTGCATACTTTCCAGATATTTCCTCTCTCCAATTAGCATGGCTATCTGTAGCTATCTATTCAAGCTTATACACAGGAACAGCTAAGCCTGTAATATGCTTTGAATTACTCTGTTCTTTTCTTTTTTCTTTTCTTTTGATTAGTGCTGTCTATTGCTATATTTTCTCTCTGAAAAAAAGCAATCATCCTTATATAGGCAGCCTGCTTATTTGGATTAAGAAAAAGAAAAAAAAATAAAATGAACTGTTGGCTATATTGATTATTTTTTTGGAAATTCATAATAACAAAAATTATAACAAAAATTACAAATTTGAACATTGATGCACAAAACAATTGGCATTTAAAGAAACTCTAAGTCAATCACACTCATGTAGCAATGAAATCACTTTAAAGGATATCTTAGTAAATGATCCCTTTGACACCAGCATTGTATGTAATTTTATGCATGCATTTCAGATATACTGCATCATGTTACAATCATTTTTTTCTGACTGCTGGTCCATTCTTACCACCTGCCCCCCTTACCTTCACCCTACACACACACACACACACACACACACACACACACACACACACCCCTACCACCACACCAGGCAGACCAAATGAATCAAGCAGAGTCTATTGGTTTGAAGAAAGAAATATATAGAATGCATCTCTAAGCACATCCAAACAGCCTATAACATGTCTTTGGTATTATCTTCAATATATTATTATAGAGTACTGAATTATTATTTCACTTATTTTGGAGTTAGGAATATATATGTCTTTGGTTTCATCAAATAAAAAGGAAGAGGGCACTTCAATTCACAGAGAAAGATGCAGAGAGCATCCATGAATATTAAAACTAATAAACCATGCTGGCCAGATATATTTTTTTGGCATTAGGCATTTACTCCCACCAGTCTCCCTATCTGGGCAAATATTCAGAATATGTCTAAATACGCATATGGATAGGGAATGCGTGGACACACAGCTTCTTCTCTCCCTTTCCTCTCCCATATGTTGGAGTCTTAGGAGGTGAACAATAAGAATGAAAATCAGCTTCTGCAAAAGGCAGCAGCATCCCATGATTCCATCGGAGCCAATCACTTAACATATCATTCATAATGCTAGCCTGCTCCCATCATCTCTGCCCTGTCAGTAGTATCTTTCTTCATTTGCTTTGGCTGCTCAGTTCCAAGAAAGTGGAACCACTGTATCATTTACTGTCCACAACCTCAGCTGCTGACTTAAGGGTTGATTTGTTATTTTCCATAATGTCCTGTACAATTCTTTTTTATTTCAATACAAAGTTTAAGTTGGAGAAAAGCCTTAGATAATTTTGACAGTGGAAGGTTCGGATAAGATTAAATTTATCTAGCTCTTTGAATGGCTCTAGATGGTTTCAAGCATTTTAAAAGATTTAAATAAATGTTTTATGGTAAGTGGCCCTTTTTTCATTCCAGGCTATTATACACTAAGTGGACAAAACAAATGACCTAAGATATCTTTAGCACGAGTTAAAGGAAATCTTTCTTATCACTGAAAATTGGTGGCTCAAAAAATGTCTATAATGAGGAGGAAAAAATATTTATTCACCATATCCTGAAATAGTTATGGTCCCATTATGTCTAACAAGGTCCTCCTGAAGGCAAATTCGTTATAATTTGTATTTTTTCTTATTATTTTTCACAGTGGACAGTGATGGCTCTCTGACTTAAAACCTAATCACCAGTGCCTATTAAATTTGGGTTTATATGTTGCTGAAGGTAGAAGTGATTATCATAGTGAATGAAATACTTGTTTGGCCTATTCCCAGAGGGCAAAAAGTCATTCTTCAAGGTGATGCATCTCATTGGAGGAATACATTAACAATTGAAGGCAGTTAAAAATATATGTGGACTCCTAGTGAGGCAAATCTGAGGTTGACCACAGATATTTACTGACTGACTCTCACCTCATTTGGGCAGGAACACTGGGATAGGGAAGGTTGATTTGGGCAACACTCTGAACCTTAATTTACAACTCTACAGCATCACATGGGTAATGTGTACTCAGAAAATACTTAAATTCTTAACATTCTGTATAGGTTCCATATGTGTTTATGTATTATTAGTTATAGAAAAAGATATTAGAAAAATAGGCTCCAACAGCATTAAAAGTTTAATTAAAATAAATTTTAAAATTAATTAAAATTTCTCAATTAAAAATGTACACTGACTTAAATAATATCAATTCAGTTGTGTAAGCATGGATCTAAAAACTTACCAGAAAATGCACAAGGTCTAAATTATTTAAAAGGCAGAATCATTGGCAATATGGACAGGTCAGATAATGATTTTCTAAAATAGATTGACAGCAACAGTCAAATAGATAAGATACGGTATGATTAAAAGCTACCCACGTCAGTTCACATGCTTTGGCATTTTCACTTTGCTAATCTTTTCAGTGCAAAACAATACCACTATTTAAAAGTGAAATTATAATTCATTGAAGAAAAATTAAGGCATAATTCAAGAGTAAGCATATACTTTTAATGTTTTATTATTCCTAAAATATAACAAGTTTAAAGAAACTCTAGGGATCTTCATGGTTTTCAGACATGTTGCTTCAAATGGCAATAAACTACAAAGAAATGACAGCAATGAACTAATTTACTGGGAAGTAAATGAAGGAAAAATAAAAAATTGTAAAGGAAAAAAAGAAAAACTATACATTTAATTGTAGAGTTCTGAGCCTTTATTGTAAAAAAAAATCCTTTTATATACAGCAATTTCTCTCATGATTTAGCTCAATTAGTTACCACAAGGACTTAGGGATGTGGCTGGAGGTGTCCAAATGATGTGACAACTGAATTTCAGATCGAAAATGCAACTCACCCAACATCTGGAATCCAGAGAGTGGTAGGACTGAGGTTCAAGTTCTAATCTTTGGACTTCTGCTCAGTACTTACTCATTCTTTGAATGCACTGCTCCTTTTTTATTTTTATGTTTTGTGTGTGTCAAGTGAAGGGATTGTGAGAATATTTTGCTCTATGATATATAGGTTTATTGGTAGAGTGACACAACAGAGCAGTGAAGTGCAAACCACAGAAATAAAGTCATGCACACAGCTGTATAAGAAATATGCATATTGAAGTCCCATTTCATGAAAGTCCTAGTGGTTTCCCATATGATTTAAGGGCACATTGTTATTCTATTATTATTATTATTATTATTATTATTATTATTATTATTATTATTTACCTTCCCTGACATACCATATTGTTCAGGCAGTATGGAACCTGAATGGTGTACTTTGATTTAAAAAAAGAAAAAAGGAAAAAAAAAAACGTTCTCTAGGTTCAAGTGCTCAACTCCTCCCTTGTTACAACCTGAGGGCATTTCAGGTTCATCACAGAGGAAATGCATTTCTGACTCTGAGGAGAGCATCCCTTTTCAGCTGATTTTGGAGCTGAAATAACTGGAATTTCAGAAGCGTCTGCCCTTTCATTCAGCTGCCTGTAAAGCATTGTGAAAGCTGAGACCAGAAATGGCAGTGGCTGAGGATTTTAAAAAGTGAGGGAGATAGAGGAAGCAAGCGGAGGGGTTGCCAGAGCCCCGAATAAAACCTACTGGCTTGACATTCTGTTTGAATTGATTTTGAAAAGCCTGACATTTCCTAACTCATTCCAGAGCCATTAAAAAGAGTATAAAAGAAAATTTAAAATAAAAGGAAAACGATTAGAAACAGTATGTAAAATACCTTCAAAGGTGACATTATTTGTCATTCCTATTTTTCAATGTGCATTCATAACTGATGCTTATAATATTTCAATTCACTTTTAACCATCAGAGAGGTCGGATATTTCACCATTTTTCCTATGTTAATTTTTTGGGTTTTTTTGAGGGCAGTGTCACTGGCCTTCACATGTGGGACCAAACTGGGGCCGCTGGCTTCCCAAGCCAGCTCTTAACCACAGCGCCACTAGGCCGGCCCTGCCTATGTTAATTTATAATATTAAAATATTTTATTTAATAATTAATTTTTAGTATAAAGGCCATTAGGAGAATTGATCATGCTGTATTACTTCCTAAGTTAATTTAAAAAGCAATAAGAGAGTAATACCATGACCCTATTTAAAAAAAAAAAAATTAGAAGTACTTGAGAAGAGTCCTGTATGAAACATGAACTGAAGATAATGTTGAAAGACAAAGAAAGGCTGTGCAGCCCACTATTTAAAGACTGTGGGCTCTGGAGATAAAAGCTTAGGTTCAAATCCTGCCACCTGACATCCCCTCTCTGGGCTTCAATTTCCTGATCTGTAAAACTGGGGAAATATAAAACCCCACTTTATAAGGGCATTATGAGGACTACATGCAAATGCTTTGAACGGTGCCTGGCAAATATAAAATACTCAATATATGCTAGCTATTTTGTCAAGAGAGGTATATTTAAATGGCGTTATAGTACAATTAAGCTTAAAGTAGTCTTGTCTTAAGAAAGGGTAGGGGTTTGAGGGCTTCTAGAAAGACAAGCAGGAGAGGCAGTTTACAGGGAAAGAAGCAGAGAAAGGGTTACAGCTTTGAAGTCAGGCAAACACACTGTCAAACCTTGCCTCTTACTAGATGTGTAACTTTGAGTTTATCTGTTCTATGTCTGGCTTCTTCTGTAAGACGAATAGTAGCACACAGGCTTTTTTCTTTTTTTTTTTTTTTTTAGCAGATCAGGGAAAGATGCTAATCCAAATAATTAGCTAGTACCTGGAAACAGTAGGCCTTTAAGCTTTGGCTGTTGTAGTATTGATGGGTGGTGGTGGTGGTGCTCAAAGAGGGACTTGGTGCAAATGAGGCAGGAGGGAGAGACATTAGGCTCAGAACACAAGTCACTGCAGAACTGAAGTTAGTGGTTGGTCAGACCCAGAAGCTGGACAAGATGAGTTTTCATCCATGCCAGCTGCATAGTGAAGTTGTACTGGAACCGAACAGCCCAAAGTCTGTGTTAGAAAAGTTGACGCTGGACAGCACCAAGGATAGCTCCCAGGAGCCCTGAGGAAGGCCGACCACTGACGGGTGTTGCTTCTCCCAGTCTAAGCTTAGCCTTTCAGAGGTTAGGCCTCTAAGAAGGCAGTTTCCTGCACTGCTTGATGAAGACGGAATCCAGACCTTCATCCCCCAGGAGTCAAGGTGATAATGGGACCACCAGACTGTGGTCTGTACTAGATGGCGGACAAGGCAAGAAGGCTTCTTTCTGGCTGGACGAGAAGTGTTTCTTCAGCATCATCATCATTGGTTTGGTAGTCTTATTCCCTTAGGTTGGTGGGTCCTCAAGGCCAGGGTTACAGAACACAGGTTTATTAGGGTCTGTTCTGAAGTTCTTTGCAAGTAATATGTAACCAATAATGAAGTCAGCCAATGCTGACATTTGCCAATGATTTCTATTTTATGTTTGTTGTTGTTGTTGTTTTTGTTGTTGTTGTTGTTGTTTTTGAGGGCAGTGTCACTGGCCCTCATATGTGGGACCTGAACCGGGGCCGCTGGCTTCCCAAGCCAGCGCTTAACCACCGTGCCACTCCGCTGGGCCGCCAATGATTTGTATTTTAAAATAGACAAATAAAATGTTTTTGAACTAGAATTTTTGAATTCAGAAAGAATATTACAGAATACTATGTGAATTATACAGACTTTTGAAAACTAAATTCAGAAAAATAAAAATAACATTGCTTAGGAATACATGTGTATGTAGTATGAGTATAAAAAGCAAGAGAACGACAAACAAAAAATTCAAGATAGAGGTTATCTTTATTTGGTGACAAGCAGATCAAATCAGGGAGGAATTTTCTAGTACCTTCAACCACACTGATAATGTTTTATTTCTTAACTTAGTTTATAAGTTTATTAGATGGGCAAATTTCTAGAATTACTGAAATTATCCCAGGTAACTGCTTCCTTCTCATCCTGATCGTAAGTTGAAACTTATTTATTCCTATTACTCTATATAAGACAATATTGAGGCATTTTAACTGTCTACGCAGGTATAAAAGTAGACACCTTTTCATCTCCGTTCCATCAGGCCAGCTTCAGGTCGATCAATTTGCTCTCATGTCATTCACTGTTTCAAAAATACTTCTTAACAATTATGTTAATATTTAAAAGGCTCCAAATGTTTGGCATTATTTACTGTGTAAGAAACTCATTGGCTCCTATGCCTGAGAGTAACAATTTGGGTAACTGGAATTTCAACTCGCTGCCTTTGAGAGGGATGAACTTCTATTATAATCATCCCACAACTTTGGTGACATATGATATTTAGCTATAATTCAACTATGTCTAACTATGATTCCTTCTATGGCTGATTGTGGGGCAGATGGGTTTTCTGTTTTTCTTTTTTTTTCTTTTTTCTTTGCTTTCCTCTCATTTTTTAATGCTGTGCTGCCTTGTGGCCTTGTTTTTCTTTGCTTTGAAGTTGCTGCCAAATCAATTGGGCTCATTGCCCAGAGAGATTAGAATTGAGAGGTGAGTAGATAAATTGGGACCCAGTTGTGATCCAAGGGCCTTTTCAGGGTCTAGCTTCTCATAAAAAGGCAGATTGGTGGGTTTCCAATAGAAGGTATCCTGAACTTGAAGAGAGGATTCCTGAGTTCAAGTACAGGCTCCCCATTTTAAGAGGAGCTTAAGGAGACCCTGGTTAGGTCAGGTAGTTTTTCTCAGTTGCTGTTGACTCCTCCAAAAATTGAAAGTAATAACAATTGTCATTTCTTCATTCATGTCAAAATTGAGTAAAGTAAATATAAGAAGTTTTGTGAATAGCAAATTGACATGCTAATGTGCAATATTATTGTTATCCTTAACTTCTTCCTATTCCCCTTATCTAATCCCGTACAAAGTCCTGTCAATTTGACTTTCTGGGTGTCTTTAGCATGTGTCCATGTCTCTGCTTTCACTACAACCTAGCTGAAGAGACCTTTTTCTCCCTACTCAGGTGTGGGTGTAGCTTCTTATCTGTCCTTCCTTCACTTATTGTCATGTAATTCATTTTTCTATCTGGAGACAGAGAGCTCTTTTAAGAAATACAAATCTGAATAAAACATTCTTCTGCTTAAAAGCCTTCACTGGCATCCTACCATTATTAGGATAAAGACCAAAACCTTAAGTTGGTCAAAAAACTCTGCATAGTGGGCCCCACATCACTATTCCTGCTTCATTTCACTCCATACTCTTCCTCAAATTTTGAGTCACAACCACATGACTATGTTGACACCTTTTTAAATATATATATTTTTTTATTCTACCTGCTTGGGAATGACATAGTTTGATGCATTCATCACATCCTATGCACCACACACCCTAATTTAAGACAGCAAGATCTAAAAATGAAACCTAAAATACAGAAAGGGAAAGATGAAATTATGTATCCTGGGAACACTGATGGGTCTCTGGGTGTTGTTATTTTATTATTGCCTTACTTTCTTGAATTCAAAAGCATTTTAAAGATAATTCACAAGATAATATATTTTGGGATAGTGTGTGAGAGTGAAGTGGAAGGCATCTTGATGGATGGGGTTGGGAAGCCTTCATAAGCTCACGGATATTGACAGAATGACATTTTACTCTTCCGAGTAGTACTTACTTCCAGGTAATGGGTAGGGAAATTTAGTATGTTGCCTGTCTTTTCTAAAACATTTTTTTATGCTTTGACATGTTGAGCTGGATTGATTCACCTGTGTAATTGAAAAGTATAATTTGGTCTTAGTGTAATTGGTCTTCTCTTGGAATGCTTATCTGACAGGACAGATCAATTATTAGGTTGGTTCTGCCTTCTACCTACTACACACAGATCAGAACATATGTAAATTTTTCCTGGAAATTCTATTATTAATGATACCATATATAAGCAAACATGTGATGCTTACATTCTATTTAGTACTCTGTTTCTCTCTGTGCATGTATGTGTATGTGTCTAAAATCAAACATCAATTAATTATTTCTGCTAATATAAATGATTTGTTATTTCTGTTAATAATAATTTTACTAAATTTTATAGGGGACTACTAATATCTTTAATATATAAATACAGAATAAGCAAGAAAGATCGTTAAGATTGGTTTTCTTGTATATTCTTAATAATTAATCAGACAATGAAAAATGTATATGTCTTCTTATTCAAGTTACTATACATGAAGTTAAAATTAACATTGCTCCCATATATCTCTTCCTACTCCAATCCATCTATCTTTCAAATTGCCATCAGAGTTATCTTCCTAAGAAACAAATACGATGGTGTCACTCTCCCGTTCATGAGTCTCACTGGCTCCCCTTTACCTGAAGGATAAAGGCCAAACTTACTTGCCTTTAGAATCTCACCCAAATTAGCACATGTTCCCATTCCTCACTGAAACACCTCAAATGTCAGTCACAATGAGCTTTTCAATATTTTCAGTGTGAGACGGATCTTGTCACTACTCGGGAATTTTTACATTTGATTTTCTTTTTCAGGGATATCCTATCTTTTTATATCTAGAAAAATACCATTTGTCCTTTAAGACCCAGATAAATGTCACTTTTTCTGTGAACATTTTTCTTGCTTTCCTGGAATATTCCGTTTATACTGTTATTAAAGCCAATTAACATTGCAATCATTTGTTAACTCCCCCCAGCTCAATATATATCTCTATCTCTATCTCTATCTCTATCTCTAATCTATCTATCTATCTATCTATCTATCTATCTATCTATCTATCTATACAAACATACACAAACACACACATATATACATATATCTGAAGACCTTATGATTTTGCTGAATTTACTCTCATAGCTGGTATGTTTAGAAGCTTATTAGTGAAAAATCTTCATAAAGCAGTAAAATTACCCTGATAATTCCAAAGGATCTTTAATAGAAGAGTACTCTTGTTAAAAGGGAGATTGTATCTGTTGTATTTCATCAAAAGCCTTTCTATAACCTGTTTCTTTATCTTCAAAGAGATCGATGGGAAGTCAGAACAAAGTTAAGCAAGTTTAGGCTGAATCTCCCCCATGAAACATGAAAAAAATAGTTAATATTTTGAATTTTAAAAAGCATACTTTTTTTTCTTAAAAGTAATACAAGTACATGACAGAAAATTGATAAGATACAAAAGTGATCACATGAACAATAAATGCTCTTTTATCCTCATTCATAGCCACTGTTTCCCTGTGTAGGGGAACCCCTGTTACCAGTCTCTCTTATATCATTCCAGGATATTGTATGCATATAAAAATGGATAATGCATGCATTCTTGCATATTGCTTTTTTTTAAACTTATATTAGAGAGTGGGTAAGGCATATTTTAAATAAGAAAAGTGCAAATGTGGAAATACAGGCTTCCATTTGCAATGCAACCCTTCTAAAATTCAAAAGAGAACCTTCAAAACATAGTGCATCTTCAAAGAGCCCTGAGGTTTGTCATCCTACCTTCATCTATCACCCCATTTTTGGTCTGTGCTCTTGACACACTAGCTTTCTGCCAATGTCAAGAACAGGCCAGACCCTTTACAACTCCCGTCTTTTGCACTTTCTGTTCTCCCTGTCTCTGTGCCCCTGGCAATTCGCATGGGTGACTCCTCATTTTTCAGGTTTCAGCTTAAATGTTAATTCTTCAGAAAGGCCTTGCATGCCATTTTACCTATAGCTCACAGCTCACTGCCCGCTCCTGCTGTTATTCCCGAGAGCTGGCTGTGCATATACGTCATAGTACTCATTCGCCCTGCAATTGTGTTATTTATTTGTTTACTTGCTCACTGCCTGAGTGCTCCCCTGAAATGTGATCTCTGCCAAGGCAGGAACGACCTCTGTCTTATCCATCTGGCATACGCAGCCTCTTACGTGGCACACAGTCAAGATCCTTGAGTATTTGGTAAATGAAAAAGAAACCAAATTAACAATAAACAAGTTCCTCTTTGGTAATTAACTACACTATGCCCCATCTTCATGTCATTGAGCTATTTTCCAACCCCTAACACTCAGAGATATGTAAAATGTAAAAATCTGTAAAAAGTTGTGAGGAGAGATATAATGGCTCTTTCCTTTTCTCCTGATAAATAACTCTACAGACACATTTCATCTACCAATTCCTTTCACTTCTTTGTGATCTCCCATAGTACCATACACTTTTTTTAAAATGCTTTATTTTCTCAATGATCTCTTTTTATCCCATATTTACATTTGCTATCTTTTGCAACTTTGCTGACACTAAATAGGTTAACCACCACCTGGGAAGCTTGACAAATATGGGTAGCAAAGCATTGAGCAAGAATCTTTTAAATCAAACCAGATAATCACATCAACGGTTAACAAAATTAATGCTAGTTCCAGGGATGAAGTAAAGAGAACGTTAGCTAGGTGGCAATTGAATGCTGTTAGAATTTCATGTGTTTATATTAATCTTCTTACATCTGCATTTTCACAATGTCATAAAGGAAGAGCCTAGATGCTTCTGATCAAAATGTATAAGAAAATATTGAACCGTATTAGGCTGCACTGGAGTTAGCATCACACAGATGTTAAAACAAGAGTCTCTATATTTACCAATCCTCTTTTTTTTTTTTTTTTTTTTTTTTAGGGCAGTGTCACTGGCCCTGATATATGGGACCAAATTGGGGCCGCTGGCTTCCTAAGCCAGCGCTTAACCACCGTGCCACTCAGCTGGCCCACCAATCCTCTTTTTAAATCAGTCTTTATTTGTATGTAAGTATACTAACCATTTCTTCACTATTACAAATATTCCCCTCAGCTCATTGCTTTAAAAATATTTTTGTTTATGCTCTGTCTAAAAAGTTTTAATTTCCCAGATTAATTGGACATTTTATTTATGATTATACTTTCTTTCCTTTCACCGTCTAACAAACATTAATTAGGCACTTGTAATATACCAGGCACTACGGGGACATAGAGCTGTAGGACATGCTAAGAGCACCTAAAAATAGTGTCCCTTCTGTTCTGTCCCGCTAAGATCCATAAATGAATTCTCAAATCTTCATTTTGCTACCAAATTGAGTCAAAGGTATTTCTTGCCACATAAAAGTATCTTGTAAAAGGTACTTATTTGAATTATTACTTAAAAATTAGGTATAGTAATAGAAGTTCATGAAACAGAAATTTAAAAGTACAGATAACAAAAAAAAGTCACATAAGATGTGATAATTAGAAATCTATCTATCCTTCCAATAGTTTTTCTAAGTATAGGTACATGAATATATTAACTGTATTGTTTATTTGCAAAATGATTTTATATTATATATTCAGTTTGCAACTATTTTTTTATAACTATCTACTGTGAACATGTTTGAATAAGTAAATAAATAAACATATTTATGAGGAACATATATGATAACCACATTTATTACTATCATTTATTTAACCAATCCTTTCATACATTATAATTTTTTTTTCAATCTAATATACAAATCTCTGTGGCAAATATCCATGCATCTTTCCTTAATTACTTCTTAAGATAAATCTTCTGAAAGTATAATTCCAGAATGGAAATAATAATAAATGCTTTACATTTATTTACTCAAAACTTGCTATATATATTTGCACTCATCTAATCCTCAGAATAATCTTATGAGGTAGTTACTAAGATACCGATGCATAAAAGAAGACCACATTTGATTGGAGTGAAAGGGTATCACTTATAAGAAACACCATTATTATATGCAATTACAACAGAAAACAAATAGTGCTAATTAATTTCTGAGAAATATTTAAATATGTACCTTAGAATTAATAAAGTATGGTGATTTGCTCAAGATGCAATAATCTTTAAATTCAAAGGAGGCATTTAAACCTAAGCCAACTGGCTTCAGAGTCTACTGCATTTTTCCCAGAATGTACTCACATTTTTAAGGCTTTTAATACTTCCAGAAAGGTTGCAGCTACTTGCATTTCCACCTGCAGGGTTAAAAAATTAAAACAAAATAAACTCAATGCTTCTGTATAACTTTGCCAATATTGACTGCTATCTTTGTATTTTTGTACTCTTTCATCAGTGTGAACAGTTTAAAAAATCATTTAATTTGCTTTTATTTGATTACTCATGAGGTAGATATTTTGTCAGTGATTTATTGACCATTTATAGTTCATCATTTAAAAAATATAGATATTTGTTCATTTATTAGCCTTATTTGTTCATAAGGCTATTAACAATTTATTCATCATTACAAATATTTTCTTTTTTTTAAAGATTTTTATTGGGAATTTGGTGGAGGGGAACAGCGTTGGGGAATCGGGGAAGGGGAACAGACAAGTTGCTGTCTTCTTGTTCTTCAGTTTAGTTGCGGAGGATGTTGCTTCACTGTTGGCATCGTCATTGCGCTCTTCCCGGCTGAGGCAGATCGGTCGCTGGCCTCTGGATGTCGCTCACCGCGGCTATTGGCAGCTCACGCTTGGCTGCCAGCCGCTCACGCTGGCTGCGGGCCACTTACTGTAGCCTATGGCAGCCCACTGCAGCAGGAGCTGCAGCCCACACCATCACCGGGGCTCGCACAGCCCAGCTCCAGGTGGAGCCGTTGTTAGCTGTAGAGGGCAGTGTCACTGGCCCTCATGTGGGATCCGAACCGGGGCCGCTGGCATCCCAAAACCAGCGCTTAACCAATGCGCCACTCGGCCGGCCCCTACAAATATTTTCTATTTGTTCTTTCCTTTTTAACTTTGTTTATCTTGTAATTCTCCCCTTAATAACAGGGGATATGTTCCAAGACCCCCAGTGGATGCTTGAAGTTGTGGATAGTACTGATCTTTACCATATATTGTTATATATATATATATATATATATATATATATATATATATATATATATACACACACATACATATATTTTCACTAAAACAAAGAACTTCAAAGCTTCTTTTCAGCATATTTGAATTGCCAGCATCACTACTCTTGCACTTTGGGGCCGTTATTAAGTAAAATAAGGGTGACTTGAACACAAGCACTGTGATACCCTAACAGTCAATCTGTTAACCGAGATGGCTATTCAGCGACCTTTGGGCAGGGGTGGGGGTGAGGTGGGGGTGAGGGGGTGTGGGGTACTCCAGAAAAAGAGATGATTCACTTCCTGGGTGGGATGGAGAGGTACAGCAATATTTCATCATGCTACTCAGAACAGCTTGTCATTTAAAGCTATTAATTGCTTGTTTCTAGAAATTTTCATTTAATATTTTTGGACTGCGGTTGACTGCAGGTAAATGAAACTGGAAAGCAAAACCTCAGATAAGGGGGGACTACTGTAATATGTTTTTAATTACAAACTCAAATCTATCAGATTTTTTCTTCATAATTACTGTTATTAGTATAACACATCCTTATTTAAATACAGATGTTCCTCAACTTACAATAGGCTCATGTCCTGATAAACCCAGCATAAACTGAAAATATTGTTAAGTGAGAAATGCATTTATTGATACACTTAACTGCCAAATGCCACAGCTCAGTCTCGCTGATATCCATTGAATGTGCATTCCTTTCAGAAAATGGCAAGTTGGACCATTTTAAGTCTGGGAGCATTTTTGTTAAATTTTCATAAATAGCTGATAGAAAAAGCAGACAAGACATTAGTGAGAATATAAGAGATCTGAGATCTAAGAAACATGATTAAAATTTTGACTAAATTGAATTACATAGTGACAACATACACACTTTTCAAATGCACATTAAATAGATAACCAATATTTCAAGGGACTGAAATAGTTCAGAGTATGTTTTCTGACAGTTAAAATATGCAAGAAATAAATAAGAATTTATAACAATTAAAAAAAAAATCAAAAGATCTGCCAATGTTTGGAAAATACCAATATACATTCAAATAGCCCAGGGATCGGCAAACTTTTGAGATGGAAGAGCCAATCCTGTCCCCACAACAATTTAAAAATTATTTGAGAACCATAAAACAAATGAAATCACCATTATGTGAATAATATCCTTTAAAAGTTTTATAAATGAAACTATGATAGTTTTTTCATCTTCAATTTTACTTCAGAGCCGCATGTGACTGGAGAGCTGCAGTTGGCCAACCCCTGAAATAGTCCAGAGGTCAAATAAGAAATCACAATGAAATTGTAAAAGATTTCAAACTGATTATCAACAAAGATATAACATATGAAAATGTGAGATTTAGCTAAGGCGGTGCTTTGAAAAGTATTTTGTGCTGTTCAATGCATATATTTAAAAATGTAAATCAATGATCCAAGAAACTAGAGACGTAAGTAAGATGTAAAAAAAGTAGAAGTAAGGATATAACAAGGAGCAAGATTCAATGAAATAGGAAATACACAGAAGAGAAAAATCAACAAAGTACAAGTTTTGTTATTTGAAATGATTACTAAAATTGATGATCCCTAGGAAGTCTGAATAAAAAAAATAAATTCTCAATATCAGATATAAAAAAGGAGACTTTGAAAAAGATGAAAGAAGCATTGAAATGACAGAGTATCAACAATTTTATGCCAATAAATCTGAAAATTTAGATAAAATGAATACATTTATTAGAGAACACAATTCAACAAAATGATATAGGAACAGAAGAAAGTAAGAGGGATTAGGATGATGGCTTTCAAAGCTTAACTAGTGTGTACATACCTATAATAATGTCAGGCATTTTGGGCATAAAAATGAGGATTTTTAGAAATTTTGTTTTTTGATAGAAGCTAGAGACCAGCATACTTCTGGGGTAGAGAGGCGGGAATCAAACACTCCCAGCAGAAATTCTATACCATTTGGGTATTTTACCTAAACCTTTATTCTCAGTGTCTGATCATCTGCACCATTTGAAAAATGGCAATTTATCCAGATAAGCAGGTCATTTGTTTCACATTTGCCTACTTTCTGTTAATAATGGTAACCTCCAAGCACACAACAGGTGAGCTTTCAGAGGTAATGGAATAGAAAAATTCACAGAGGAAATGAAAACACTTGAATCAGCAATCTATTAAGTTATTTTTAAGCCACATAGCAAAAAGCACGGGGAAAGTGATGAAGTTAACATACTTGGAATAGGTAGCAAATAGGGAAAAGGACCACACACCCTGAGATCTGGGGTATGCAGTGTTCTTATGTCCTATCTCTCTTTCTGCCCCATCAGACTCTCTTGCTGGTTGAAAGGACCAGACTTGAGGTTCCAATCAGGGAATCCATAGACATGAGGTGCCCTGGGCCAATAGCACACATTTCTTTTATCAAAGAGACTGAAGGACAAACGTATGGTCAGTGAAAGTTTGCCAGTTACTTTGATGAACATCCATGGACTTAATATGTTTTATGGTCTAATGTCATATGGGACCAGAATGGGTTTCATCAATGGGCGGTTGCATAAAAACTTGACTGTTAAGTATTCATGTACATTTAGCACATCTTCAATATTTAACATATCCATGCTCTACTTGCTAAGTACTTACTTTACTTTATGCATTATATACTTAGACTTACTACCTTCTATGAATTCTGCCCATGTCTTACAAACTTTTGGCTTAGTAGCCATTTATTCATACTTAAAACATCTTTTAAAATTTGCATATAAATATGATATTTATCTAATAGAATTGGATATTTTCAAGAAAAAGTGTGTATTACACAGGAGGAGGGGAGTCAGATGTGCACACATAAACTATAAAGTCAGCAAAATATGCTGATAATTCCATTTGGAGTTGAGTGTGAAGGAGACAAATGAGTCAAAGCTTGTTAGGTTTCCAGCTTGAGCTTTTGGGTGATAAGATTTACTGATGTAGATAATATAGGGATTCAGACGATGATAGTTGAAACCATGATTATGGGTGAGAGCTCCTAGGAAAAGCTGTGAACAGAAACATGGGAAAATCAGAAGTAAAGGAATGGGTGAGGGAATTATCCTCTATAAAATGAGGAAGAGAAGGAGATGTCAGGATAGGGCAGGAATGTGGAGCATGTCCTTTCACTGAAGCCAAAGAACCAAATCCCTTTGATAGAAAGGGAGTGATCTACCATATTCAACATAAAGATTAGGTCCAGCAGTTATCTGGAGAAAAAAAAATGCTTAATAGGTTGTGTGGTGGGATACATTTTTTTTGTTGGAGTGATCAGTTTTGTTATCATAGTATTTTTTTCCCACATGCCCATACCTCATGTTTTCCCCAGTCTTAAAAAAATTCCAGGGAGAAAGAGGAGCCCCTTGAAGTGAGGTCTCTCAATCTTTTGTGAACGCCTAGGTCATGGTACACATCATAGATGGGGAAGAAGAAAGGGAGTTCTCTTGAGGTAAAAAGGAGAAAGAGAGCATGTCCACCATATTGAGAAGGGGGAGGGGTGTGCTGTGTTCCTCAGTAGATGGGACCCTTCCCTGCTCTGTGCTGTGTGCAGATGTTCACTGGGTGCATCGTTTAGTCATCCACTCTAAATCTCCACTGGGTGGGTGGAGATTTAGAGTGGATGACTAAACGATGCACCCAGTGAACATCTAGATACCAAGGTTTTCATTTTCAACAAAGATACCTTGTCCCCAGCAGTGAGTGACCCAGTGCTACAGAAGATGTCAAGTGTCTCTCCAATGCAAGTTCTTGGTGGATCCTGCAAGGCTTAGACTGACTCTCCTCAGACATAGCGTTTATGACTAAATTTAAGTTCTCTTCAAGAATAAAATTAAATGGCGACATTTGTAACTTTTGTGTATCTGAGGTTGTAGATCAAGAATTTTATCCTCCACAATTAGGAAATTAGGGAAGTAGGAAGTCAGTAACATAGTGTCTAAAGAACAGTGAGAAATGATATTGAAGTACACTGACTACAGAACAGGATGTAGGCAAGTCTGAGAAGGGAGGAAAAATTTGAATGGACGATAGTAAGTAGAAGAAACGTGATTTTTTTAAATTAAAGTTTATTGGGGGGTGACAATTGTTAGTAAAGTTACATAGGTTTCAGGTGTACAATTCTATAATACATCATTTATATACATTGTATGTTCACTACCCAGAGTCAGTTCTCCCTCCATCACCATATATTTGATCCCTCTTACCCTCATCTACCACTCCCTCTCCCCTTACCCTCTGGTAACCACTAAACTATTATCTGTGTCTATGAGTTTTTGTTCCTTCTCTTTGTTTGTCTTGTTCTTTTGTTGTTTTCAGTTTTATATATCACATATCAGTGAAATCATATGGTTCTCGAGTTTTACTGTCTGAGTTATTTTGTTTAGCATAATAATCTCAAGATCCATCAATGCTGTTGCAAATGGCACTATTTCATCTTTTCTTATGGTAGAGTAGTATTCCATTATGTATATATGCCACATCTTCTTTATCCAACTAGGTACTGAAGGACACTTTGGCCAAAAACATACAATGGAGAAAAGGCAGCCTCTTCAATAAATGGTGCTGGAAGAATTGGAAAGCCACATGCAAAAGAATGAAACTAGACTTTACTTCCTGCCATCTTGTACCCAAATTAACTCAAAATGGATCAAACACCAAAACATAAGACTTGATTATGTTTACTGGTTGAGAAAAGAAACCAACAGAGAGAAGGAAACAGAGATGAGGAAAAAGACACAGGAAAACCTTTCTGTATACTATCTATACTATAATTACAGGCAGCATTGGTTTCTCCCCTTTTGGAAGCCTCCTCACATTGAGGATACATACATCTCTAACTGGCTTCGATCAGCTCTAACGGAATGTTTCTTAACTGCTGGATCTCCTTTGTTGTTACGAGGCCAGTCAACCCTAACCTGTTCTCTTCCTTTCTGTCCTTCAGCTTTTCTCCAAAGATAAAAGGTCAATTTAATTCAATTTAACTGATTTGACCCGTTGGTGTGTATTGATTGCTCGGCCACTGATTAAGCATGTCACCGTCCTACCTGCTCCACTTCCTAATCATCTGCAGCTTCTTCTTCTGTCAGAGTTGGAAAGAATCACTCTGAGGCCATCCAGATCTCCAGGTCAGTAGAGAGAACCATCCCTTGATGGAACTGTGGATAAACCCAGAGTTGTTAGGTTGCCTTTATGAAGGGATTCCCACTTCACTATTTTCCATCTATGAATTTTGCAGAGAAAGGTATTGTGTCTATGGGGTGAAGTCAGAAGTGATTTCAGTGTATTATTTATTAGCCGGTGAAAGATAAAACTTTTGTGAAAGCTAATAAATGACAGCCTCAATTTTATTTAGGGTGGGGGCATGCAAATCTAAAGTTCTCGTGGAAACAGAACATCATTTTGGTGCTATGGATTTAGATGAGGATATTTGGCAATTTTCCGCCTGAAACAGTAGACATTTATTGAAATTTGATGGCACTGGTTCTTCCTTCTCCATTTGTAGAAAGGAAGTGCATGTTTCATCTCTGACAACTGGTCAAGCTGAGTGGGGAGAGTTCCCTCTATGTGCACAAGAAATAGAAGTATGATCCATCTGCTGATCAACGTCTGCTCTGGAAGTGACAGTGACTTAAGCAGGTCACTGAGCCACCATTTTTAAACTTCATCTAAAATGGGATAACAAATGCCTATTCTGAAGAGTGATTAATATAGGAAGAATGCTGAGTCCAGTGTTTATGTGCCCAATGAAAAAAAACAGGTCTTGTTAATAGTCATTATTGGGGAGCTTCTGAATGGCATTCACTGTCTGCACTTTCCAGGGAGAGAGTGAAGGGTGAAATATTTCACATATGAACATGATCTACTCCAAGTATTCATTCCTACTTTGTTTGCTCAGTTCATTTAAAACAAATCCTACCCTGCTCTCTCCCCACAAATTAAATCTAAACCCGATTCATGGGTTCATTCATTTGTTTATTGAGGAAGCACTCACATTTTTGTACTTGACAAGCTAGCTGAGCATAGGGGCGGTTGGGAGCCTTTTTAGGAGTCATAGAGCATTTGGGACATTAGGTTTATCTTGAACACATAGCTCAAACGTTTCCAAGTCCTTAGTAAGGGTTGGAAACGGCCACCCTCCAGCTCATTGTTTCTTCCTCAGTGTTGCTCCTACACTTGGTTCTTGCCCTGCCCCATTGTGTTACATTAATTGCTCAGAGGCTTGTCCATCCACTTGCATAAGAAACCCTCAGACCGTGTCCATCAGCCCTGGCACTGGGAAGATGCTTAATAAATGCATGAATGAACTCATTAATAAGTAACATTTTTGGACCAGCCAAGTGGCTCGGTGGTTAAGCACTGGCTTGGGAAGTCAGCGGCCCTGGTTCGGGTCCCACATGTGACGGCCAGTGACACTGCCCTAACAAACAAACAAACAAACAAAACAAAACAAAACATTTAATAAGTAGCATTTTGAATAAACAATCAATGACAAAGTGGTCCAGAATACGAATGAAACTGTAGCAGAGTATAATTAGAACAGGGAACCTGACGTTTTGACCATCACAGGGACAACTTGAAGGCAGGCATGTACACTTCTAGATGTTGTCTGGATTAGCTATTTCATTGAGGAGCAAGAACAAAAGGATGGGTTTGGGGGGACTGGGCTGCTGTAGAGACCCTTCTTTCTCCTAGGATCCTCTTCCCCACCCACCCCTACCTCTATTTACCCAGCACTATCATATTGAAGAGAGTCTAACTTGGAGTATTCTTTTTAAAAACTAAAATATAGTTGACATACAATATTTAAAAAATTGGTAGAGGACCTTAATCAACATTTTTCCAAGGAAGGTATACACATGGACAAAAACATATGAAAAGATGCTCAACATCATGAATCATCAGAGAAAAGCAAATTAAAACCACAATGAGCTATCACCTGACAATTGTTACAGTAACTATTATGAAAAGGACAACAAGAAGCAAGTATTGGCGAGGATGCGGAGAAAAAAACCTACATACACTTTTGGTGAAATTGCAAATTGGTGTAGCCACTGTGGAAAATAGTATGGAGGTCCCACAAAAAATTCAAAACAGAGCTACCTTATTTATCCAAAGAAAACAAAAACACTAATTCAGAAAGACATGTGCACCCCTATGTTCACTGCAGTGCTATTTACAATAGTAAAGAGATAGAAGCAACCTAAGTGTCTATCAATAGATGATTTGATAAAGAAGATGAGGTACATATACAGAATGGAATATTACTCAGCCATAAAAAGAATGAAATCTTGCCATCGGCAACAACATGGATGGAGCTAAATGATAATATAGTAAGTGAAATAAGTCAGACAGAGAATAACTCATTCTTTCTCAGCATTGATGAGTGATCTAGTGACTGTTAGCAGAGGCTGGGAGGAAAATCCATGATGGTGGACAGCAGAGGAATCCTACCCGGTTAAAACAATCTCACCCCAGGGGATCTAGTCAGTGAACAGGGCACCACAGCCAGCGAAGCTCCAGGTACAAAATCGTCTCCTTTCTGGATTATTATAACAATCCTTTAGGATGAAACTGGATGAAGCAATGGCAAGGAAGAGAAAATATGGCTTTTAGATGTTTTGGAGAATGAGTTAATAGTAACGGAGTTACATTTTATTGAACATGGAATGTGCACCAGGTGTAAGAGCTTCTTATGCTTTATCAGTTTTTTGTCTGAAATTGAAACTCTACAATGTCGGTATTCCTTCTTTCTTTCTTTCTTTCTTTCTTTCTTTCTTTCTTTCTTTCTTTCTTTCTTTCTTTCTTTCTAATTTTATGGGGAACAGCCATGGTCACTGGTTACACATTGTTTTCATGCTACAATGGCATAGTTGACTCTTTTAAGGAGGTCGCAGCTCACAGTGGCCTATGTGGGGATCAAATTGGCAACCTTGGTGTTATCAGCACCACGTTCCCACCAACTGAGCTAACTGGTCACCACATGTAGGTATTTTTGTGCCCATTTTATAAGTGGGAATGAAATCTCTGAGGAGTTAAATAGCCTGCCACATCCCCAGAGTTTATAAGCCTCAGACACAAGATTCAAACCAAGATCAGTCTGATGTCCAAGTCCTTGCTCTTACAACACTTGACATCACCTTTCTGCTTCACCTTTTTACCTTTTTCAAAATTGTAACCCAGTCCTCATTTCTGTACTAGCTAAGTGATGCATTTACACACAAAACCAGGGCAAAATTCTGAGAGGAGGCTCCTCTGAGGCCTCATGACATAATTTTTGGGTGTGCGTGTCACATATGAGTCTCGGTATCAAAATCAGTGTTCTCTTATGTTAGGATGGAACACCTGATATGACACTGAGACCTGCTGTCCATCTAACACTGTGATCTTAGATAAGAAGTGAACTTCTGATTCTTGTGGAATGGATGATTTTAAAATACCCTCAAGTTCTAAAACTCTGTCCTAGTTGAAAACTAGTGCTAAAAAACTCACATGCTCTCAAAGCTCAAAGGGACCTTCAAGGTCACCTTTCCCGTAAATGCAGAGAAAAGACCCAGAAGACCTAATGGGGCCATCATCATGACCATCAGATAAAGCCTAACTCAGTCTTTCTCACCACCAGGTCAAATGGGTCAGACAATTAAACAAATAGCGTAAGATTATTTTCTAAAACCAAACACATTGTTTTACGTACTGTGAAATGCCTGATCAGGATAGAAATCACAGTCAACTTTTTTAATGGAAAAAGAAATACAGAAAATAGGGACTTGTGTTAATCACTCATCATAGCGAAAACCTTAAAGGAGTACTAAAAGTCCTTTATCCGATTCTTTCCAGATCCTACCTAGAAGCTATAAATGACAGCAAGGAATATAGATTCATTTCACTTTGTGCATCATCAGCAAGTTTAAAATCTTAAATTAGGCCTTATCTTTGGTTACAAAGAAACAAAGCTATTACAGTATTAGCATAAACAATATAGACAAAGTGACAACATGAGACCATGAACCATCATCTTAATATTAAAACTACAGCTTGAAAGGGTTGTATGTAATCTCTTGTTTGGAAACACTAAGAATTTCTGGGGGGGATTTGGAAAAAGACCAGAACCTTTTCAACCCCTGGATTGGCTTTAGAATCCTATTATAATTCAGCATGTGCTGTAAACTTTCCTCTGGGAATTTTCTAGTGGCTTAGGTCTGGCTTAAATAATATGGAACAAAGATCTAGTTGCTTTTGTCTCCCAAACCATTTGAACAAGCTACAAATTTGCATGAAGGTGAAGTACTCGATATTTATAGAATGATTTCATTTAAGTGCATTTCATGAACCCTTCTCTTTTCCAAACAGTATTTGCATCAGGACTTATAGAGCCATGATTTCTAACCATTTAAGTGAGAGACAGTGGTGAATAGATGCTAGTGAGAAATTGATGAAATATACATCGACACACACACATTGTGTAAAATTTTTCAAAGTTCATCATTTTCTAAAACTCATCCATGAACTACATATTAGTGACAACGTATTTTTGAAATCTGCCTCCAGCATTAAGCAATGTACATGTATTTACAGAATTAAGTCAATGAAACAATGTATGTAAGATGTTTACATGGAGTTTGACATATAGGGCTAGGGCTCAATTAAGTATAACTTATTGTTATTAACACATTATTTTTCTTAAAGGGTAGAAGAAAATCATTTCTAATCTAATACAGGAAGTTTATTGAAACAGCTAAAAACAAAGGCATGTACATCACCAGCAGTAAACATATTGTTGCTCTTTTAAGCAAATACTCATGAATAATAATAATAATAACATTTGTTGAGTGCTTATGGTATGCCAGACTTCATTCTTGCAGCAAACTTATGAGGAATGTTAATACAGATCTCCATTATACAGGAGAAAACGAAGTAAACCACAGTTTAATCCCAAAGCTCTACTGAGAATAATATCAAAATATGTACAAGAAATAATCATCTTTACTTCAAATGTTTTTTACAATGATCCTAATAGTGTTTTTAGAATGTCATCATCCTCAGATATAACGATTAAAACAGTGAAGCGATCTTTAGTTTCGGTCTCCCTGCACCAAGACTCATATGTGAAATGCACAACCGAAAATTATGTCGTGAGGCCTCAGAGGAGGCTCCTCTTAGAATCGTGCCCTGGTTTTGTGCGAAAATACTTCACTTAGCTAATACAGAAACGAGAATTGGTTTATGATTTTGAAAAAGGTAAGAAGGAAAAGGAGAAAGACGATCCTTAGAAATAGTTGAATATTTCCATCATTTTTATCTATCTACAGGGTTTCTGATTAATCTGTTCACTTTATATTTTATTGAAAATCCTTTTTTACTTATATTTCTATGGCTTATTTTTCTGAATTAGGATCATGCATGCCTTTTCACATACCTACTCACAACTAACTTTCTAGTAATCGCCTTCGTGTAGAAATATTATCAGGGTGCTGATTTGAGAGTAGGTTAGGAAGAAGAAGAATGATACTAGAAAGATAGATGCCAAGATAGAGAAATGGGGATGTGAAGTATAAGGTTACAGAGGTCAATGACTTCTTAAAGAAGTTTTCATACTTTGGAAAGAAAAGTTAAATCATCATCATTATTATTATTATTATTATTATTATTAAAGATTTTTATTGGGGAATTTGGGGAGGAGAACAGACAAGGTGCTGTCCTTTTGTGGAGGATGTTGCTTCACTGGCTCATGTTGGTATTATCATTGCACTCTTCATATGAAGCAGATTGGTCGCCGGCCTCTGGACAGCCACTCATCGCAGCTATTGGCAGCTCACCTGGGCTGCTGGCCACTCATGCCAGCTAAAGGCCACTCTGTGTAGCCTATGGCAACCCACTGCAACAGGGGCTGCAGCCTATATCACCACCAGGACTCACGCAGCCCAGCTCCATGTGGAGTTGTGTTTCATCACCTTAGCTGTAGAGGGCAGTGTCACTGGCCCTCATATGTGGGATCCAAACCAGGGTCACTGGAATCCCAAGCCAGCTCTTAACGAACACACCACTTGGTTGGCACAAAATCATTATTATTGAAATCCTCTTTTTTCAGGTATCTTGAGGTTAAACAATAAAATATATTTTGTTTTCTAAAGAAAACAATTTATGACTTTAGAGACACAATGGAAATTTTTAACTTTGAAATGTCTTGAAAAATTCGAAGTAATTTGGGTAAAATGAATTTTTAGTTCACACATTTATCGCATATTCTTCAACTTAAACATTGTTGCAAGGAATTTTTCCCCATCTAATCATTAGCCATCTTCTCTCTTTGAAGTGTGTGACACAAAAAAGTGTAATTTGAAAAAGAAGCTTCTACGAAATACAGACAAAGATAAATTACCTCACCAAAAAAGTTGAAACACTTTAGGATTAAGAAAGTATTCCTTGAATATGACATTTATGGGAAAATGGTCCCAATCATTCAATTTTATATAAATGTAGGGTTTGGTTTTTTTTATAGCAAATTAAAACGAAAAGAAATTGAACGAAAACCTCATCTCTCCAAGAGCTAAATATGGAAAGGAAGATCCGTGGCATTTATTTCTCACACACAGGCTCTAAAATATTCCCATTCATATATTTGATCCCTTTTACCCTCATCTACCATCCCCCTACCTCCTTACCCTCTGGTAACCTCTAAACTATTGTCTGTGTTTATGAGTTTTTGTTTCTTCATTTGTTTGTTTCGTTCCTTTGTTGTTTTCAGTTTTATATACCATATATCAGTGAAATCATGTGGTTCTCAACTTTTTCTGTCTGATTTATTTCGCTTAGCATAATGATCTCAAAATCCATCCATGTTGTCGCAAATGGCACTATTTCATCTTTTCTTATGGCAAAACGGTATTCCATTGGATCAAATATATGGTGATGGAAGGAGAACTGATTCTGGGTGGTGAACACACAATGTGATATACAGACGATGTATTACAGAATTACACACCTGAAACCTATGTAACTTAGTAACTATTGTCACCCCAATAAACTTTAATTAAAAAAAAAATTCTATTCATAAAGTTCTTGTAGATGTCTTTTTCAAAAAAAATTGTACTTTTTCACAAACTATATTTAGGAATCATTTTTCAAACTTTGCAAGTGGTGTGACTATTAGAAAATAAAGCAATGTGCTAAAGCCAACGATCAAAAGCAAATCTCATTTTTGCAAGTTGGAAATGTTGACGTGTAAGAATAAATGGGCAGAACCATAAATACTTAAGAAATTGGGTTCCACGGAGTGTGTACTTCTTCTATTTGTGCTGTTTCTCCATTAACAGCCCTACTGTATGTCTCAGATTTAGCTGATTTTATTTTTCACAAGATAAAAGACACCAAATCATCCACCTCAATGGCACCTTTAATGAGCTGGGGTTGTTTTGCCTCTTAGCTTACATGTGAAAAATCAATGGGAAAGCTCGCCCTTTAGCTTTCAGTCAAGTCTGGACATGTTGGGTATAGGGATGCAAGTTTATTTGTGGTCCTATCGCACACAATAAACATCCTGTGATGGTTATTTTTCTGTCACCTTTGCTTGACCGGAAATTTTAATAGGGTCTAAAATATCTCATGCTTGACCTATTACTGTTAAATAGTAATCAAGGTGCTATGTTTAACACTTACTGTAAAGCAGGATAACAATACATTTGCTAAGTGATATTGAATGAAATGCAGACTTTCCAGTAATTTCTAGTAAAATAGTGTTAGATTGTGCAAATATAAGCTTAGAATATGGAGAATACACATAACACTTTAGGTGCTTGGGTCTTTTTACCTTTCATGCAAAATAACTCAAATCTTTGAAATTGGGTTACCTTTAGACATGTGTTCCAAAAAACAAAACAAAAAATGCATGTGTATTTATAATAGTAATTTAAAATAATAATTTCACTAACAGTATAACACATACAGAGTAAATTCTGAACTATTATGTGCTACTAAGTAGTTATTTTATAACATTTAGAAAGTACCTATCAGAGGAAAGTTATTTATTGGAAATCAATGAGCTCATCAATAACAAACATCGATATGTTTTCAAATAAATTTGGAGAATTCATATCATGCCACATGTCATAGGAAGACAGGACCTTCTGATTTTAAATGCTTAAATGTGTATTTATCATTCAAACATTGTCTAAGTGACATACAATGTACAGACTCTTGATTTTCAGATGCTCATTAGCTTTCTCCTGCTAATTGGGTAGAGATTATATAATGTTTGATATTTGGATTGCTCATTTTATAGAAGAAGATGGTTAGCGATAGGTTAATAGAAACAGTGTACCCAACCGCATACAGTAAGTTTTGAATCTGGTTATAACGACATGTAAAAGTGCCCCCTGCTAGGAAGTCTACTATTCATGCTGAGCTTTAAACACTAGAATTGGGTTCCCAGTGGATTCTCACTTTCACAAGTACTTAATACAGCTTTAGGTGTCTCAGGGGCAAGCTGAACTGGCCACTGAATATCCTTTTTAAGGGGAGTTAACAATGGCTTAGTTCTACCTCTCTTGAAATACAGGATTCATGTTTTTCTCTCTTAAAATTTAGTGTTCCTAGAGGCAGTCGGGAACATTAGAGAATGAGACTGTATTTATCCATCCAGAGCAAGGTACAATGTAAGTGAGGGCAATCCAGTGTCCCCTGTGGTGCTTTGTCAAAGCTTTTTAACCCTAAGCTGAAAGGATAACCACTTCAGAGAGAGGTTACAATGGAAACTCCAAACCTATTAAAAACTTGGGCCTTTACATTGGTGCAAGCTTTTGATTATAAAAAAATTCTATGTACTTTTGAAGATGCACACCTCTGTACTAGAGGTGAGACTCTGAACCCTGGACTTATTACAGGTGCAGCCAATTGCCAATTCTAGGATTAGAACCCAGACATTAGATCTTTTCTTTTTTGAAAGATATTGTGATTTTATTTTGGGCTGGAAGAGTTATGGGGCAAACCAACTCAAGTTAAACTCATGAAGTACATGGATAAATGGTGCTAGGAACACAGTAGTCAGAGAAGGTAGAAAAGTTATACACTGGATCTAAAATCTCTCCCACTAAAATAACCAGACCTACATATACCAGGGGTGCCAAAAAAATGTATACAAATGGACACTTTGATCAATGTTGCTCAAGCAGTAGTTCGTCATCATCAGAAGTGTTTGGATCCTGATGGTAACCACTTTGAGCAACTCTTGTAACTGCAGAAGTCATTCATCTTTTATTATTGGTATATATTGAGTATTACAATTTTAATACAGGTTTCCTTTCTTAAAATGTGTATACATTTTTTTTTGCACCCTTCGCTGTATACAGGTACATGAATAGATCAGACAGAAGGAGTCACAGTAACATTGTGTTTTGATAACTAGGAAATAAAAACCCACTTAGAATGTACTAGTCAAGATAGGTAGGTTATGTTGGGGTAACAACTCCAAACATCTCAAAGAATTTGAACAAGCTTTATATATTTCTCCCTCACAGGTGCCCTGGAGACCCTGCAGGCATCTATTTAGTGACCCTAGTTTCCTAGTTTTCAACACAAGGCTTTCTCCTTTATTTTCATGGGAAGGGAAGAGATGACTTGGAGTCTCACATGAGTAAATAAATGTATTCATCTGGAAATGACATATCACTGGTGTTTGTTTGTCATTGGCCAAAGAATATCAAAGGGAAGTGAAATGATCACTCCCTCCCATCTCCACCATAAAGTGAGTAACCCAAGAGCTGACCACACAAGAGATGATGGGATTTTCGGTGAGGAATCCATGAACTCTTTAACTACTTCCAACAGGTATTGCTGAATTAACACATACAACTGATTTTGAATAAAGGACATTTTCTGAAATTATTCTCAATGATTTCTCTATAAAAATCAATGACATTATTTTTTGGGAAAACCACACGAATATGCATACTTATGAAGTACTGTGTTTCATTAAATATTCAAATGGCATTTCAATATTTAAACAAAATCCATAGACTAATTTCATTATTGTCACAGGCAGAATATGATATTACTTGAAAAGTGTTCAATAAGATTGATTTGTGTTCTCTGTAAAATGTAGTCTCCACTGACCACTTGCCAGGTTGGGTTACAAGAGCTTTTCAAACCACAAACGGTGCTGTGGTCTTTACAATGCAATGCCTGGAAAGCTTACACTAAGCTTTGAAACACTACAAAATATCAATGGCCAGTTCACAGCCAATAATACCCATCCAGGCGGAGGTACTCTACTATAGACCATTTGAAGTAGCTATTAGTGTAAATCAAAGCTTTAGTGTGTTCTTATTTTTTTCCCTTTGCCCTTCTAGAATATTCATCAACAAATTGTATATCTCTGCATCCACTGAGAAAATATCACCATCTGATAAGCCTTTGGCTATCATAATAATTTAATCCCTCCCCCCCACCTTTAAACAAACCCCATCAATATCATTCATTATTAATGAAAGGTAGGATGATTCCTGGATGAAGTTTTAGTTCAGGTGGCAAATCGATACTTCTGACCATGTCTGTTTCATTATTGACAACATCTACCCACATTGACTCTTATAATTAAGTTTTAGTTCAACTTCTAACTTTTTTCCAAGCGTTTGAAATGGCTATATGGTGTTCTTAATTTCAGCTGCTGTTTCATCTTTCTCAGTAGGTGCCTATTTTATTGTTAAAGGTCATACTCATTTGTCTGCTCCAACAAAGGCAGCCCTTAAAGTTGGCTGTGGTTTTGACAGACAGTGGTCCCTATAAGTGATGGCCTTAAGGACAGAGCTGGCACTGGGAGACAGTCACCACAGCAAGGGGAATAACAGATAACAAATCATGCCACTATTTTTCCTCCTGGCGTGATTGACGACAGCACAGCGGGTGTAACTTTTCAATGTCCTCAGATTAAAAACCCCTCAAACAAATGAGTTCTGAAAACACTGTCCAGAGGCATTAAAGGGAGCTGCTGGACTCAAAATACTTTTTAAAAATGGTTTTTTTTTTTAATGCACAATTTATGGCCACTTAAAGCAATTATCTAATTTTCAGCGATACTTTCAATTTCATATACACAAAGCTCCACTACAGATTTGAAGGGCTGTTGCATCACAGATATAAAGCTTTTCATAGGGAGGTATGCAGTGCTTTGCAAGGCCTGGCAGACAGCATGCCTTCTAAAGAGGAAATTTAGTGTTTGTCAAAGCATCATATGCATTTCAGTGTATTAAAGGTTATATTAAACATTATCCTTCGTGTGATCTATTAGCTATATTCTAGAATGGTAGAAATACAGATAATCAAATGACCAAGCTCTAGTGACATGTTAAACAACCTCCATATATTCCTGGTCCATTGTTAGCATACCTAAAAGCAGTACAAAATAAAATACAAATATTTCCAATTAAAAATATGAATTTCACTTTTTATGACATATTATTGTGTCAGAATAATTTTTTTTTTTGAGGGCAGTGTCACTGGCCCTCATATGTGGGACCTGAACCGGGGCCGCTGGTGTCCCACGCCAGCGCTTAACCACCGTGCCACTCGGCCGGCCCCAGTATAATTTTTGGTGAACTAACATGTATAGATTCTATACATCTGATTTAAAAAATGCAATTAGATGTATTTTTTCTACATCTATATTTCTAATTACTGCACACAGATAGCTATAACATAATAGTCATAATTTCAAGTATGTACATAAAATATGTGCATATATCATTAATGTATGCAAACTACTAGGAAAGGATAACATTTGTCTGGAAGTTTCTGCTATTTTAATAGTTTATGCCTGAGCAGCTTGCTGTAAACAGTGTTTATGGGTCTATTTCCCAGGAAGATTGATTTAGCAGTTCTGAAATGAGGCTTGAAATCTGTATTAATATAGGTCCTAGGTGATCTAGATATAAGTTGACCTACCTGTAATTGGGGACCCAGGTTAGGCATGTCGGACATTGAGTTAGTACTGTCAGGTCACTTTGGAGCCAGGTGGACATGGGTTTGAGTCTTGTACCTCAAATCTTACCAGCTGTGATGTCTTTGGCAAGTTAATTACCTTCTCTGAGTCTTGGTTTTATGGCCAGTTATGTGGGAATAACAAAACATACTTTGAAGGAGTGTTGGGAGACTCATAAAGCTGCTGAATAAATGCAACGGGTCTGTACTTGCTAATGATACAACTGAAATGCTTAAAACAACACAATCAGGAGCTTGAATTAAAACGCACTTTTTAAGAAAATAAATGGACTCTCCTACCTTTCCCTGCCCCGCATCCCCAGGACTGTGGGCCATCCCAGGGTACGACAAGAGATGTCTGCCTCCACAGCTGAGGTCCTCCACTCTCAGCACCAAAGTAGGTGCTCAGACGATTCTTGACACTCAACCTAAGATCTCAATGGAGTCCACTTATTCAGATATTAGCCACTCTCCCAAATCTTGGGGTTCCAAGTAAACCTGGGCCCTTGAGAACCACTCATCAGCATCCTTACTGAATCCCTGCCCTTCACCAAGGCTCAGAATTTCTTCCTCAGAGGATGAGATGAGCCACTCTTGGCACAGACTGAGTGCTCTGCTAGGCTGAGGGAGGAATTGCTTCCCTCACCTCACATCTCCAACTTCTTTATAATATGGGACAGGATACTCTGATTTCTGGTAGCACCTCTATTTCCTCATCTTTAAAATGGCAACAATAACAATCCTATGCGTTGGAATAAGGAATAAACAAGTTAATATACCTGAAATGTTTAGTTCAGCATCTGGCACACAGGAAGTGACTTGCCCAAGGTCACACTGCTGGGAAATGATTGTTGAATTATGTGACTTAAAACATTATTTTTATAGAAAAAAGTGGAATTGTGTGATATTGTTATTCTGTACATAGCCTATATTTAAAGTTGTTGACGTTTCTAAAGTAATATATATGAAAAAAATAGATATAATTTTTTTAAATGGCTCGTTGGAATTCTAATTTTATGCTAAAATTGACGTATCCCCTCATCTACTGGTGGACTCTGAACTTGTTTCTAACTTTTAAAAATAATTTTTCATAATATTCACTAAGTTTGGTTCTACATGTATCTTTATACTCATATGCCGATTTTTTTTTGAAAGATTTTTATCGGGGAATTGGGGGAGGGGAACAGACAGGTTGCTGTCCTTTTGTTCTTCAGTGTAGTTGTGGAGGACGTTGCTTCACTGGCCCTGTTAGTATTATCAGTGCGCTCTTCCTGAATGAGGCAGATCGGTCGTCGGTCTCTGGATGGCTGCTCACGCTGGATGCAGGCCACTCACTGTAGCCTATGGCAACCCACTGCAGCAGGGGCTGCAGCCTACACAGTCACCGGGACTCACAGCAGGCCAACTCCAGGTGGAGCTATTGTTAGCTGTAGAGGGCAGTGTCACTGGCCTTCATATGTGGGATCCAAACTGGGACCACTGGGGTCCCAAGCCAGCTTTTAACTATCGCGACACTCGGCCAGCCCTATGCTGTTATTTTTGTAGGATAGATTGCTGAACATTAGATTGCTGGGTCATGAGTACATGGATTTATTATTTTGATTCTTCCACAAAATTTCTTTCCCAAACCTGTACCAATTTATAATGTCACCAATATTGTAGGCAAATGTCTATTTTCCATATCTTTGCCAAATCGGACCATTTTAAATTTATAAGTATAGATTTCATTGATTCTTAGATTCCTCCTTTTTTTCAGCTCTGAAATTTTTAGCAGCTCTGAAATTTGAGTATGTTTTATAACCACTGACATGCAATAGTTGAATCAGTAGCATTTTTACTTTCTCCATGATACATAAAATCATGATGGTGTTTTGTTATCAATAATATCTTAATTTCAATGACATGGCATTTTCCAATCTAATAGGTGGTGAATAACAGATCTTAATGCTGCTTATGTTTTACTGTATTAATTTCTAATGAAGGTGTGCATTGTTTCAAATGTATAGTTTTCAGATGTAATTTTCCTCTTATAAATTGTCTGTTCACAATCAAGTCATTTTGTAATAGTGAATCTAAGGAAATTATACAAAGGATGTGGTCTGTTCAGTGGCAGTATTTGGTGGACAATGCTTACAAAACTATTGGGCTGTCGGAAAAGTCATGACATATTTTTTTCTATGTTTCTCATTGCAAAAATGCGTCATGACTTTTCCGACAACCCAATAGGTACATCAAAAATGCACCATGACCCAGTTCTCGTGAGGGCAAGTCTGTTATGAATAAGGGGATCTATTCCCACACAAAAGGTTATGTCCATCTCCACAATGCCTATCTTGTTGGGAAAAGGACTTTTAAAATTTTTGTGTTTAAGTTGACAATGAACGCATTCTTCAGGGAAAAGTGGGCACTCCTTTCTTTGGCGAGAGACAATGTTTGCGTCCTAGAATTAGCACTTTCTTCTCAGAACAGAACTAAAGCAACTAATCATGCTTGATTTTTTTTTCTAATGCTGACAAAATACAGTTACTGGTGGAAGGAGCCCTTCGTTCCTGAATCTGACCTCCCAACTGTTTTCTTGCTTTCCAATTGTATCATATATATCCTATTAAGGTCTCCTACCTGATTCATGCCAGCATTCCCCTCCTTATTTAATTCTCACATACCCACCTTTAGCTCAGTGGTTCTTAATGGGTGTGATCCCCACCAGCCACCCAGGGGACAGTTGACAATATCTGGAGACATTTTTTATTGTATTGACAGGGTGGGGAGGGGCCTGGGTGGCTACTGGCATCTAGTGGGTAGAGGACTGGGATGCTGTGAAAGTCTTACAATACATAGAACAGCCAACCCCAACAAAGAACTATTCATCTAAAATGTCAGTAATGCTACGGCTGAGAAACCATACTTTTGAGTCTTAGTCATCAGATGGCCTATACCTGCAAATCAGTGTTTGGGATTTTAGTATGAGCTGTTTACACGCTTACACACACACACTCTGAACACCTGAGTGAAGAAACACACTTTTTATTAATAATAGTTTCCTACCAGAATGGTGTGGGAGGGTGGGGACAATGATGGCATGCCTATAATTTGGAAAGAGTTCCCAGGTGGTTTTGACACTGCTCCCTCCTCCCATCAAGTTCCCACTGTAATTTAGAAGGGCTGAAGACAGTGATTGTCAAAGTATTTTGATTTACATCCCTTCCCACCTCTTCCCCTCCCTCAGGTTTACCACTTGAATGTCAACGGTTGCTTTTGCAAGATACAAAATGTTTGAAGTGAGGGTTTTCTATTTATAGGGTATCTTTTATTGTGTGGTGAATTTGTCCAATAAAGGATGCACATTTTCTGAGCAATTAAAAAAAATATGTATCTATGAATTCATTCTGTGATACTACTTCAGGAACTTGAACAAATAATCTTTCCTTTGCAAATGTGGGTGACTCTTAACGGGTTTTATTTGCTGTTAAGCACTTTTATTTAAGCACTTCCTTTGAGATCCCCAGTCTGTGATTATATAGGATAAACCATTCTCTTCATTTCTAACATTTGAGTCTCGTTCCCTTAGCACTAATATAATCGTTGCTACAGTTCTTACAGAAAATAGTCATTCCCATAATGCTATAGCCGCCGTTGCAGCAGACTGGGGATGCCATGATGACCTCCCCCACTAGCAGCACTGCAGCCTAGCTCTGTGCTCACTGCAGTCTGCCTGCCTTTCCCTGGCAGGTCTCAAATGTGGCCAGAAAGAAAGGGCTAATTGTGGAGCTGGGAAGGAGGACAGGATGCCAGGGTGAGCTCTCGGCCCTGTGACTCCAGTTCTCTGCCCTCCCTAGCCTTTCTTGCTGCTCTAACGAGCATATCGTGCTGTATTTGTTTTCTTAGCTGCAACTTTCAGTCTTCATTCTTATGTACTGATGTATCACAGTCCCAACATTTTCAAACCAGTTATCAGAAATAATCACTTTAAAGCATCCTCGAGTCATTCAAAAAAACAGTCTGCCTCTCAAGCACAGCTAACATGATATGCAAACGTCCATTGCTTTGTTAATTGCTATATTCATGTGTATATTCCCCTGATATGTGATACTGGAACAATAAAAAAAATCATATTAAATAAAAGTATGATAATAAAAATCTAAGACCTCTGGTAGTATTTTGCAATGGAGGCTGAAATATCTTGCAAAGTTGTCTCCAGAGAACTGAAGATGGTAGCTCAGTGTGACTTTTCAAACATGGCACGCCCACCAGGCTGCAGCTTGAGTCCATCACAAAACAGCTGACATGCTTTCCAACAAACAAGGAGGGAAAAGCAGGTCCTGAACTGCTGCCACCTTCACTTCCCTTCTTTCCCCCTTTTCATAATCTTTTACAATCTGTTGTGGTTCCTCTCACATTTTAATTTACATCTAAATCAATTAAATAATATTTTACATTCATATTGTTCAAATATAAGGACTCTTCTGTATAAAGCATTTGTTTTTATTCTCCAACATTCCATCTGTCAGAAAGAAAAAAAAAAGAACATATGGATGAATTCTGTTCATTTATCTAGATATTTTGGAATCAATATGTTCCAAAACGTGTCGCCAAACTACATGGCGTTTTTGATTGCTGGTGCTTACACAGGGCTCACTGAATTAACTTGCAGATAATAAAAGGCAAAATCTGAACTATGCAGGAAGCAATCTGTGTTACTACTGAAAAATTGTTGTATAATAAAGTAAATTGCCATTTCCTAAAATCAAGACAATGTTAAACGCTGTCTAGAAATGTTGGATTGTATGTTTACAATGATTTTTAAAAATGGGCTTTTTGGTAAAGATATCCCTAAAACTACTATAAAATCTTTGTGTTCCTCTTGAATTCCTGAAGAAGGATTAAGCTGCACCTTGTATAGATTAGCATCATGTGACTGCCCTGCTGTAATCTAACATTGGTAATCCAGGTTGGTATAAAGTTGACACTCAGTTACCTACTAGGAAATTGCCATTTTTATGAGTGAAAATGACTGAATATGAGCTATTTCATGTGTTTCTGCCTCACTTAATTAAGAACGATGCTTCACCTTATGGGCCTCTTTCAGGAAATGATTTTATATTCTATTACTTCAAATGCTTATTATGTGCTGGTATCAGCATAGGATACATACTAAGGGACCATATGTGACTTCTTATCTTAACATAATTGTGAGCACAGGTTTTATATGTCTTCTAACTTAATGTGTTTGGCATATTTGATGTAAAGACTAAATGTTCATGGACCAATGATAGCATGAATATAATTAGTCTAGATGGAAAAATGTGTAAATAAATTAAAGACATGAGTGTAGCTAAAATGCAAGTAAATATAAATCCTATTTTTCTTCATTTTGCCCATTGTTGCACCTATATGCACTACTATTACTAATATATTAGTTGTTGTTATTATTATTATTAAATTTGGAATGAGCAGGGGTGGAACCCTATATGGCTGAATTTCTGCACACAGCTGTTAGCATTTGCTTATTTTTCCTCTTTTTGGAATTCAAACATTGACAAAAGTTCAATTTTGAACGTATGTGTAAAGAGTAGACAGTAGTGAGTCAGCTCAGTTCAACAAACAGCTACTGAGCATCTACTATTTTCCAAGTGATATTGTACAGTCTGGGGGTACACAAATCAATAAGACACACTCATGACTTTAGGATGTTTATAGGAGAGGAACATGTGGACATGTGTCACTGTGACATGGAATGCTTAATTATTTAGAGGAAAGACTTTGGCCCTATGTCTGAGTTTCACTGTCAGCTCTGCTACCTACAAGCTGTGTGACCCTGGGCAGGGTCTTAAACAGTCTGTGCCTTGGTATTTTCATCTGTAGAATGGACATCATGATGGTACCCATCCATCTCAGCGCTGTTGTGGGGATTCAGTAAGCTGATGTAGGAAGAGTACTTAGTAGCCGGCACAATGTAATGGCTTTTCAAACGTTAGTTAGCAGTTATTATTTTTGGCATTATTATTGGTAACAATAAAATAGTGTAGGAATACAGAATACTTGCTTTTTCTATATCTGAAATCTTTTTGTAGAAGGTTATGTATTTTGGGGCCTTGTGAATTTAGCCAGAGCAATAGGAATGGTAGGTAATCTGTTCTGGGTTCAACTTTTTCTTACTTCCTAACCACGTGAGTCTCAATTTTCTTACTTGTAGCAATAGGGATAATATTATCACATTTTCATGATTACCATGGGAATTTAATGAGATAATATTCATAAAGGCAGTCAAATAAATACTAACTGTTAATATTTATTAGATGAAAAAAAACAACATTCAAATATATCCCTCCCCGAAATAAGAACCACCATGGCATCTGTGTAGTTATTCAGTTAAAATAATTACATTATGCTTTAAAAAATATAATTCAGAGATTAAATAACTCTCAATATTAAATTTCATTTTAAGTTTGTTCTTACCGAGTTTCCTTTTTTATCCTTATAGAAGTATTTTTTTATTTGTGTAGTACTGTATAAAAATTCTTACAGACATAAGAGATTATTTTATTTTTGCATTTTAGAATGGAAGCTGTCTTCACAAATTCATAATATGATAGAGTTTATGCTAATTTTGCCATGAATTTCAAGGGTATATTGGAGGCTTGTTAATAATTTAAAAATTTTACTTCTTCAAGTTACAAATAAGTATTACAGTAAATACTTTCCAATCTTCATCTGACATGACATCTTACCAATACAGGCATCACAAAATAAATAATTTATGAAAAATATTTATTTAAAGAGCTATAATTTACCTTGCATTTACCATATGCCATTCATCCAAGTAGCAATATAAAATATTCATTAGAGAAACTCATTAAAACAAACTTCTATACAATGAGGTGACGGGACAACAAAAAACATCAATCATAGCAGGGCTTTAAGTTTTTATTAGTGCATATGGGCACACTAATATTTCAAAGTAGAAAATTATGAATATTTTGCTGGAGCTCTGGAATCACCATGCTGCTACCAAGACAAATTTGATAAGACTATAACAAAGACAGGCACTGATTTTTCTTCATTTGTTTTCATTTTAGTCAAGAAATCAGTGACAGTTCGCTGAGATTTATTTTATTAATGATGAATCAACCTGATGTTATAATTAATGGGAAATCTATAGCTAATCTTAGAGGAAAAATAAGTAGGCATCTAATGATGCTTAAGCCTGGCACTGCCGAATTCTGGGCGGCTATCCCTGGAGCACGCTGAGTGCAGGCAGAGCTGTCACTGGGAACAGCAGGGAGCCCCAAGTGTACTTGCTGGCACCCAAGAGAATAACCCAGCTCACTCAGGCCTAAGGAGCAGTGTTCCCAAAACCCCATGAGTGTGGGGCTTGAAAAACGGATTCAACTCACACTGGGGCTGAATTATTTCATTACCAACGTAACACACAGACTCGCACATACACACACACACCTTTACAAGTCTAGTGACACTTTTAAAAAGGAACAGTGTCAGAATTCAGGAAATATAACAAGTGTCCATCAGTACCTTTCTGGGATTCATATATGCAGCATTGGACTTCTCTAGATCTCCCTGCCTGGACTAATTCACAATTCATTAGGAAGTTCTGTGAAATCTCTGCTTCACGTCCACTACCCTTCTATTACACTGTTGATCTGTGATTAAACGTTCTAATAAAATTAACTGGCTTTGCTACAAAGAACATCTGGAGCTATGTTTAATTTCATGTCAAACATACACAGGAAACACCTGTCTAGGTGAAGTAATTTTTTTTTAAATGACATTAATCCATCGGTTGTGGAAAATGGTGTCATGGTTGTCACATTAAAAGGTAATATCAACAAACACAGAAACCCTAAATTGCTTTGGAGCATAAGTTTTTTTTTGTTTGTTTGTTTTTTTTAATTAACAACAACAAATAAGGCTTATCCAAATGTTACTGTGTTGGGCTTATTTTGTGCTGAATAATAAGAGAACCCCCGTCTTTAACTCAGCAACTTTCAATACGTGCCCCATACAACTTCCAGATGTCAACGTAGTCTCTGTACTTACAAGAGTACAACCACTAGTGTAATTCTTTATCGAAATATCTACGACAAATCTAACACCACCCACTAATTTCCTCATATGATGGGTGGACTTTATATGCGTTATAGAGTGTACAAGTTTCTGTATAAATGAGATTTATACGAGGCCAATCACAAGTATGTGACTTTTAGAAAATAAGTCTTCACAACATGTGTTTATAGTCATCAGTGCTTCTGATAGAAAGATATGAGTACATAGTGTAAGCCTGATAGAGAAACTGACCACGTGTTATTCATGGTCTGTTTTCCCCTTTCATTCAGTTTGTTTCAATATTCTCAGCATATTGGGCTCCAAAAAGGCATTTCTCTGAATCTTCTTTCTCATTTGTATTTCTTTTTAAGACATAGGACATCAGTGGGCTGCCCAGACGGTAGCTGCTTTTTTGTTGTTGTTTTTTACATACTTTTTAATGTCAGTTCAGTAATTTATTTATTTTGTAAACCATACTATTTTCTCAGTTAGAAAATGAGATAGCTGCGGAGTAAAAAATCTAAATGACTAGACCAGGATCACTTGACATATCTGAACATGCAGAAAGTATTATGCCATTCTGTACAAAATGCCTTTAATATGAATGTTCTTTGTAAACTTTTCCATTAAAGTGCATCCTGAAGCAGAGTGTGGACTCTTAGTGGGGGTGGGGAGGGGTCAGTGAGATCCTGTGTATTCTTAAAAAGTATTGTGAATTTCTAATTCTACTCCCCAGAATTGTTATACACGTAAAAGAGCGCTGCTTTGTTTTATGGTTTTTCTGAAAAACATTTTTTAAATAAAAGTAATGTTCCAAGAAGGTAAGCTTTACACCTATTACTTCTCCTACATCATGGCTTCACCTACTCACAATACCCATCTTTGTGTCCTCAGGGTATAGCCTCTGAAGGAAACTAGGAGAAACGTATTTTAAGACCATCATGCCAGCCCAGAGTGTTCCAGAAAATTGACAATACATTTTATTTTTAAAATATGGTAGTAGAATGAAATGATGCAGATTGGTTCACTACATCTAAGAATAGATTTGTCACAGATAGCCATCGTGAATCATTTGAAACTTAATTTGAAACTTTAGTGTTTAACTTTCGGTCAATATGTTATTGGTGTTATAAGTTTTCAAAGTTGTGATGGATTTTTGTGCTCTTTACTTCAGTAATTGCAGAGAAGCAAAACAGAGAGGTGAAGATTTACGCCCATTCTTTGGGCTGAATTATAACAGGAGTAGTTAGAAGGTGCTAATAATAGAAGATTAAACATATCTCTTATTCCTAAATGGTTTTGTATATTAGAGCAGACTGGAAACATACAGGTAGGGGAAGAGTGGCCAGGTAGAGGAGGTAGGGGTACAGGCACGACAGAGAATGAAAGTCAAATCAATAAACTATGTCTGATTGTCTGGTGAAAAGTATTCCGAGGACCAAATTGGTGGTAAACTCTTGAAGGCAAACTCTTGAAGTGGAATCTCTCTCTGTGCTAGTGAGTGTTACCTCATAGTCTCTAAAGCCCTGAGTTCCACTGCTGTGTGTCAAAACTTGTGCCTTGCAATGCAGGAAGGTGGGCCAGGTAGGATCTTGGGCTTTCTGCCTCATGTATTCATCAGAGAAGCTCTCTCTCTCTCTCTCTCTCTCTCTCTCTCTCTCTCTCTCTCTCCTCTCTTCTCTCTCTCTCTCTTTCTCTCTCTATTTACACACACACACACACACACACACACACACACACACACACACGTTCCCCTTTATTTGTTGTTTCTGAGCTTTCAGTTACCTGAGGTCAACTGGAATCCAAAAATAGTAAATGAAAAATTCCAGAGACAAACAATTCATAAGTCTTAACTCTATAGAAGGCAATGCTTTTACTGATTACTGAGTGCTTTGGTGGTGAGCCACTTACTGAAGTGGAAATGAATGTCTCCAAAGACAACCTTTGCATCTATTCAGATATAATGAGACAGTATTGATCACTTAGATCAGAGGCTGGCACACTTTTTCTGTAAAGGGCCAAATCATAAATATTTTCAGCTTTGTGGACCATGAGATCACTGCCACAACTATTCAACGTTGTCATTGCAGTGAGAAAGCAGATATAAAACAAAAAAAGGGCATGGCTGCATCCCAATTAAACTTTATTACAAAAGAGGCAATGGATCGTATATGGCTAGCAAGTGGTTTGCCCACTCCTGACTTAGACTATGAAAATATACCACAAAAACAGTAGTGATCATATGAATTAAAACGTATGAATTTCAAAATGAAGCAACATTTCAATGTTGTTTCAATTGTATGCATGGAATGTTGCTCTTCTATCATAAAAACATTACTTCAAAATTTTACACCAAAACCAAGTTGGGTATCCTTGGAAAGTCCTCAGATTCCAAACCTAAGTAGTAGAGCTAAAATCAATGCAGCCTTGGTAGGATGAATTGCTGGAAGAATACAAAAAATATATAAATGTAAAATATCATAAGTAACTATGAAATATTGACAAAAAATCTGATGCAAAATTGAAAACTGTGAAAAAAAAAAACTAGAACAGGAGGTCAGTAAACTCTCGTGAATTCCAGGATAATTTGCTGGTTATAAAAGCAAAAACTGATTAATCACAATAGACGTTGAATTTTTGAAGGGGGAATATTAGATTATTACTTTGTATTCTAGGAAGAGGTAAATTAGTTGGATTGTTCCAGGAGCCAACACAGAAACCAAACCTTCATGTTGCAAATGGATATGAAAGTATCAAGCATTGTGACAAATCCTAAATCTCTAGGTTTCTTTTTCCTCATCTTTTGAAGGTGATGGTGGTCTTGGTGATAGTATGATGTCTCCTCTATCTCTACATTTCCACAATTCAATTATATTTTATGATTTCCAGGAGAGAAAAAAGCACAACCAAGTTTTTCAGAATAATACAAATCAGTTTACTTAAGGACAGAAATAATGGAAAATGGATGTCTGAATGCAGAGATACCTAAATTTGGGGACACTTCCATACGGTTCTGATATAGGGCATCATATCCTTTCCATTGTGTACCTCTTTTGCATCTGTTACTCTGCAGTACTAAGAGACTGGCCCCCAGCTCCAGGTGACATCATCCTATCCCTTGCCTTTATCCATTTTCTCTGTGGACCCTCTCCTTGGAACACCTTTCTTTTGGGGCTGTGTGTATGTAGGCAGCTAGCTCATACTCCAGGACACTTAAACATTATCTTCTTGTCAAAAGGACCCTCTTCATCATTACAGTGAATGTTGATGAGTCTTTCCTCACTAAATTTATAGATAAGTTTACTGATAAATTCATTTTACATGCAAGAAAATTGAGTGCCAGAGAGGTTAGTTACCATACTCAAGGCCACACAGCTATTGAGTAGTGGGGCTGGTATTCCAACACATGTTTGCCTGACCTCAAAGCTTATAATATTCCCTCTCTTGTGAGGGACCTTATATACCAAAGTAGAGCACAGGATACCCAGTGCAGGTAGGGATAAAGTCAAAGCAATGCAGAGCAATTGCTTTGCATTTGTTCTTTCCCAATTATGAAAGTAGGGGATGCCTTTCTCCCAAATATGTTGGAATATAGAAGAGTTTAAAGAAGAAAAGAAAAACTGTATATTTCTACCAACTACTTCCATAGAGTATTTTGCTATTCTAATTTTGCATGGTTTTCTTTTAATGTATATAACCTATTATAAACAATTTGCATTCTATAAAATATTCTACATAAAATAATTTTCAAAGACTGTATAATCATACTATTTGATTATAGGGATGTCGGAATTTAGCATAATTAAATAATTTCTGAACACTATGCCTATTTTCACTTTTCCCCATGTAAGTATTGCAATGAATATATACCTAGCTCATATTCTTTTTTATTTTCTTAAGATCTATTATTAAAATTGGAATGAATGAGTCAGAAGCTATGAACTATATACTTGAAAACTATGTAACTTTACTAACCATTGTCACCCCAATAAACTTTAATTAAAAAGACGCTATGGACACTTATATGGCTCTTGACAGAAACTGATAAAATGTATACTGAAACAAACACATGGATAGCACAGTACCTGCAGCATTGTAAGCATCCGAGAAATGCCATTTGTGATGACATGGATGGATCTTGAGATTTTCATGGTAAGGAAAGTAAGCCAGACAGAAAAAGTCAAGAACCATATGACTTCACACATATGTAGGACATAAAACTGAAAGCAACAAAGGAACAAGACAAACAAATAAAGAAACAAAAACTCATAGACACAGACAACAGTTTAGTGGTTGCCAGAGGGTAAGTGGGGAGGGGGTGACAGATGAGGGTAAAAGGGATCAAATATATGGTGATGGAGGGAGAACTGACTCTGGGTGGTGAACACACAATGTGATATATAGATGATGTATTACAGAATTGTACACCTGAAACCTATGTAACTTTATTAATCAATGTCACCCCAATAAATTTAACAAACAAAAAAAATAAAAAAAGCGATGGTATTTGTATTTTCAAATTGCTTTCCAGAAAGGTAGCACTAGTTTATACTTCCATCCATATTACATGAGTGCTCATCTCACAATAAACTGGTTAGTACCAACTAATTAAATGTGATAATAAACTTTTTAAATGTTTTATTTAATTGTAGGCGGAAATGCTTCCGTTGTTAATTTACTTTGAATACATCACATAATCCAGAAGTGACATCAAACCCCCTAAGTTTGTATTGGTTTTCTTTCCAATGACCAGTATTCATTCATGAATAGAGAAAATGATGTATGAAATTTCCCATTCCAATTTTACAACTTTCCTTTCAAAAATATTTATCTTTTCTGCTTACAGATGTGCTCCTAAGTGAAATATTCTGAAATTCATTGCTTTAGCATTCTTGGGTGTTATTATTAAAATTTTTAGTAACTTTGAAACTTCTTTTTTTTTTTTTAAAGATTTTATTGGGGAATTGGGGGAGGGGAACAGCGTTGGGGAATCGGGGGAGGGGAACAGACAAGTTGCTGTCTTTTTGTTCTTCAGTCTAGTTGCAGAGGACGTTGCTTAACTGGCCCATGTTGGTATCATCATTGCGCTCTTCCCGAATGAGGCAGATCAGTCGCTGGCCTCTGGATGGTCGCTCACCGCAGCTACTGGCAACTCTTGCTGGCTGCCAGCCGCTCACGCTGGCTGTGGGCCACTCACTGTAGCCTATGGCAGCCCACTGCAGCAGGGGCTGCAGCCTACTCCATCACCGGGGCCAGGGCTCGCACAGCCCAGCTCCAGGTGGAGCTGCTGTTAGCTGTAGAGGGCAGTGTCACTGGCTCTCATACGTGGGATCCAAACCCGGGCCGCTGGCATCCCAAAACCAGCTCTTAACCAATGCGCCACTTGGCCGACCCTGAAACTTCTTTATACATTTAATTTTCTGTATTAATTTAGAGGCAAGAATCATTGGACACTTTTTTTTTTTTGAATTATATACCTAATATTCAAAAGTTATGTTAACTGTCTGCTAATACCAGAAGATGAACTAGAACCATCCTGTTTAAAATTATACTCTGAAATTAATTCAGGAATCTTCATTTCAATTTGCTATGGTTCAATCTGAGAAATCATCAATATTCAGCAGGTAATTATAAATAGCCTCATGTTCTTTGATTACCAATTTGTTACTTGAATTTGCATACGGTTAGGGTGTTTAGCTTTGTTTATTCCTTTTTTATTATTTTTCAAATGAATTCTTCTCTCTTGAGTTTAGGAATCTTCATATAATTGATGTCTATAGGCTTTGCCTTGATCAAGGCAGCATTTTTTTAAATAAAGATGAAATAGCTATAGTTCGATTGCTTTTCTCAGGTACAGATGCCGCTCCAGCTCAGACTGAATAGTTCTACAGCCAGGACATGGCCAATTTACCACAAACAAATAACTGTGTTCTGAGGTTTTATTTATATCATACAGTTCCTATAGTGGGACTTACAAATTTATACCCAACAAATTTGATTCCATGCTAATCTGCAGCATAGTCTGATCATCCCTATGTAATAAAGTTCTCCATTTTTATGTGGGAAGGAAAAAAAATCTCCTGTCTAATACTAACAATATTATCTCTAAAACTGTGATACATCATCATACATGCAAACCCAAAGCTGTGGTGGGCGAGACTGGCAGATTAGATGAGCCACTTCAATTTCCCATCAATCAAATTATAGTTTATTGTTCAGCTGAACTACCTCAGGCAACACAAATCTCAAAAACTGTCATTTTGGAAACATTACATTTTTTTTCTTGTCACATTATAACCCAAGCTATAGTCATAAAAAAGAATGTCATACCATTACTGACTCATAATATTCCTTAATTTAAGAACAGCTAATTCATCTGTAGATGGGGGCCTGGTCTCGACATTTAACAGATAACAGCAGTGTTGGGTTATAATATTATCCAACTACATTGCTGCTTTAATTATTTCCCAAAAATTAGTGACTTCAGAAATATTTTATTAAACAAAGGGTGGCTGCTTAAAATGGTGCCCTAATGACTAGATTAGAGACAGGGAAAATACAATTTTTGATCCATCTAATATTTCAAATTGTTTTGTTTGTGTGCAAAATACATTGTGCCAAATTTAATTGAAGATTTGATCTCTGAATGTAGAATAATGTCTTACTGTTATAATGTTCTTTACTTTTGCAGCAGGGAAGAAGTGATTCATCAGCCCAATTGAAATGTTAACAAAAATAGGCAAGAACAAAACTCTAATATCTAGAACATTAAAAATATGATTACACTCTGTTTCCCACAGATGTATCAATACATTTTCTGACATGTATTCTGTGAAGCTCCTCTTAAAGTGAGGAATTATCATTGATGCTGTTGCATGTTAAAAGCTGTTCTCACTTCATCTCAGACGTAGAAAACAACCTGATGACATTTCTACCACTAGAAATATTTAGTTGGATGCATGCACCAGTAATAACTGCTTTCCTTTGTCATGTAGGTATTACAATTTGGGAAAATGACAAAATACATTTTATTCTCAATACAATTCCCTCGAAATCGAATGAGGTATTTGTGCAAGAACGAACCTTGCTAAAACCATGGTGGTTTTGCGCTGCTATAGACTCATATTTATACTTAAAATGTGTTCATGATTACTTGATGAAGGCATAAACCTGCTCAAGAAAATAATGCTCATAAATAATACATGCTGAAACCTGAAGATAATCAGACAAGTTATAAGCATATACCTTCCTCCACAAATGTATGTCATTGCTACATTTCATGAAAGGCCACTTAATTGACTACCAGATAAAGGAATAAACCTGCTCAAAGAATAGATTTACTGTGCACTGAGGCAATGCATTTAAGAGGTCTCCACTGAATAAAAAACTAGTTCCATTGGCTGAGCTAAGATATGTTCTTGAACGCGTTGGGACTTATTAACTGAACTCTTATGTGCCTTTTATGCTTCATTTATTTTTGAAAAATCAGGAATTTTCATGATAGCAATTACTTATGCACCAAAGTCAGGCGAAATTCCTGTGGTCAGTACCACAAAATCCACCCCAAGAAAGGAGTTGGTCCCCCCTTTTTTTTAACACCTCTAGAATTTAGAACAGAAAAAGAGGAAGTGGAATAGCACCAAAGGAGGTGTATATGGCTCTACTGAACGCTGTGGGGTTTCCGTAAAACTGTAGCTTGAAGGCCTGACACTAACCCTTCTGTCGATTATATTTTATGGGCATGGAAGCAAAAAAAATATTGAATCATTTTTTTTTTTTCAACTATGATGATGATAGTAACACCTAACATTTAGGGAGGGCTTCCTATTTGCCTAATCCAATTTGTAACATTTGGTTATTTGTACCATTTTTTTTGTGTGTGTGCAAATATGTCCATTTTGGCATGCCAATAAACATCTTCATTCTGTCTTATTTAGCCAAGATGTGTACTTGCCTGCTCTGAAATTTATTCCTCACAACAGAAGTACCGAACCTATTGGCAGGCAAGCTCTGTCTTTGGTTCAGCTTTGCTATAAATCTTGTGTTTCTCAACACTGTAATTAAATGCAAATGCTAGAGTATAATTATATTATGGGTGTGACTACAGCAGGCCAAGATGAGGAAACTCTTGGTGATGTCTGCCTCTACCTTGTTGTTTCTGGTTTTCCTGTGGCTTCTCTCAGCGTTTAAACTGTGTCTGATCCAAAGAGCCTCACTTAACTCTTCAAGGCTTCATTAAGGTTTAACTGAATGTGCAGGTTCTCAGTCTTCCTTCTGTGAACCCCAGGACTATAGCCTCCTTCTGTCGATACATTGAAAGCTCCACTCCATTTTCCTACTAACATTTTTTTCTATTTATGGACCCACAAGGGGTTGAATATACCAGCAGTGAAACTGAGATTGGGGACCTTTTGTAAAGAGCAGTGCCTGGTGTGGCTTATTTTTAAATAAGGTTCATATCGTCAAACTCATTCTCTCTCCACATCTTTCTCTACACCTGACCTTAGCTTCCTTCTTCTGTTTATATTTCCCATAAAGATAGTTTTAGTGGTATCACAGCTAAATTGTTACCATAAAAAATAGGGTGATTGATAACTTTAAAACAAATAGTCCTGGCCAGTCTGACCTTTTCTCTTATGAAAGGCAATAGAAAAGCTACTGGTGGACTTAGATGGCATGTTCAGTGGCAGGTAGAGTGGCTTTAGGCCATCCTGCACCTGCCAACATTTTCTCCCAAGGCTTGAAAGCTGGAAAAGAAGCTCTGTGAAGGACCCAGGTGCTCAGGAGCATCTGTAGTGTTGGTCTGATTCACACAGTTAACTGTTCTTAGAATGCTAGCCTCGCAGAGCTGGTCAGAAAACCTCACTCTCTAAATGAGCGAGTCAGAGACCCCAAGCCGTGGAGTGACTTGGCCCATGTCACAGGTTCTTTGAGTGACAGACGAAAGCCCAGTTCTCTGGCCCTCAACGTACGACCTATTCCATATTCCGGTAGTTCTTAAATATTGGCTATCAACCTAGGGCTGGTCCATGATGAGGTATGCTTTCATCCTCGGCTAAATGAAGAAAAGCCACAAGAACATGAATTTTTCATAAAGCTGACAATTTCATTTAAAGAAGTGTCTTAAACTTTGCTATGGGCAGTGTCTATTCTTGTGTGAAATGGTGGTGAAAGTAGTTTATACTTGTTTTGCCTTTGTTTGTTTTCGAATGTCCTGTTTTTTGGCAAAACGAAAATGTTGGCAACCCAGTGATGGAACTTATATATTTATTTGAAATTTCACTGCTCCATGAAATTTAAAAGTCTGGGAAGCACGGCGGTTGACTGCCTCCCTCACCTTCCCCAGTCCCAGATGGCCACGGCTGTGAATCCCTCCTTTCAATTTCCTTCTTGGCTGAATACGTCCTATGATTCTTGGCCATGGGCTGTGGAAACCTCCATGGGTAGAAGGTTAGCAAGTCTGGGGTTTAGACTCAGCTGTGCTACCAATTAGGGCGCCCCATTCGTCAAGCCATTAGCGTGCCTGGATTTTGTTTTTCTTATAAAAATGAAAGGGTTGGCTATGTTAATTTGAGACTTTTTTTAGTTCTTTCTTTCTGTTTGTGTGGGCGTGTTTAGAAGCTTCAAATTCTGTGTGTGAGGCAGAGCTCACAGAGTAATATTTCATAATTTGGGACTAAAGACACTTGGTAGAAAGAAGCGGGGATGGAGAGATGGGAAGAGATAGAAGAATCAATGTTATTTCCCCAAAGACAGCAAATTCTAACAACTTATATATAGAACTCTGAGTTGTTTGTCCTGTTTACTAAAGTACCCATGTCTCTTTCTGGTTCTTTCTTTACTCATATTTTAGTGCTAAGGCTGTCTGACATTTGCTTACATAAGCTAAATCTAAATGTATGCTAATTTCAAGTGTTCCTTAATGTATTCTTTCTCTGTTTATATTGTGGCTTTGAATTTTCCCTGCAAGCCTTCATGTTGAGACCTTCATGGATGTCTGATTCTGAGAGGCAGCTTGGTAGAAGCTAAGAGCATGGACCCCAGAGTGGGCCTGCCTAGCTTCAAATCCAAGATTCACTACTGAGTGGCTCTGGGACCTCGCTCAAACTTCTCAGATTCTGGTATTCAGTTTTCTCATCCGCAAATGTAGGTAATAATGCCTGCCTCGTGGCTGAGTATTAAATTAGTGGATATCTGTAGGACATTTAGAACAGTACATGACACAAAACAAATATTTACATGGCACCTACTAGTACCATGCAACAGCCTTTAACCAAAACAACTACCAGTCTTATTCATCCAATACCCCCATCCTTCCTTAATTCTAACCAGCAACCCACACATCTAGCCAACAACCCAAAGTCTGTATTGACTACTAAACACGGCAGTTTACTCATCCACCGCTATAGTCATATTTAGTGTAAAGAAAACAAACAGTAAGGGGAAGATTAGGAAGAACTGGTAGCCAGAGGGAGTGTTGATGGACTCCAGCTGGAGACCAAGTGCTATTCTTGGGACAAAGTTACTCATTGTCCCCAGGTGGTATCTTTTGGGGATTATGTGGTCACTGAAACCCCTTTCTGACATTCCAGTTAGGATTTTGTACAGTCTGAGAGAATAACTTCTATGAAATAGGTAAAAGGTAATTCGTGGTAAGTATGATAAACCGGCAGTTTACACATAAATGTGTGTGTATGTACATACATGCGTGTACACACACACACACGCACAAAAACACACTTGGTAAATTAATCGTGTACCAGACAGGATGAATGTGCAATTTATCCTGTTTTGTAGATGGCAAGACAGTGACTCCAAAAAGAGTTAAAGTAATAAAGCATGTTATTCTACATAATAGAAAGTATAAGAACTGTCTCCCAGATTTCTCCTTATAAAATAATAAAAAAAAAAATCTCTTAAACTTATTATTAACTTGGGTCAAATAGGTTTAGATTTTCCTATAAATAGAAGTTGTAATTATTCTAGAAATGCATCTGCCTGTGATGACGTTTTTTCACTTCTCCTTTTATAATTTCTGTTTCTGATGATTTCCTGCAAAAAGTATGAAATTTGGGATTTAGGCTAACCGCGGACCACATGACCTAACCACTTTCTTTTCTTTAATCTGGTGACAAGTTTCTGAGACCCTTGAACGTGACTGTGTAAGGCTGCAGCAGCAGAGGGATCTTTCTGTTTATTTAGTGTGATTTACAAGAATTTATCTGGAGTAGGGGACACTGTTAATGGGATGAGTGCATCTAGGTTTCGTGTCCTGTGGACTAGCCGTTCTCTGAGTAGACAATCATCTATGGGTTGAGATATAAAAAGGTAGTAGGAAGAAGGTTTTGTGTGTTTCCTTAGCCTCAGAACATTCAGTTATTCAGGGATATTTTTTTCTTGTAGCTGTTGTGCACATCATAACATTGAATTTCAAGTGAGTTTTCAGTCCAGTATTACATTAGTACATTATTTCAGCTATTTATCGTAGGGCTGAGATGATGTAGCAACATATATAACTTGTCCCTCTAAAAATGGGTGATTTTAGGCATAAGAGTCAAAGGCTACACTGAAGTAATTTATAAACAAGAGTCTGGCTGCCATGTGTCTTGGCTGAACAACTTGGAACAAGACTGCCTTTTAAGTGTTTATTGTGTAACCTTCTTTATCTGGAGACTTTTACCTTTGATTATGCACCTTAGCTTTATTTTATTTAACAAGGCTGTAAGATTCTATTACAGGAAGATGGGCAGAAAAATCTGTTGTTAACTTCATTCCCAGAACAAATATCACAATTGTTACTCTCCCTGATATTCACAGGAATATAAATGGATCTCTGTGCTACTTATGGATTCACTTTAAAGACAATAAAAAGCTTCCATGTATATATAATGGACACCAAAGTAGCTTTACGGAGATTATAAGACTTACTTAATAATTTGTAGAAAAAATTTAAGAGTTATCACATTGATATAAAATAAATAGTCTTCTAATTCATGGGCAGCTATTTTATCATGGGCAGTACACATAAGGGGATAGGGCAATAAACACTCTACTTGTTATCAGAGTCAGAAAAAGCAGAGCAGAAAGAGTGTTTTAACAGTTCATGTGTTCTGGATAGTTCATATTTCTAATAATATTTCATTGTTGATTATTCTGGCCTTAGCACTAAACTTTTCATAAATAACCCCAACAGTGATGTGCCTCCATATGCGATAGAGTAATCTCAAAGAAGTTAGTAAACATGAGCAAATTTAGACCACAAATTTTAATAGTTTCCCCATGTTTTCTGAAATAATTTAAAATGTATATGAAAGGATGGAATTATTTTAGACAATGTTTTTATCATTGTCATCTATGTAACAGTACAAGAGAGATCTTGACTCACAGTTTCAATTTTTGTGGCCCCAGGAATACACGAGAGAGAAACATAACTATAAAAATGTTAACAGAACTTTTGGTACTTTAACAAAGTGCATGAGGCAAAGATGATTCAAAAAATGTAGACAAGGCTGAGATTTTCAGTGATTTATTTTAACTAATCCTGTCTTTACTAAAGATTGAGTTAAGGGTTCAAAACTAAACCTGGTATCTTGTGGACATGGTAGAAAGAAAACTAAGAGTTGAAAACAGCAAATGAAAAACATATTTAAGTAATTTAAAACTTAAAAACATGCTGAAGAATTTTTTTTTGTCCGTGGGACATTTCATGAGGCTCTAAATTTTCATGCATAGCCTACAATTGCTTTTTGATAAAGACACATGCAACTGACACACAATGAAATAATATTCCTTTGGATAGAGACCACAGGAAAAAAAAATCATGTTTTTCATAGAGCGTGAGACCTGGCCCAGTGATGCTTACATCCTACTAAACTCTCAAGATGCTGTCTCTCATTGTGATAAGGAAAAAAAAAATCAAAACAGAGAAAAACATCCCATATTTACAGCTATTTATTTATTAATATTCTGTTATTCTATTGTTACTCAATTCACTGTCTACTGTATGTTTCAAGACATAAAAAATCTAAAACATAAAAATGTAATAAGTCACCATAAAAAACAGGAGGAAGTGAACATAGCAGGGGACCCATCCATAGAATATAGAAGGCTGTATGGCTGGAGGTACAAAAAAAAAAAAAAAAGACAAAAACAGGTGCAGTGACATAATGATGCTAGCAGCTGGAGGCATAATAGTTTGAGATCAGAAATGGAAAATTTGGATTGAAAGCATCAGGGATAGCGCATGGTCCAGATGTAACTACAGTACTAAGTGACTGCATCACAGTGGAGATAAGAGGCATGAAATTTAGATGCTAGTGTTTTCTACGAATGACTCATAAGCAGGATGAGTTCACCAGGGAATGGCAAGGTTTGGAATGGGCCAGGCGATCTGACCAGTCTCCATAATCTTAACGAGTGAGGATGTCAGTTTATGAGCGTGTTCAGGTCATATAGCTTATCAACATGGGCTCCTGAGGAAAATAGGTAGGAAATAGGCATAAGGTGCTTAATACTGAACCAACCCTCTTCCCAACTTACAGGATAGATTGAGTAAGAAAGTAAGTAAGTAAGTAAGTAAGTAAGTAAGTAAGTAAGTAAGTAAGTAAGTAAGTAAAGTAAGTAAGAATCCGAGCCCAGGTAAACTCTGTTGCTTAAACGATGTCTCAGAGCTCCTACACTTCGGGCAGTAAGGCAGGTGTCCTCCCTGGGCATGCCCAGTTATTCAGGACACCGTGCTTTCAGAGGCAGGGTCCATCCTATTCATCCAGTAGGTCCTATTCAGTGTACATCCTCTTGCCAGGATGAGAGTGGATGCTAAGACAGAATTAGGCATGAATGAGGTTGGTGGAAATTCCCATGAAGAATGTAAAAAGAGGGAACAGGAAAAGGCAGAGAGAGAGCTCTCAGGCCTCAGTGTATGTCTGACACCCTAGGGAAGAGAGAAGGAAGAAGGGTTAGGTGGAATGAGCTCTACCTAGTGAGGTTTGGAACAGCTAGGCCAGGCTGATGGATGTCCCATGGCGCAGGTTGCCCGTCAGTCCTGCCTTAGGCACACTTGACCTGCTTCAGGTCCTCCATCTGCTGTGCTCAGGGACGTTTGGGGACAGGACATGCATGGCACAGCCTAGATGTTAGCATCACAGGTTAACAGGTGGCAGCTGGTGTCAGGGCTCACCTGGTGCCGCACCTTTCCTCGGAGGTGGGTGTAAAAAACAGAGGTTATTTTTATAAAAACTCATTACAATGTATGTATTATCCTCGTTCACCATGGAGCAGTAGAAACTTCATCATGAAATAGTAGCAGTTTGGGATTCAAGAATCATTGCTTTTTTGTTTGTTTGTTTGGTTTTTGTATCTTTTTTTAAAATTAATTTCAGGTGTACAACACAATGTAATAGTTATACTCTTTACCCCTCAAAGTGACAACCCATCTCTCCCAGTTCACCACCCCACTACCCCTCCATATCATACATATCTATTACAATTCCTTTGACTCCTTTCCACAGTATATTCCACATCCCATGACTATCTATATATTCAGTTACAGTTGGCATAGAATATTATACAACATCAGTTTCAGGTGTACAGTGCAGTGATCAAGCCTCTACTCCATCCATGAAGTGGTCTCCCTAACAAGACATGTGGCTATCTGACATGCCACAGAATATTTACCACATTATTATATTCCCCGAACTGTGTTTCATATCCCTGTGGTAATATTGTAGTTGTCTATTTATGCTGTCTAATCCCTTCCCCTTCCTTCTTATCCCGACCCCCCTCCCAACTAGCAACCCTCAGTTTTTCCTCTATGAGTCTGTTTACTTTGATCGTTCATTCAGTTTTTCAGATTCCACATATAAGTGAGATCATATGGTACTTGTCTTTCTCTGACCGACTTATTTTACTTAACATAATAGTTTCTTCAAAACATTATCAATTGCATTCCCAGAACTGCCCCCATATCCCTGCGGCAACATTGTAGTCACCCACCTATGCTCTCCAAAACCTTCCCCCTCTCCTTCATCCCCACTCCCTCCTAGGCAGCAACCATCAGTTTTTCCTTTATATCTGCTTGATATGACTTCAATCTTCTTAAATTTACTGAGATTTGTTTTGTGGCCTAACATGGTCTATCTTGGAAAATGTCCCATGTGTACTTGAGAAGAATGTATATTCTGTTTTTTTCAGGGTGAAATGCTCTAAATATATCAACAAAGTCCAGCTGGTCTAAAGCGTCATTTAAGGCCCCTCTTTCTGTGTTGATTTTCTGTCTAAAGGGTCTGTCCATTGGTGACAATGGTGTTGAAGTCCCCTACTATGATAGTGTTACTGTTGATCTCTGTCTTTATGTCTGTCAAAATCTGTTATATGTAATTAGGAGTTCCTATGTTGTGTGCATAGATGTTTATTAGGGTTATAGTGCCCTTCTTTGTCTTTCATTGCAGTCATTTTAAAGTCTATTTTGTCCAAAATAAGTATTGGTACTCCAGCTTATTTTTTCCTCATTTCCATTTGCATGAAATATCTTATTCCACCTGTAAACAGCATATACATGTGTCGATCCTAATTCTTATCCACTCAGCCACTCTGTCTTTTGATTGGAGTACTTAGCCCATTCACATTTAAAATGATTATTGATAGGTGCATATGTATTGCCATTTTGTTATTTGTATTCCTGGTCTCCCTGGGTTAGCATGTTTACCCCTTTCTTTTTTTTTTTTAGCTGAGCCATCCTGCCACCTGTTGGCAGCTCAACGGCAACTCAGCTCGGGCTAGCATCAAACCGCCGTTGCTCAGAGCTCATCTCGCACTCTTGAGCGAGCTCTTAACCAACTGAGCCACTTGGCCGGCCCTACCCCTTTCTTTTGTTTAAAAAAGCCCTTTTAACATTTCTTGCAACGCTGGCTTGGTGGTAATGAATTCCTTAAGCTTATTCTTTTCTGAGAAGCTCTTGATTTCACCTTCAATTTTAAGTGATAGCCGTGCTGGGTAGAGCAAGCTTGGTTGTAGGCCGTGATTTTGTGTCACTTTGAATATCTCCTGCCACTCCCTTCTGGCCTACAGAGTTTCTGTAGACAAGTCAGCTGTTAGTCTAACAGGAGTTCCTTTGCATGTAACCTGCTGTCTTTCTCTTGCTGCCTCTAGGATTCTGTCTCTGTCTTTAACCTTTGGCATTTTCACTATGATGTGTCTTGGTGTGGACCTGTTTGGGTTCAGCTTGTTTGGAACCCTCTGCACTTCCTGGGCATGTATGTTGATTTCCTTCACCAGGGTAGGGAAGTTTTCAGTCATTATTTTTTCAAATACATTCTCAACCACTTGCTTCTTTTCTTCTCCTTCTGGTATTCCTATGAGTCGATGGTGGTTGCGCTGCATCTTGGCCCATAGGGCTCTTAAACTTTTTTCATTCTTTGGTCTTTTTGTTCTGCCAACTGGGTGATTTCTGCTAGTTTGTCTCCCAAATCGCTGATCTGCTCTTCTGCTTCATCTACTCTACTGGTGATTCCTTCAAGTGTGTTTTTCATTTCAGTTATTGTATTCTTTAGTTCTAACTGGTTGTTTTTTATGATTTCTCTATCCTTCCTTATGTCCTCACTAAGTTTGTTAAACATTCTTATCAACAGTGTCCTAAACTCTGTCTCTGAAAGGTTGGATCCCTCTGTTTCATTTGGTTCCATTTCTAGAGATTTCTTCTGATCTTTTACTTGTGACATGTTTCTTTGTTTCCCCATTCTGACTGTCACTCTGGGATTGCTATGATGTATTAAAAAGATCACCAGGAAAGTCCTGGCTGGATCACGCAGGCACACAGCTCACGGCCCAACACTCCCAGGAAAACTCCCGGTCTCAGCCTGTCCCAATCAGCCGCTCGCAGATCAGGCCAAGCAGCCTGACAACCTATCACCAGCCTGGCAACTCTGCAAGTGCAGTGTGGAGCCTGTTGGAGCCAGAGGGCACACGCTCAGCTTTTCCCTGGCAATGCAGCACAAGCCGTGCAGAGGGTGGGGATCTGAGGTGGCTCGCGCACTCTCAGGTCTCAGTGAGCAGCCTGTTGGAGCCGGTGGGCACCCACCCAGCATTTCCCTGACAACGCAGTATAAGCGGGGCGGAGAGTGGGGATCCAAGACCACATGCTCGTGCTCGCACACTTGCACACACGTACTTCTGCGCCAATTTCACCAGACCAATGAGGTCCCAGACCTGATCCTCTGTGGGAGGGCCCAACCGTGACAATATGGCACCCTCTCTACACTACTTGCATGTAGGCTCCACACCAGGGGACCAATAGTCCAAAAACCTCCAGCCTTTGCACCAAAGCTACTCAGTTCAGTCCATCCCCGCAGGCTCCTGGGCCTGGCTCACACAGCTACTCCCTCCACCAGGAACCAGGTAAGTGTTCACTGGTGAGGGAGCCCAAGCGCCGGCCCCACTGATTCTCCAGCCGCTCTTAACCTCACCAAGCTGAGCAAAGAGAGTCCTCACTAATTTACTGCCCGCTATCTTGGAACTTCTCTTCCCGGCAAAGGAACTCTGGGCACTCTTGCAGTGCAGCCGGAGGGTCTCTCCCCCAACCAGACAAGCTTCCCACGGCTGGGGCTTCCCTCACGGGGCTCGCCCTCTCTTGTCTCCGCCCATCCTACCAGACCCAATGTGGCCTCCTCTTTAAGTTCTTCATTTAGTGGTTCTGTTCATCTAGTGTTCTGGGGACCTCCAGGGTTGAATGCTGTATAATTTGTTTGTAATTTTGGTGTGATCCTGGGAGGTAGTTAGCACAGCATTTGTCTATTCTGCCATTTTACCGTAAGTCCTCAAAAATCATTGTTTTAAACATCACTGACTGAAAAGCAGGATGAGTTGCAATAGCAGCAAGGTAATAGAGAAATAGCCCCTTGAAGTTCAAGCCCAAATGTCTTTGCAAAAAACAAACAAAAAAAGGACAAAATAAATCTGGAAGGATCCTTCATTAAGGGCACTGAAAAGAGAAACAAATTGCTCAATTATAATATTGGAATTGACTATGTATAGATCTAAAGAGTAATTAATATGCAGTTTTGTTAAAAAGAAAAATTATACAGAGAAGACTCCAGAGGAATTTAACATGAAGAAGGAAATCCTTCAGCACACTCTGATTTACTAGAATGTAATGTCTCACTGTGCACTCCACATCCTAAAAAACAACTGAAGAACTTAAGGATTCAAATTAGCAATGAATAAGTAATTAAGGAATAAGAAAACAAATGAAAATCTTAAGTAAAAGACATAGAATTTACTTTTATTTTATTGTTTTTGGCCTGGAAAGAATATGGCTGAGGACCATTTCAGGAACTATTTTCAACTATGGAGGAGGATTATTTTATGACTTCCAAGTTGGCTGGGGTTCCTTTAGAAGTTCCCAATGACCTACTGCCATTCCCCCACATACCTATTGGACTTTGTTAGGTGTATCTTCTGTGTAGGACTCGAGGCCAGGCTGATGGAGCACATTTAGTCATTAAACACTACAGGGTAGATGAAGTGGTTACTTCCTACCATCACGGTGCTTCGATTAATCTACCAGGGAGATTGATATGTACACACATTACAGTGACAGAAGATAGCATAAAGTAAGTGCTATGCAAATGAGATCAGAGAATGAAAAGCACCTTTCGATTGAACAGTTAGAATAGACCTCATGAGGACATTTCAAATGTCTGGATAGCATGGGCATGGCCGGAAGGTAGGAGAGTCAGGGCTGGAGTGGGTACTCAGGAATAAGGCATGTTCATGGAAAGAGAGTTAGGGTTAACAGAATGATGGTATGATAAAGAAAGTACTGGAATGTAAACTGGAAAAGATGATCAGAGTGACATTACCTGTTGTATGAACTTTTTTTTAAATTAGTTTCAGGTGTACAACACAGTGCAATAGTTATACTTTTTACCCCTCAAAGTGGCATCCCCCCTCCCCCAATTCGCCACACCACTCCTCCCCCCCATATCATATATATCTATTACTCTTCCTCTGACTCCCTTCCACAGTATAATCCACATCCTGTGACTATCTATATATTCAATTGCAGTTGGTATACAATATTATACAACATCAGCTTCAGGTGTACAGTGCAGTGATCAAGCCTCTACTCCATCCATGAGATGGTCTCCCTAACAAGACATGTGACCATCTGACACTCCACAAAATATTTACAACATTGTTAATTATATTCCCCAAACTATCTTTCATATCCCTGTGGCAATATTGTAGTTGCCTATTTTTGCTGTCTAATCCCTTCCCCTTCTCCCTCATCCCCCACCCTCTCCCAACTAGCAACCCTGTTTTTCCTCTATATCTATGAGACTTTTATACCTTCAACTTGGGAAAATCATTTAGTATTTTTGTCTATTTTAAAAAATGTTATTTAAAAATTCAGTTAAAAGAGCAATCTATTTCTATCTAAACAGTAATAGAAAACTGACTACCTGGAAACTCTTAACATTTGGCATTGAATATACATAGTATCCTAAGAATTCACAACAGTTATTTTTTCCCTTTTCAATAATTAGAGTTGCCAGATTTAGCAAATAAAAATATTATATTTTATCTAGCAATCTCATCAACTATATATTTTGGCTCTGTCCATTCTGTGTTAATGGCTCTGTCCTGAATTAATGCATTTGTGAATTGAAATATTTGAAAATAACTTTTCTTTGATTTCTTTGGATGCTAAGCAGCTGTCATGATAAAACCAATCCTTTGTCAATTTTTCTTTGTTTTTTATATGGAGAGAGCATATCAAAGATTTGCCTTATAAGTATATATCATCTCCATTTTACATTAAGTTTCAACTATTATTTACTTTAACACTAATATCACTAGTGTACATTTGTGTTTAAAAACAGCAAACTGTAAAAACATATTCAGTGAAAAAATGTCTTTCCCCGGAGTCAACTGTTTTTATCAGTTTGTGATACTTCAGTCATTTGTATAGTTAAATGTATGTATGTACATATATTTACACACATGGAAGCATATTATATACATTGTGCACGTTGCTTTTTTCATTTGACATATCTTGGAAATAACTCCACATGAACACGCTATAGCCTTATATTATTATTTTAATTGCTACATAGTATTCTATTATATTGATGCATTTTCATTTATTTGAACAGTCCCCCATTCAATGGCTTCCCTTCACTGTGTATTTTCTTGTATGCACATAATTGAAATAATAGTTGTAAAACTGTTATTTGCTATCACTATTTAATGTCTTTCATAACTATGTTTCCCCATTCCTCCATAAGTCAAAACGCTATTTCCATTTTTAAACACTATGCAGTTTGGTTTTAGGGATGGACACGAACTCTCCAGGGAAGCAATGGGCATCGATTGCCTACTGTGTGCCCGCCCCTTTCTTGTGCTATCACTTCTCATTATCCAAAGGGGGGTTATGCAGTGTTGGAAGCACAGCGATGACCTGGCTGTGCCTGCATGTACTGTCCTCATGGCCCTCAGCAGCCTGGAGACACCTGATTTGTTTTCTTCCATAGAGATTTAGAAAGGACAAGTCACCTGACCACACTCAGGTGGATTATAAACTGCAAATCCCAGGTCCCAGAGCACAGTTGATTTAAAACACAGCCTCAGTGATAATGGGATGGCTCAGGTTTCAATATTAGATAGAATGAGATAAATATTCTAAAGTAAATAACAAAATCATGTAGCTATGCAAAGTAGGGTTCTTTATTAAAAAGGCTCCTGACGCCACTAAGTTGCTGTTCCTTGGCTGCAGAAATACAGTTTATTTCCAGGCCAGATAATCATGATTATAGTTCTGTTTCTGAAAGGCCTCTGCTGCTATAATTTCAATAATTGCAAATGAATAGAAGTTCCTTCTCTTCCCTCCCTCCCCCAACACAGCTCTGTGAGTTTCTTAATATTGCAGGATGGATTACAATTCATCTTGAGAGGAGGAAATCAATCTCTATAAACTCCACCCCAAATTTATCATAACATAAATGTTATAAAAACAATTTCATTTTTGTTTAGTGGAAGAAAACACAAAGAGTTTGAGTAGATTTTAGTAAATATCTTACTGAAGGTATTTAAATGGCTGATAAACTAAAAAGCCTCTAGAAAACTTTCATATATACATTTCAGCAATGAACTGGATTTTGAAGATTTTGGCACAGAATATGAAAACAGGCTGGCAGAAAAAGAAACTATAAATTAAGAAAATGATGACTGCTGAAAAGGGAAACACTTATTTCCATATAAAAAATCACATAATATTAAAATTATAAGTGAAACAAGAGGTCATATAGTAATTTCCCATCATCAAAGGGACAAGGGAAGCAAGACATGGTGATATTAATATTTTCTTAACTTAAATAGTTAGTTAAAAATCTTACCTAAGAGCCCTCCATAAGTTTCAGGAATTATTTTTTAAACTTTTGTTCTCTGTATTCCTGTGGCCCCCTCATCTTTAGGTAAGTTCTTTTTTTAAAAATTTTATTTTATTTTTATTATTATTATTATTAGTTACAGATGTACAAAACAATGCAATAGTTATTTTTTTCACCCCTTACAAAGTAACTCCCCCTCCCCTGCCCTCCCACATCCGATATCATACATATCTATTACAATTCCATTGACTCCATCCCTATACTATATTCCACATCCCATGACTATATATGTGTTAAATTATAGTTGACATATAATATTGTTCAGCGGCAGCTTTAGATGTACAGTGCAGGGGTCAGGCCACTACACCGTCCATGAAGTGGTCTCCCTGACAAGATATGAATCCTTCTGATCCCCTAAGAAAAATATTTACAACCTTATTGATTATATTCCCTAAATTGCCTCTTCTGTCTCTGCAGTAGTATTGTAGTTATCAGTTTATGTTGCCTCATCCCTTCCCCTTCTCCTATCCCCATCCCTCATCAGTTTTTTCTTTGTGTCTCTAAGACTATTTCTGTTTACATTGCTCATTTATTCAATGGAATACTATGCAGCTGTAAAGAAGAAAGAAATCGTACCATTTGCAACAATATGGATGGACCTAGAGAACATTATGTTAAGTGAAATAAGTCAGAGAAAGACAAATACCATATGATCTCACTTATATGTGGAATCTAAAGAACTGAATAGGTAAGTTCTTTTTGAGCAACCCATTTGCAGCTGCTCTATAAATAGTGGGTTAGGTTACAAGGCAGATTTGATATATTCCTCTTGAAGGTTGGAATAACTGGTCGAGATCCAATGAAATGGCCAGTGATTATTTTATGCAATATCATGACCAAATCAGCAATCAATTACTATAGCAGTTAACAAAAACTAACTAGGTATGTTGAGAGACATGACCTAATTATAATGTAGTTTTGCCTTGTGATGAAATAGATGCAAAATTGGACTTCCATGCCATAAAGGATCTGGAATGGGAATAAGATTTATCCATGTACCTATAAGGTTCTCATAGTGCTTAGAGGCTTGGTATTGAGCTGAGGATACAAGACTTCTCCACTATCCTTAACATAGAGGAGGTGTGAAGAGTTATATTGTACAGCTATGGTAAAATGAGAACTCTGGGCTGCATAAAACCTGGATATAAACCTGGATTCTGTCATTATAAGTCTTGTGACCTTGGAAAAGTCATGGAATGAAGCCGTAATTTTCTCTTTTAAAATATAATAATAGCTTATTGAAAGGATTAAACAGAATTATATATATATATTTATATATATAGAATTATATAATATCTATCTATCTATGATTTTCAAAGCAATTTGGAAAAGTTAGGTGTTGCTCTTGTAGGTAGTAAGTGAATCCTAGTCAATCCTTAGATGATACTGAATATCAGATATTGATTAATGAAGTCTACAACTCTGTTTTAGATTCTTTGAGGTCAGTGGTTTGCAAAGCATGCCCCCAGACCTCTGAAAAATGATGAGTATACTTTCAGGGAGTCCTTGAAGTCAACACTATTTTTATAATAATACCTTTACTATTTTATTTTTTCATGTAGGTAAATATTTGCACCCAATGCTAAAGACTCAGCAGCCCTGACTTAACATGGATCAAGCAGCACCAAACTATAGTGAAAGTCTTATTATATTCTTCAGGGTCATACACTTGAACTAAACAAACAAAAAAAGTCCTTGATCCTTGATAAAACAATTGTTTTCATTAAATATCCCCTATTATTTACATGTCTTTTTAAACTCTCTCTATGGAACAACAATGGGAAGCACCCATATAGAATATCTGCTGCATACTGAAGTACAAATTAGAATGGCTATCTAGAGGTAAAGCACAAATGTGATGGAGTCTGAGTTTGAGCTTCAGTAGCCCCATTTTTTAGGGCTTACGAACAATCATTATTCAGACTGGGTCTAGAAAGATATCTACTGTAAAATAGACTGAATCTGTAACACTAAGAAAAACAATGTTAGGATTTGTTCTTGATAAAATTTTAGCTTTCAAAAAAATTAGAATTTTGCAAAATGTTTAACTATTAAGAATGCAAGATAAATAATTTTAACATAAAAAAGAATGAGAACGTTCACTGATATGGTTTTAGATTCCACATTGCAACAAACTTTAAAGCAACTCTTACTTGTCGACATTTGGTGTGTATATCAAAGAAAAATATCCACAATTACATGAAAAGGCTACTAAAATGTGCTCTTTTTCAGTTACAGATTTGTGAGAAGGTTGATTTTTCTCAGATCCTCAACCCAAATAGCATATTGCAAGACTAAATGTAAAGGCAAAAATGAAAATTCAGTATATTGTGTTAAGCCACATATTAAAGACACTTATAAAAGAATAACAAAATGCCATTTTTCTTGCTTTTTTTAAATTTGGGGAAATATGATTATCTTAGTGTAGCATGTTATTTAGGCTGACAATGAATAGATTTGTAGTTGTTACTTTTAACCAATGAATAAGTCAGTTAGAAATATAATTTCTATTTTACATTCTAATAGGGTAACTATCAATATGTATAACAGACATAAATAAAAGCTGTTGTCACCGTGGTAATTTTTAATAGTGTAAAGTGGTTCTGAGATCAAAAAGGTTTGGAACATCTGTTGTTAGCTGTCATTGCTAAGGATGTTTGAGCTACTATATGATTACCCAACCAAACTGGAATGGGAAGTTCATACCCTACTTAGGAAACATTTCAAATTGTAATTTGAATCCCAAAAGGCCCTTTATATATACAGAAGAATGGACAGGATGCCTGACTGCAAGTTTTTGTGTATCTCCCCAGACAGATTTTCCCATTGCTTGCTACTTTAAGAGTTTGTGTACTCCATCTATCTAATTCATCTTCATAGTCATATAGTTTCCACAAAAGAGCATGACACAAACTAGGACCTCAATGAATCCATGTTGGTTGGAACAATAACTAAATGGACATAGATATTCACATGGGGGTATTCTGATTGACAGCTATGAGTATCTCACAGTTCTCATAATGTCCTGGGAGATGCAAATGAATAAATAAATGTATCACGGACATGTAACTCATGGTTGCTGTAAGTTTTGCTGTTTGAAAATGGAGGAAATAGTGTCACCTTCTATCTGTCCACTAGATTGGTAAAAGCTTCATGAAAGGGGTAGGATTTTTACAGTCAAAAAAGATGCTTTTAAGCATGTATCACAGTGAGAAGAATAGGAGATGAAAGGGCAGTGTGAAATAATCTTCTAAACAATAAATAGTGTTGTGAAGAAGGAAATGGTGAATTCATTTGGGGGGGTGGGTAAGAGTGAAGAGCACAGGTATTGGTCAAAGATGTAACACTGAGCCAGCCCAGTAATGCTAACTGTAGAAACAAGGGGAGTCTGTAGCAACCCCAAGGAAACGATGAAGGTGGCTGCATGGCATTTTAAAATTTAGGGCACACACCCCTGAAATCATAACTGACTCACCCAGTTTACTATCTTAGAGGTTAATCAGAATAAGAAAATTAAGGAATTTGTTTTCTGAGAGGGAGTCAATCTTAAATTGGGTCCTGAAACTGAGGGTTGCCTACTGACATTGAAATATCCAACAGGTGAGAGCAAAGCAAACCCAGGATTATTTTATGGAACTGGATTTAGTGAGTTATTGTGGGGAGTCAAATAGGAGAGATATTTGACCTTATACCTGAAATAGTCAGGAAAGAATATCTGTAGTTTAACTTGAAAAAAAAATCTGAAATAAAAATAGCAATTTTTAGCTGTTTCCTTAAGGTTACCTATGTGAGTGTTGTTATGCTTAGCAAAGTTTCAGTAAGTCAGATCCAGGGGTATTATAAAAAAGACTGTTTACATTATTGTTTAAAATGTTTTACATTAACATTTGGTAACATATAGAAGGTAACATTTGTGTAAAATCTCACTCCAGTTCATTGGTAAGTACCCATCATAGTATGAAAAGGAGCTCTTAAGGCAGGTAATTAAATGCAAATTGATTTAATTCACTTATGTCATTTTAATCATCACAAAGTATCATGTATCATCTCATGATTAAAACAAAATCCCCCAAATAAGCTCAAAAATCAATGAAATATTAGTAATGTTCTCTATTTGCTCTGAGAATGGCCTCGACTATGAATCAGCTATAAAAGGAGCAGACCAAGTATATAGATATAAAAATTAAATCCAGGTTTTTAATTAAGTATAGAGGCCACCAAATGATCCTATAGGTGAGAGTAATTTTTCATTCATCCTCCACATTTATTTGGGTTGTTTTCTATCTTCTCCTATTTCTTAATTTCATGACCTCTATATACCTTCATTATCCATTCTCACTATCAAAACCTATTTTTGCTGTGTATATGTACACAAAACATATGTCGTATATGTACGCACACACTTTCCATTCTTAACTGAGTTTGTGGTTATTGAACTATTATTATTTCCCTAAGCAACAATGATGCATTTACTTTAAAATCAGAGGAAAGTGATACATATCTTACATACTATACACATATCTCTATCATCTATCTATCTATCTATCTATCTATCTATCTATCTATCTAAAACCTTTCCTCTTAACTATAGAAAGATGCATCTCTGTATCTAGGTCTGTGTCTATGATTCTAGAAAAGTGCCCTGCATTATTTGCTAGAAGAAGATGAAGGAAATACAATTGAGACTGTGCTGCTGACTGTTTTCCTCTCAGGTAGAAGTGAAAACCTTGAGCTGAGTTGGAAGGTCGAGGCACCTACACATGTGTGCTCTGTGATGTGCCCTCAGTCTCCCAACGCTGTGTACCTCATACACAAGGCAGAGCCCTCAGCCAATCTACTACAAGAGACCCACGACACATGTTGATGCTAAATGCTAAATTCAGTGAACCGCAATTTCTCAGAATAACACATGCACAGCTCTGCTCCTCTGTACAAGACAGGGACGACCAGGGGTGGGTGCCCAGTCTTGGGCTTTGGGCGTTGTCCTATGCCAATCAACGTTGCCCGTTAGTATAACAGTGGCTACATAAGTTATGGAGGTAGGGGGGACCCCACAGTAATGTTCATTTTTACCAGTTAGTAAAAAAGTCCTCTAATGGAAACAGAAACGGAAAGAGTGAAATTGCTCTGAGCCCACGTCATTTTGCTATTTTTCTACTGAAGGGGAAAAAGAGCTAAAAGCTGTACAACTCCACTTGCTCCCTTCTCAAATTTGGCTAAGGGACTTCAATTTACATATGTGTTTTAATTTGCTTTTGGTTTTGGTTCTGATTTTCTGGTTTAGAATATACACCCACCTGTACTCCTAGAAAGAAGAGACAGTACCCCTAGTGAGTGTGAGCCTGGCCTAAGAAACGCTGGGAAGGCAGGGAAGAAACAGTACATACTTTTCCATGTGGATGGTCAAACAATATCACCAACATAACTTTGGATAGAATTCTCACTCCTGCTGTTTAGAAGGCAAATGAGCTAATGCTGTAATTTCTCTTCCTGATAAGATTCATCAGCCGCTGATTCCCAAAACTGCATGGTAAGTACATGCACAAATGTAATCAACCAAATCATTAGCATTTATTAAAGAAGACAGTTTTAAATTGATGGGCAGTGTTGAAGAAACGTATAAATATAAATTTCTCCCTTTCTCAGTCTTATTTGAATATAAACCAAATGCATTTTTGAATACAATCAAATGGATTTTTAGTTTTTCTATGGAAAGGGGGTCAAAACATAACCTCCCCCTCTCCCTAAAACTCACATTGCTAAAAATAGCATCGGAAGTCTATTAACTTGAATTTCAGATACATAGCAAGTATGTTTAAGGAGATACACTGGTGTCTTTGCCCAGCCTCTTACCTTTGCTTGCATTGTGTTATAAAGTTGATGGATCTACTTCACTGTAGGGTGTTATCATGAAGGCCTCTTAGGAAAAATATTGTTTTAAAATGTTTATGGGAAGCCAGTGGCCCTGGTTCGGTCCCACATATGAGGGCCAGTGTCACTGCCCTCAAAAACAAAACAAAACAAATGTTTATCGCTGCCTGCTCTAGCTCAAGGTGACATTATGATAGTCATCATGCTTCCACCTTTTTCACATTAAAGAGTAGATATAGAAGTTACATTTTGTCAGATAATGACAATACTCTTGTTTTTCAGTATACTTTTGGCCGGTGTCAAATTATCTAATAGTTTATTTCCCTTAAAAAGGATGAGACTGTGGAATGCAGAGATGTAATTCTCAAAAAGTCATGACTTACATTTTACTGTTTAGAGTCTCAAGACCAATTATTCAGTATTAAGAATATCTAATGTCTACTTTAGAATATACTGCATTGTGACATATTAGTAGAAATCATTCTAATATACATGTTTTTTTGGTAAGAGTCTTCCAAATATTTTTACAAGTTTTGAAAGCTTATAAACTATTTTCCTTAATCTAAATATTTACCAGTATATGTTATTTAAAAACAAAATCCAGCATCTTTCTTGAAACATCCTCTCACTTTTCCACCACAATTAAACTCGACCTCAAACTAAAGTAAGAGTTACTTATGTCAGTTGCTTACAGTAGTTACTAAAAGTTCACAACTCCTTATGATACATCATAAAGGAATGTCCCTAGTAGACCCGGTCTGCAATTCATCATTTACATTATTTAAATGAAAGAAACAAATGGAAAAGGAAAGCCACTGTTATGATGCCCATTGTAAGTTCATTACAAGGCTGATCTGCTAATACCATTTATAACTCCCTACTAGTAAAGGATTCTTGAGAGGAAAAAAAAAAGATGGCAAGAAGTGAGGACTTGTTACTGGGTCATAGATTTAGGCTCTGTTGACAAGATTCTGAGGCACTGGGTTAATGGCTGCCAAACTAAGTCATGCACAAATGTTTCCAGTTACTCCTTTGTCTGGCATCGCATGGACAGGACGGAACATGGAAATTAAAGTCTATGGTTTTCACCCCATTGTTTACTGCAATGTTGATACGATGCTTACAGGTCCTAATTCTGAATGGACACAGAAGTAACTATAATTATTCCTATTTTGCCATTTCCGAATCAAGCAAAGCAAAGGATTGAATCAGAGAATCCACAGTGACTTATTAAAAGAAGGCATTTTAAATATTTCAAGAACGGGCATGAGTAGACCAGTGACAATGACTCAGAATGACCTCATTGAATTATTTTGTGAGTAAAGAGTTACATTTATCCTCTTACCATCTTTGCGAACTCTAAGAAATGAGTATGAACTTTGATGAGGTTAATATACTTTGAATATACCAGAAAAACCAAACCTCAGCCCATACAGGATCATTCATTTTCCCACACCGTTCCATCGCCTACAGGTGCCTCTCTCATGGTTTCCAGCTTTAGAGTCACATGTCATAGGGTACCCTCAGCTTGAATACCTACTACTGGCTTTTCCCCTCTTGTGCTTGAAACTGACATCATATGCTGAGAGATGAAGAGGGCAATACACTTCTTAAGAAGCGTAGTTGTGAGACTTCACCTGCCACCACAGATAGAGAGAAAAAGAAGGGGGCGGGGGAGCTTAGCAATTTCAAGAGCCACAATTTACCATGGAAGCCTCTACTTAATATTCCGCTTGATCTGCCAAGTTTATAGCCTGGCAAATCTGAATACAAATGTCGATGCAAATGAGGACTCATTATTCTTACAAGGTCTTTGTGTTGAAGCTTAATGTAACTTGGTTCCTATGGTTGCTCAGGGAACGTAGATTGTAAGACAGCAAAAAAAAAAAAAATGATGAGAAGAAGGGAAACAGAGAAAGAAAATAATGGAAGTCGAAGGAAAGGTTTAACATGCACTTTAGCCTGAAATGTGAGGATGCTTAGGAACAAAGCACTGTCATTACAACCCCTCCTTCTTGCCAGTTATAAGGTGTTTATTTCTCATCAGCAACAGAGGAGTTAACCATTCAAGAACATTCTACCCAGAGAGAAAAACATAACAATCCCCCTTTTTCCTGATTATAACACATTGTTCCCATTATGAAACCAATTCTTCAAATTGTCAAAAATTTTTACCATTCTTTTATAATTATAGAACTCATGGGCTGGTGGGACCTACACATTCCAATCTCTAAGAAGATTGCAAAAGCATTTTTAAAAACCCCACCCAACAATTTCCTCCCTTTCATTATGGATTAATTGCCAAATAATTCTGAATCAACATGTTAAGAAGTCTAAAGCGAATAAACTACACATGGAAAAAAATCACAACAGTGTAACATCATTCATTTATTGTTTACCATAACCCATTGCATGCAAAGGTTGCAAAACCCCCAAGTTAGGGGAAATCCTGAGAGGCTGCAAAATTATGATTATATCCATAGAATATTGTTCCGATGAATCTTTTGCATGGGTAGCTGTTGTTTACACATAAATACCTTCTCTGGAAATAAAATTGTACTGAAGGTAGCAAGGGCTGCAAAGCTGAGCAGATACGATGATCCCAAGATCATTACAGTAAGGCTTGCTTCTTCATCCATAAATAAAGCACATTTGCATCCATTCAGTCAAATTAGCTCCATTAAAAAGGTGGTTATAATTAGCTCCTTTTTCTGGTTCACGGGTAAAAATCGTACATGCCTGCTCTTTTGATTAAATCCACCATTGTCTTCCCATAGCTAGTGCTAATTCTTCCAAGGAAATCTTCAGTTGAGGTGTTATTTTATTCTGCGCTTCCGTGAGTCGTCTAATTTACGCCAAGTCCCTGCAGTGTTTCCTTAAGCCATCCTCTTTGTCTTGCCTTTGAAATTTACCAAATCGTACAAGAAATCAATACTTAATTGATTATTCACTTTTCTGCAGCTTCAAACAGCAAGCACGCATAAGATCCTGGAGGAGTCCCCCCGATTTCCAGGGCAGGAGGGTGTTGGGTGGTCGAGCTCTGCCAGTGTCCAACGAGCAGGCTTGCATTCCATGGAGCCGTGCACTGGTGTGGAGTGCCAGCATCTGCGAAAGAAAACGAAGAAGCTCTAACGAAGCAGGAAAAGTTCCTGGACGAGGCAAATCCATCTCAAGGCTTCGGATAAAAAGGCTGAAGCAGGAGCAGTTGGATACCAGAACATTATTTCTATTACATATATCTCTGTATTAATCCTTTTTGCTTTTTTGCTTACGCTTTTCCTCCATGGCACTGAAATGGAATATCCCCAAGTGCCAGTGAACTCAGAGAAGTCCACGCCGGAATGGGGGTGAGAGTGGTGGTGTACCTCTGGCATAGGATAAGGATGGCAGGCACGTACTATTACGAAATGTAGGACAAATTCAAGCGAAAGAGAAGGAGAGGGAGAGAGGGGGAGAGGGAGAGCTAGAGACAGATGGCGGATCTGGCTAGGAGCCAAAGCCAGTGAAATGAATTACATTGCTGAATAACTGTACACCATTGATTCTGCCACTTGTTGCTGCATGACAAAAAAAAAAAAAAAGGAAAAAAGCCCCAGTGTACACTGGAATCTCCCTATTTGTCATGTGTGCAGCAGACAACTTTCACACACAACTCAATCCTGACAGTGACATGCTCTGGGTGTCTTGGGTGGGTGTGTGGGTGTGGGAGAAAGCTGTGTGCATGGATGTGTGCCCGAGAAAGCAACTGTGATGGGGTATGCGTGTGTGTGTGGGAGAAAGGGAAGACAATTCTCGTAACCCAGCCATTTTTGTTTAATGAAGAATGGAAGACTGGTATTCAGAGATGTAGCTACATGCCGCATATTAATGGCTGCGCCCCAGACAGCCGCCCCCACTTGCAAAATGACTGGCACAGGAGGGCAGCCCTCTGTAGACCAACCGCGTGGGAGAAGCGACTCACGAGGTCACATAGCATCGCTCAACCTACAAATGGGCACAAGGATTTCCGCAGACAGAACAAGTTGCTCCCTGCCAAGAAGAAAAGCTGGTCCCAGAAACACGATGTTTGGGTGTTTTCGAAAAGACAGCCCGTCTCAGCAGATTGTTCAATAACGACTCTGTACCCAGGATGAAGGCAGACATTATGGGATGCCCAGGGGGCTTTGGAAATCAAATACAATGTTTGAGTAGCACAATTTGAGGTACATTATAAAAAAAGCAATTTGAATTGCCAATGAGGCGACACATATCTGCATGCTAATTAGGCTCGTGTCAAGCTTAGTCTGCAGGCTTCTGTTGATGGGGAGGAATGTGCACAGTGTCGCTTTGCTGAGAGATTGTTTCTGCATAAATTATCAGCTTTGTCCTACTGATCATTTTCCCAAACAAACATGAAATGCGAGATCAAAAGGCGATTCTAAAATTAAAATTATTGATTGACAAAGCCGAGATTTCAGAATCTAATTAGACGAGGCACAAACAAAAGCTGATATTATTACTGACTATGCCTGAGCTAGCAGCCAGATTGTGCAGGGCTTGTAATTTATCTTTGTTTATGCAGCCAGGATATTAAAAATGTAATTAAAATGGTAAAATGATCTGATCAGAAATAGCCACCTAGTGGCAAGTATATTATTTTAAATGGATTATAAAGGCGGTGGTCTGTGCAAATAAAAAGCTCTTATTATTATTTTTTTTGACAAACCTAGCATCTCATTGAGATCTCGCTAAGCAATTTATCTTTTGCTAATAAGTTGTCTTTTGTGTTTTGTTCCATAGATAAGGAACATCATTTATAACACTGATTTGTATAGTAATAAACATCCTGTTATTATAGATGGCATCCTGTTATTGCAGGAACATCTTTCATATGTTATGGTATATTATTTGTCACAAATGGAAGCAATTCAACATCTATTTCATATGCTCATCATATAGATTAGATATAGTAATTATACGTATTCAATAGCACCATCAGGTAAAGTCAGCCCCTGTCATTTGAAGTGGGTCTGGATGGCTCTGGAATTTGGCATTACCGGTCATCCCATCCCAAACCCTGAAAACAGGGTTTCATAGGAAAGCCTGCTGAGTACCTCCTTCAATTTATACCTTCAGAACAGATACAGTTGCTTAAAAGCATGTAATAAGGTGATTCAAGTGATTTATAGGCCAGATCTTCTCTCATTTAGCAACATTTTAGAAGTGTCAATGAATTATTTTAGGAGCAAATTGTCTAATATAAAATTTATTAGCCAAAATGCATCTACTGTCACCTAATTGTGGATTGTGCAGCCAGCTGCCAGCAACGGCCTTGTGATTCTCTAATAAAGCATCTGAAATGCATGATAAATACTTTTTAAGAAAAATGGGAGCCCTGGCTTACGAGGTCTATGTAAGAAATGTTGGAACCCATTCATTTTCCTTTTTTCTCTTTTCCACGAAATCACTGTGGACCTGTTCAATTCCCTTTCAAGAAATTCACAATTTAGGGTTCTGTCAGCAGCGCTGGGGTCTTTTGTTAGGCGCACTTAAAATGCCAGATTAAATATTAATAAGTGGTTAGAGTTGTGCTATTTTGCAAGCCCTGAAACCCTATTAGTAAATCATGATCTGGTGACTGATGCAAGAAATTTCGAGGCGCCAACAGCGCAGATTGCTTTATGCCCATCAATCTGATGGATCGCTAATTTTTAGTAAATTGGGCCTTTGGACTCATAACTGTAAGCTGGTATATATTTTCCATCACTAGAGAACCTGGCCCACCTACCATAGCATTTTTCTGCAGAAAACGTGCGTCTTAACAAGCAGGCTCTTTTGCACAATGAATAACAATCTTTGCATGAGCAGTGATGTACTTTTATGTTGTGTTGTGAAGTGCCCCCAAAGAAGTAGCTGTGAATTTCCTAGGCTTCCAGAAATGTTTTAAAGGAAAGGAAAGGAGGGAGAGGCTGATATGAGAACTGGGATCTAACGGTCCCATCAGTATCCTTTTAAAAATCAGAAACTATGAAATAACTGTCATTTTAGAGATTCAGCAGCACATTTTAAAGTAGGCTGAGCTAGAAGATGGAACAACCCACAAAAAAATCAGTGAAAAGACTTTGAAAATAATAATAAATAAAAAAATCAGCCAGTAGGAGCTTCCTGAAAGTATCACCTCAATTCTTTCTGAAAATATGTCTACATAACATGCCATTGACCTTGAGAAATTAGAGACTTTTTAACATATGGCATGTTTCTGAAATGTGGTCAAAATCACTATTTGATCTTTAGACGATCCAAGTGAGAAAACATCTTATTGGTAATATTTGTTTCACGCAGATGGGCCTTGACTCTTAAATCCTTGCATATGAATTAACATATTTCATTATAGTTTCTATCAATTATAAAGCATTTTCCTTTCAGTGGATACCGCCCAAGCTTATGTTGGGTTGTGTTTCACCATCCTCTTTTTTTTTTTCATTCTTTCATTTTTACAGATTGTCCTACAGTACACATATAGTAACGAATTTAAAAGGAGTGAGTATGAAGGGCTACTGGCTTCCCCTTTATCTCCCCTCTCCATTTCTATTATTGTTATTATTATCATTATTGATTTAGGAATAATAAGTAGAGTTCAAAAGTGCAAACCAACATTTAGACAATATATGCCTTTAATATCATTTTAACTCAGTGCCTTCCCTGATTTTTCATTTCTAGGAATATAAAACTCAGAATTAAGTTAATTCAAATTATTGAAATCGTTTTAATATATAAAATTAGTCAGTTTACTCTATTATAATGGCTACGTTGTGCTTAAGATTCATTCACACACACATAATATTTAATTTTTCCAATAGCTCTAAAACACAACCTTATAACAATCACTCACTCAAAGAATTGCATAATTATGCTTATTTAACATAGAAAGGACAGTTGGAAACCAGGCATTATTCTGTCGGTAGACAGGCTAAAGCGTCCTTTGTGTGTCTTCCTCTTCCACTTCTGGTTTTGGCATCAATTATTCTCCATCTCCTCCCCATCCTGCCCTACAAGTAAAGGGCTGCATGAACTCCTCTTGCTGTTTTTCTCCATAGCTATGATTCTTTTCACCATACCATGGAAGATGATGTCTTGTCTACATTCCTTCCATGCCCTCAAAAATTTTAATTAATTTTCCAAGATAATGGGAAAAATGAGAACTTTACTGCCACAACAGATTCTGTATGAAAACAAATTCAAAACAAAATGTTTAGCATTCCCAACACCTGACTACATTAGGTCCTCCTGTTTCACACTCCAATACAGCCCAGTGCTTCCTAAATAATGGTGCCTCAACTTGCTACTTTAATTATTTTTAATGACTGTGTTGTTTTAATCAAACCTGAGGATAGGGATATTGTAGTCTTATTCATTAGGCACAGTTCCTGCTTTGTGGTAATTATTCATTAACTATTTGTGAACCAATGTTTGAATGAACCAACAGCTCTGAGAACAGAATTAATAAGTTAATTTTGGAAGAGAAGTTAATATGCTTCAGAGGAAGAGCAGGTAGTATGAAAGCATACATTTCTCTAGCTGACATTTTATTGTGCAGCTCTCATTGTAACATTTTAACATGACGTTTCAGTGGAGGAAAACATGGCAACTCAACGTGGAGACAATTAGCTGATGAGATATTTCCCTTGAACTGCAGGCACTCAAGGAAACACTGCCTAACTGCACATCTACCAACCAGCAAGTAGGTGGATGGGCCAGAAGTTATTTAAGGTCTTGCTGACCACTAAAAGTCAATGTTCTAGTTGCCCCCACAGCTTTCCCGATAACTGCATTAGGGGATACGCTCAGCTGTAATAACAAAGAGATCCACAATAGAGTGGCTCAAACTTTTCACAAAATTATTCCTCATGGAACCGTCCCTAAAAGGAGGCAATCTGTGGTTAGTAGGCACCTCTGAACAGAGCTCCTTGTTCCCTCTTATCCTGTTGCTCTAACATTTTTCAGTTTAAACCACGACTGTATTCCAATTGGAAGGAAGGCGTGAAAAGAGGAAAGGAAGCCCAGGCATTTTCATCACATGGCCGCACCTATTACAAAGGACCCTTCACAATGTAGGCTTTACATGGGTGAGCATGTGAGGCAACTAGGAAGGAGAGATTGAAAAGCAGGGGAAATGAACACTATTTCGAGGACATTTCTCTGAGAGCTTTCTCATTTCTGACCCATGAATCCCTCTAGTTTCTCCTCATAGTTATTCAAATTCTGGCTCTCTTTGGCCTTGAAGTCCCTCTATTTCTCTGTGATAATTTTTTTTTTCCTTTGGCAAATTGAAAGGTTTCAACTAGCTTATTGAAAAATATTATTCTGCCCCTAAAATTCTGTGATTCTCCTTGTCATTCAAGTAAAAAAAAATAGAGAATTTAACTGTACAGACACAAAATAATTTTACACATGCCTAAGAATGTCCCTAATTTAAAATGCAGTATTGAGCAACTTCACAGTGTCCTATGAGTGGGAAATTTATTCTTAAAGTTCATGAAAATGTTCGTGTTCATCAATAATTCTCAATCTTCTCTGTCAGCTTCAAGAGCTCTGACCCTTCATTTCTTAATACCAAAGTCATCCTAGAACACATCTTCAATCAGGGATCAAACATGACTAGGGTAGCTGTGCCAAGTTCCTCTCTAAGTCAAGAACCCAAAAGGCAGTTCCAACCTAGTTATGGTGGGGTGATGTTAAAAAAAAAAATGATGAAAGCGGTATAAGGCTCATTGAATAAATACAGACTATCTTTCATGTATAAGATAATGTACAAATTAAAGTAAATGATACAATAAAGATCAAATCATACTTTGTGTTTAGTAAGTTTATAGTCCCATGGGTTTATAGTCCTATGGGGGCTTGTTATCTTCGTTATAAAAATGGAATAAAACATATCCTAGGATATTTTTAGCAGAAGAAAGATATCTGCAGACATAGTTAATTATAGTAGGGCAGGCAAGCAGGGTAGAGGGGAGGCCTGGTATTGGATTCACCCTCTTAGGGGAAGTGAACTTATTTCTTGTGCTGAAAGCCAAGTTCCATTTTGTGGGCCAGTTTATACTTTGGCGTTCAAATTTTATGGCAATTTCCGGTCATGGTGTATATGAATAGAAAGACATATCCATGATAAATGTACAGAAATAGAAGGTAAAGGGGGTCAAATATATGGTGATGGAAGGAGAACTATGGGTGATGAGCACACCATGGGATATATAGATGATGTATTATAGAATTGTACAGTTGAAACCTATGTAATTTTACTAAGCATTGTCACCCCTATAAATTTAATTTAAAAAAAAAATTTAAAAGGGCTGGCCAAGTGGCGCAGTGGTTAAGCACTGGTTTTGGGAAGCCAGCAGCCTCAGTTTGGGTCCCACATATGAGGGCCAATGACACTGCCCTCAAAAAAAACCACTGAAAACCAAATTAAAAAAACAAAATAGAATGAATGACTTGGCAGGAATTCCTATTTTTAGTTAGGGAGTCCATGCTAGTAGTACATTTTTCTTAGAAACTGTATAAACTCAAACTCACACCCTTTGAGTCAGAACCAAAGTTCGAATCTCTAGAGAAGAAATTGGCATGATTTACATAAGAGTTCTAGGCTTAGTGGGGACTGAATGATTAAACAAGTTAATAGCAGTAATTCAGGAATGGCAAGCAAAGCAAATGGAATTGTTGCTCAGAAAATAAGGTTAGTGTTGGGAAAGATTGTGGAGTACTAGACAAAATAGTTTGGGATGATGTTAAGTAACATGAAACTATTGCAATGTTTGGTTTTGTTCTTAGCTGGAGAATGACATTATCAGAACTGTTTTTGCGGAAAGAAAAATTCATTAGAGGTTGTTTGGAAAAGGGTGAGCCTATGCAAGAAAAGTCATTAATTTCATACACTTTCTATTGAACAATTACAGCTTGCTAGACAGAGTGTTTTGCACCAGAGATTCAGAGATGTAACTATGTATGTGATTAGATGAAGGCTATGAAAGAACATGCTGTTGACCTGAACTATAGCATTCGCAAGTAAAATACAGACAAGAGAAACTCAGAAGGAGAATCTTTAAGACTAAAAGTCTAAATGGAAAGTGAGAGCTCAGAATAAAACCAAGACTTTGAGCTTGAATGACTAAGGAGATATTAATGTCATTAACAAAAACAGAGAATTTAGAAGCTATTTGGAATTGTGAAGGTCAGGAGACATACTGGACTTAATTTAATGGTGATGAAATTATACAGAGAATTTTTTTTAACTAAACTAGCTTTTTAATTTTTGCTATTTTAAATATATTTGACATAAAAAAGTTGTTTTAATTTGCATTTCTTTGATTATCTCATAAGTCTTTTTTACTTGTTTTAAAAATTAAAAAACACTCGGATAAAGGACTAATATGCAAAATATATAAGGAACTCATACAACTTAACAACAACAAAAAAACAATCCAATTAAAAAATGGGCAGAGGACCTGAATAGACATTTCTCCAAAGAGAATTTTTAACAGATATTTGGACTTAAGGTTATGGAATGTGGTAATGAGGCCTGGAGTGGAAAGAATAAGATAATTAACCATCATCTATAAAGGGAGAAGTTAAAACTATGGGGATGTATCAGATGACACAGAAGAAGCACTTAAAAACAGAGAAGGTGAGCCAGGAGAGCTGATTCATTCATTCATTCATTCATTCATTCATTTATTCAGTCAACAAATAACTATTCAATGCCTATAGAAAACAGAGGAGGAAAGAACTACAAGAATACAGGAATCCACATGGAAAATACTAGAAAGCTGCCAGATGGACTAAGACTTGAGAAAAAAATGTATTGTCTGAGGAAATAATTGGCTATATTTAAAGTAGGTATTGTAGTCAATAGAAGATGTGAAAGCTAATTTTCAATATGATAAAACAAGGGAACATTTAAGAAAGTGAAAGCAACAGAGAAGGATATATATATATATATATATATATATATATATATATATATATATATACAATTTTTTAATTTAATTTTATTTTTCCAAAAATTGTGTGAAGAATCTAAGGAACTTTCATTTCACAGGTTAACAAAAGAAGTTATCCTGACTAAGGGAACATGGGAAGTGGCCTGAGTGGGTCATCAGTGGGTCAACAGTGTTCTGGTTCCAAGGGGAAATCTCTGCCTGGTTTTAAACATTAATCTTATGAAGCCCATCTTCATCATCTTGTAGATGACCTTCTTTTTCGGAGCAAAACTGGGTTGTAATACCCTTGACCCTATTAAGAATGGTTATGTGTCAAGTGCATTGCTGATAGTTTGAGGATAGGTGCTACATACAGTGCAGTCGCCCAAGTCTCAAAGTTCTAGTCTCAGGACTTCTAGTCAAATTTTGTTATTGCACCTCTGGGAAAAGCAAAATGACTCTGACTGACCTTTGGGATAGTAAGAGTCAAGCCTCAGCAGTAAAGAAAATTATTATGAGTTTTATTAGGTTGCAGCTAGTTTCTACCCCATCTAAAAAGTCACCCTGCACCTATGTAAAGAGGATTATTTATGTAATTATCTGCACATATGTCCCCATCAACCGCTGTATATAATTATCTCATAGCATTCAAATTCAGCACAAAAACACCAAGACCCACGTACAAATATTATTACTATAATGGGTTTTCATTTCTAGAGGTCATCAGGGGAAGGGATTAATTTTGCTGCGTTATTGGATACACAGCGGAGCACACAGAGTCATGTTACAGCGCCTCTATCTTGGTAATTGCGTTTAGGTTACATAAGCAAGGCACTTTTAAAAACAATTTTACAATTGTAGGTACATTAACTGCATTCCACTCCATCTTGCTTTGCTAACCGAGTTTGAAGGCCTTTTTCATTTGGATAACACTGATTCTGGTCCATTTGAGAAGGGAACTGTTTCAAATGCTTTCTTAAAATTCCTTTTCTGTCCTTACTTTGATGATTTTTAGATAGCCCATATTGGTCAGTCTGAAATGCTCTGTATTCTGGCATTTCTGGGGAGCACTTTTTTTTTTTTTTTTAAAGATTTTATTGGGGAATTGGCAGAGGTGAACAGCGTTGGGGAATCGGGGAAGGGGAACAGACAAGTTGCTGTCTTTTTGTTCTTCAGTTTCGTTGCGGAGGATGTTGCTTCACTGTTGGTATCGTCATTGCGCTCTTCCCGGATGAGGCAGATGGGTCGCTGGCCTCTGGATGTCGCTCACCGCAGCTATTGGCAGCTCATGCTTGGCTGTCAGCCGCTCACGCTGGCTGCGGGCCACTCACTGTAGCCTATGGCAGCCCACTGCAGCAGGGGCTGCAGCCTACACCATCACCGGGGCTCGCACAGCCCAGCTCCAGGTGGAGCTGTTGTGAGCTGTAGAGGGCAGTGTCACTGTCCCTCATGTGGGATCCGAACCGGGGCCGCTGGCATCCCAAAACCAGCGCTTAACCAATGCGCCACTCCGCCGGCCCTGGGGAGCACTTTTTTAATTGAACACCATGGAGAGCTACGCAGGACAGAGATCTGACTTACTGCTTGAGTTGCAGTATTTCGTTAACATGTATTTCTTAAAGTTCAGATAACAGATACAATTTAGTTCTGCTGTCTAATCAGTTTCAGCGCATGGAGCTTAGGGTTTTGTTTTGTTTTGTTTTGTTTTGTTTTGGGGCGAGGGGTGTTACTTAATTACAATATCAAATTGATCTTGCAACTCTAGGAAACATCTGTTTAACACACGTGAGCCATGATACTTATCCCATGAACATTAAGCTCAGAAGAGGTTTCTCTTAAAGGAATTGTACATCTCTGAGAGCAAAGACAGCTTCTTGTAAAGCTGTTGGTCTTTGTGAATTAACATGATACGCCACTAAAGCAACCTGTAGGTTGAGTGAATCATCAAGGAAGAGGAGTCTTTGCAGCTCCAAATTTGTGTCAACTCAAAAAAACTGCACATGTGGGAGTCAAAATTAACAACATTGTTAAGAGCACCGGTTCTCACCAGCTGAGTGGCCGCTCAGCTCAAGGTGTTGTGTTCAATCTTAGTTGCAGAGGGGCTTAGCCCATCATCCCATGCTGGAGTCCAACTGGCTTAAAAAATATAAAAAGCTATGCACATATATATTTTTTTCTATTTGAATCAAAGTGGTTATTTTATGTCAAGTTGAAAGTTTTTAATTCTTTCAAACCCATCTGGTAATTAAATTTAAACCAGAAATAAGTATTCTTAGAAAATACTAAAATTACGAAATCATAGAATTGGAACGCTCTTGGGAGATCCCCCAGCCCAGTCTGCTCAGGTGAAGAGCCTGAGGCTCAGGGAGTGAATTTATTAGAGGCAGAAGTGGGACAGCTGAAGACTGAGTTCCTCATCCGGGGTTCTTTCCACACAGGATAGTGACATAATCAGGAGTACTATTCAGTTGTCAGTGATTTTGCAAATATTCATTCCTGAAAAGTTTGTGTATGTGCAAGAAGAACATAGTGTTTGACAAAAAACAATTTCTGAATTTTCAACCTTTTTCACAAGGCACTTGTCAGTTTGAAACTTTTCACACAAATTCAGAATATTTCTCATATGAATTTAGAAGGTAAAAGCAATCCAATTCCAAAAATTGTGAACACTTTAAATTTTGTTATATAAGAAAACAGTTTTGATAAAATAATATGTGTGCTTGTTTATTAACTTTAAATAATAGCTAGGAGTGAGCTCAAGAGCTGCCATAATGTCAAAGCAGTGTGAATATAAAAGATTTTTCAAGATATACACAACTTCACTTTCTCTTTCTCTCCCTCTCTCCCTCTCCCTCTCTCTCTCTCTCACACACACACACACTGACACACACACGCACACACACACACACTCACACACTCATCTATTGTATATTCTAAATCAAAGGTCAGTAGGTTAAAATGTATGTCATCTCTATATATTTACTTATGGGTGCTATTATTTGACTTTTTAATGTGATTAAAATACTTCCAGATTTAAAGAAAAATCCTTCTACTCAGCACCATTTCACTGAGAAATCTGACTATAATTCAAAGAAATTTAAGGGAGAATTGGTTGTCTTGCATGCATATAAAAAAATGCTTGGCTTATATTTTCCTACTTCAGTCATTTTATTTTATAAGCAGTGTGTGTGATCTCAAATACTTTAGAAAGGAGAAAATACAACCCAACTGAACATTATGAGATTGGTTGAAGAAACATTCATATTCCAAACATAACTCTTAAACTTTTTTATGGACTCTTGGGTATAATAAAATATCAGTATGAATTAATCAGAAAATAAGTTTATTAATAGGAAAATTACCAGTTTCCAAGTGGACTTTCCATTTTCATGGCACACATATGTACATTTCTTTTTGAATTAAAAAAAATGCACCTTCTTTCTGATTAGATACAATTTTGAATTAAAAAAAAATGCACCTTCTTTCTGATTAGATACAAATGAAAAGTCAAAATGTCTATACTTGGGGATTGTCAAATATATTTTTGGCCTATTTTAGAACTTTTGGGGCATCATAACAATTCAAAATCTGATAAATGCTATAAACTTTCTACCTAGGGAAAAATAACTATTTATATATAGTCATACAAATTTTTCCTCTAATTTCTGGAGGCTTGTGTGATTCCTAAATTTGATGTATTGATTCCTATGAAATAAAAATATCTAGGTATACTATTCAGGATAGTCTAGATTATTCTATAGTTACAAGTGACATCCCTCCCCCCCCCAAAAAAAAGTCTCAGGGGCTAACAACTATAAGGATTTAATTCTCACTCATACTACATATGAACAGTTTGGCTGTGTTGGGTGACAGTTCTCTACATGTCTTGCAACAGGCTCTGACTGCTTTTGTTCTGAACCATCTTTTCAAGAATGTATAGCTACTGGGCCAGTCGAGTGGCGCATTGGTTAAGAGCTGGTTTGGGGATGCCAGCAGCCCCAGTTCGGATCACACATATGAGGGCCAGTGACACTGCCCTCTACAGCTAACAACAGCTCCACCTGGAGCTGGGCTGCGAGCCCCGGCGATGGTGTAGGCTGCAGCCCCTGCTGCAGTGGGCTGCCATAGGCTACAGTGAGTGGCTGCAGCCAGCATGAGCAGCTGGCAGCCAGCGTGAGCTGCCAATAGCCGCAGTGAGCAGCCATCCAGAGGCCGGTGATCAATCTGCCTCATCTGGGAAGAGTGCAATGATGATACCAACATGGGCCAGTGAAGCAATGTCCTCCATAAGTAGACTGAAGAAGAAAAAGACAGAAGAAACTTATCTGTTCCCCTTCCCCAATTCCCCAATGCTGTTCCCCTCCCCCAATTCCCCAATAAAATCTTTAAGAAGAAAAAAAAAAAAGAATGTATAGCTACCAACTTTGAAAGACAGAGATATGTGCCTCTCCAAAGAAAATAACAGGTTTGTTTAATGTCAGTGTCTTGTCTTTCTCTAGAGCAAATCTTAGGCCATTAAAAAGATATGGGTTGGTTTGGGGATGCAAGATGGCGGCTGTGAGGAGGGCTCCCTGAGTTCTCCCCTGGAAATATCCACAATTTGGACTTCTGTAATTCTTCAAAGAGACATCTATACACCAAACAGAGCAACTGAGAGTCTCACACAATGATTGCTGGAAGGTGGGCAGGCGGGGTGAGTAGGGGAAGAAGGTGGTGAGACACGTGAGGTGCAGCCCGCACCCGCAGCTGCTGAGGCACCGAGCTTCAGAGAGCAGATTGGTGAGTGTTCCCACTGCTCGCTCCCTGCGCCCCACAGCTCGCCCAGAGTACAGCAAGAATGCGACAGTCCTCAGGCCGGGTGAGAGGGGGAGAAGAGAGGGGACACATACAGCTGCACCTGTGGCTCCCTGGGTCCCCAGAAAGCAGGGTACAGAGCGCGGCAGGGACAGGGCAAGATCAAGCCCTGCACCGGCCTGGTTCAGGGATGAGTCTCTGCATCCATAGGGTCCCGCGGAACGCAGCAAGAGCACCTCAGTGCGCAGGCTCTGAGGCAGAAGCCTGAAACTGGGCGAGCAAGGGGAAAAAAGAATACTCGCTGGGGAGAGGCAGCACGCTGGGCGAAGACGCAGGTCCCTGAGAGACGAAGCAGGGATCTTAGCCACCGCAGGGTGCGCGCAGTCCCCTAAACCCCGGCAGCCCATTTGGGAGAGCAGCAGGAACTCCTCTGGAGCGTATGAGGCAAAGGCCTTAGCTCAAAACAGTTTTGGGACTGTGGTTTTGTTTTGTTTGGTTTGGTTTGCTTGTTTGTTTATTTTTCCTCCTCTATTGGACAGAAAGCAAAAAAAAACAAACAACAACAAAAAGAAAAACTACAGAAATAAAAACCTTCCCCACCCTCCCTCAGAAACCTTGGCCTCCGCCAAGCCAGAGTCTTAAACTGATCTCTGAATGGAGCAGTAGGGGCAGACTACAGAGGTATTCCTACCTGTTAGGGGGTCGAGAATTTCCATTGCCAGAAGAGGCTGCAGAGTGAGACTACCTACCCTGCCCCCACCTTTCTGGCAAGGCCTGGGTGGCAGGGCAGGTTCAGCTGCTGAGGCAGTAACTAACAGCTTCCTGGAAGCTGGCTTTTGGCAATGAGGAACTCTCTCATTCTCCACGGCTGTCAATGGAAAGGGTGCCCAAAGACACTCATTGAACCTTTGGGGTGCACAGCCTGCCTTGGGACAGGCAAAAGCAGAAACAGCAGTGACTTTGTAAAAACTACCAATCACACGTCACAACCGCACTCATGTACAGCAAACCTGCAGTGCCAGGATCACACTACATGTCAGGTGGCTGTCTTTGTTCCCACAAGATGCAGAGGAATTTTGTACAGCAGAGGACAACCTGAAGAGAGCTTGATGGATTTTAGCCAAGACCAGCACTGGATTTTTTTTTTCTTTTCCCCTTTATTGGTTGCTTGTTTTGGTTGTTTTTGGTTTTTATTTTGATTTCATTATTACCATTTTCTAGATTTCAATATAGGCATATATATGGGTGTATATAGGTAACAGTATTTGGTTTCCTTTGGTGGCTGTGGTGATTGTACTTGTTGATCTGTTTTGCTCTAAAATTGCTCTGCAACTGGGCCCACACAAAGAGACACAAGAATCATCATACCCACAGGCCAACTTTAAATAAAACCAGAGCATTTCTGGGTTTGACATACAAGAATCACACCCAAAAGTAAGTCGCTACAGGTGCAAGGGCCAAAAGGATCCAAGCCTCATCAGAGGGGTCAACCCTCACACAGCAGCTCATAAACTGCAGACACTGCTGATCCTCACAGCTAATCAGTCTGGGAGTCAATCCACCTGCTGACAAGCCAAAATTAATTAAAGCTAAACTTCAACAGGTGAAGACACACAACACAAGGAATACCTCAGATATACACACACAAGAGACTAGGGAGACTGAGTAATTCAAATATAAAGGACACACACTGTATTAGTTTACCCAGAAAAGACTGAGAGACCTAGGGAATCTATCTGTTATATCAAAGCAAGCACAAAGAGTAAGCCTGAATGGGGAGACAAAGAAATACAACCCAAATAAAAGAACATAAGAAACCTCCTGAATCAGTGGAACTAGAGGAAATAGAGGTAAACAACCTATTGGAAACACAGTTCAGAACACTGATTATTAGAATGTTCAAGGAAATTAATGAAAATATAAAGAAGGATAAAGAAATCATGAAAAGCAACCAGATAGAATTTAAGAATGCAATTACTGAATTAAATAACAAATTCCATGGAATGACTAGCAGATTGGATGAAGCAGAAAATTGAATCAGTGACTCAGAAGACAAGATAGCAGAGATCACCCAAGCGGAACAATGAGAAGAAAAAAGAATGAAAAACATTGAAAATAGTTTAAGAGAGCTGGGAGACAACAGTAAACACAACAACCAGCAGATCATTGGAATACCAGAAGGAGAAGAGAGGGAGCAAGGGATTGAGAAGATATTTGAAGTAATAATCTCTGAAAACTTCCCTAACCTAGCAAAGGACAGTGAAATACAAGCCCTGGAAGTGCAGAGAGTTCCAACCAGGATGATCCCAAACAGGCCCACACCAAGACACATTATAGTGAAAATGGCAAGGGTTAAGGATAAAGAGAATCCTTAAAGCAGCAAGGGAAAGACAGCAAGTTACTTACTAGGGCACCCTCATAAGATTATCAGCTGACTTTTCTACAGAAACTCTGCAGGCCAGAAGGGAGTGGCAGGAGGTTTTCAAAGCGATGAAAAATAAAGGTCTACAACCCAGATTGCTGTATCCAGCAAGGTTATCATTTAAAATTGAAGGAGAGATAAAGAACTTCCCAGAAAAGCATAAGTTAAGGGAATTCATTACCACCAAGCCAGCTTTGCAGGAAATGTTAAAAGGGCTTCTTTAAGCAGAAGAGGAAAACAACCTAACTACGGAAGACTAGGAATACAAATAACAAAATGGCAATAAATACGCACCTATCAATAATCACATTAAATGTAAATGGATTAAATGCACCAATCAAAAGACATAGGGTGGCCTAATGGATAAGAAAGTAAGACCCCTGCATATGCTGTATACAAGAGGCACACCTCAGATCAAAAGACACATACAGGATGAAAGCAAAGGGATGGAGTAAAATATTTCATGCAAATGGAACTGAGAAAAAAGCTGGAGTGATGATACTCATATCAGATAAAATGGACTTTAAATTGAAGAATATAATAAAGCACCAAGAAGGACACTTCGTAATAATAAAGGGATTGATCCAAGAAGAGGACATAACCCTAGTGAACATCTATGCACCTAACATAGGAGCTCCTAAATATATAAAACAGATGTTGTGAGAAATAAAGATGGAGATCAACAGTAACACTATCATAGTAAGGGACTTCAACACCCCGCTGTCACAAATGGACAGGTCCTCCAGACAGAAAATCAATGCGGAAACAGTGACCTTAAATGATACATTAGACCAGCTGGATTTAACCGACATATTATTCAGAGCATTTCACCCCAAAGCGACAGAATGTACATTCTTCTCAAGTGCACATGGAACATTTTCTAAGATAGACTACATGTTAGTACGCAAAACAAGTCTCAATAAATTTAAGAAGATTGAAATCATTTCAAGTGTCTTCTCTGATCATAATTCTATGAAACTAGAAATCAATTATAAGAAGAAACACGGAAAGCTGACAAATAAATGGAGGCTAAATAACATGCTACTAAATAGCGAGTGGGTCACAAATGGCATCAAGGAGGAAATCAAAAGATACCTTGAGACAAACGAAAATGAAAACACCACGATCCAAAATCTCTGGGATGCAGCAAAAGCAGTCCTAAGAGGGAAGTTCATAGCACTGCAGGCCCAGCTAAAGAAGGAAGAAAAATCTCAAATCAACAGGTTATCCTTTCACCTCAGGGAACTGGAAAAAAAAAACAGCAAAAGAAGCCCAAGGGGGTACAAGAAAGGAGTTAATAAAGACCAGAGCGGAAATAAACAATATAGAGAACAGAAAAATGATACAAAAGATCAATGAAACCAAGAGCTGGTTTTTTGAGAAGATAAACAAAATTGACAGACCTCTAGCCAGGCTCATCAAAAAAAACAGAGAGGACTCAAATTAATAAAATCAGGAATGAAAAAGGAGAAATGACTACAGACATCACAGAAATACAAAAAATTTTAAGAATACTATGAGCAAATATATGCCAACAGTCTGGAAGAAATGGATCATTTTCTAGAAGCATACAAACTTCCAAATCTAACTCAAGAAGAAACGGAAAATCTAAATAGTCTGATTACTACCAAGGAAATTGAATCTGTAATTGACAAGCTCCCAAAAAACAAAGGCCCTGGACCAGATGGCTTCACAAGTGAATTTTATCAAACATTCAAAAAAGAACTATCACCTATTCTTCTCACATTATTCCAAAAAATCCGGAAGGAGGGAAGGCTCCCAAATTCTTTTTATGAAGTCACTATCACCCTGATTCCAAAACCAGATAAATACAGCACACAAAAAAGGAAAACTACAGGCCAATATCCCTGATGAATATAGATGCAAAAATTCTCAATAAAATATTTGCAAACAGAATTCAGCAATATATTAAGAAGATCATATATCATGATCAAGTGGGTTCCATCCCTAGTACGTAAGGCTGGTTCAACATCCATAAATCAATTAATGTGATACACCACATCAACAAAATTAAGAATGAAAATCACATGGTCATATCAATAGATGCAGAAAAAGCATTTCACAAAAATCCAACAGCCATTTATGTTAAAAACCCTTAGCAAAGTGGGAATACAGGGATCATATCTCAATAAACGCCATATATGATAAACCTACAGCTAACATCATACTCAATAGGGAAATGCTAAAACCATTCCCCTTAAGATCAGGAACAAGACAAAGCTGTCCACTCTCTCCTCTTGTATTCAACACAGTTCTGGAAGTTTTAGCCACAGCAATCAGACAAGAAAAAGAAATAAAAGGCATCCAAATTGGCAAGGAAGAAGTAAAATTGTCATTATATGCAGATAGCATGATACTCTATATAGAGAACCCCAAAGACTCCATCAAAAAACTATTAGAGCTGATAGATCAATTCAGTAAGGTAGCAAGATACAAAATCAATGTTCAGAAATTAGTTGCATTTGCATATACCAATAATAAACTAACAGAAGGAGAAATTAAGAAAACTGTCCTATTTACAGTTGCTTCAAGAACTATAAAATACCTAGGAATAAATTTAACTAAAGAAGTAAAGCTCTGTACTCAGAAAATTATAAGACACTGAAGAAAGAAATGAAAGAAGATTCAAATAAATGGAAACACCTACCATGTTCATGGATTAATATAATTAATATAGGAAGAATTAATATAGTTAAAATCTCCATACTGCCTAAAGCAATATATAGATTCAATGCAATTCCTATCAAACTACCAAGGGCATTTTTCACAGAAATAGAAAATATAATCCTAAAATTTATATGGAACCATAAAAGACTCCAAATAGCCTCGGCAATCCTGAGAAATAAGAACAAAGTTGGGGGTACCATGATACAAGACATTAAAACATACTACAAGCCTACAGTAATCAAAACAGTATGGTACTGACATAAAAACAGGCACATAGATCAGGGGAACTGAACAGAGAGCCCAGAAATAAATCCAGACATATATGGACAGTTAATCTATGACAATGGAAACAAGAATTTACTTTGGAGTAAAGATAGTCTATTTAATAAATGGTGCTGGGAAAATTGGACTGACACATGCAAAAAAATGAAACTGGACCACCTCCTTACGCAATATACAAGAACAAATTCAAAATGGATTAAAGACTTAAGTGTAAGACCTGAAACCATAAAACTCCTAGAAGAAAATACAGGGAGTAAATTTGCAGACATTACCCTGAGCAATATTTTTACTGAGACATCCCTGCGGGCAAGGGAAGTAAAAGAAAAAATGAACATATGGGATTATATCAACCTTAAAAGTTTTGTCACAACAAAGGAAACCATCAATAAAACAAAAAGGAAATCTATTGAATGGGAGAATATATTTGTCAATGATACATCTGATAAGGGATTAATATCTAAAATTTATAAAACACTCATACAACTCAACACCAAAAAAACAAACAACCCAATTAAAAAATGGGCAAAGGTAATGAAGAGACATTTCTCTAAAGAGGATACACAGATGGCCAACAGGCATATGAAAAAATGTTCAACCTCACTGGTCATTAGAGAAATGCAAATAAAAACCACAATGAGATGCCACCTCACTCCAGTCAGAAGGGCTATCATCAATAAATCAACAAACAACAAGTGCTGGCGGGGCTGTGGGGAAAACGAGGACACTGCTGCACTCTTCGTGGGATTGTAGATTGGTGCAGCCACTATGGAAGTCAGTAAGGAGGTATCTCAAAAAACTGGAAATGGAACTACCTTTTGACGCAGCAATTCCACTCCTAGGCATTTATCCTGAAAAACCCAAGACATTAATTCGAAAAAATATATGCAACCCTATTTTCATTGCAGCGCTATTTACAATAGCCAAGACTTGGAAACCATCAAAATGCCCATCAGTAGATGACTGGATTAAGAAACTGTGGTACATTTACACAATGGTGTATTACACAGCTGTAAGGAAGAATGAAATAGTATCATTTGCAACGATATGGATGGACCTGGGGAACATTATGCTAAGTGAAATAAGTCAGTCAGAGAAAGACAAATACCATATGATCTCACTTATATGTGGAATCTAAAGAACTGAATAAATGAGCAAAATAAACAGAAATAGTATTAGAGACACAGAGGAAAAACTAATGATTACTAGATGGGATGGATGTGGGCATGAGGGAGAAGGGGAAGGGACAAGGCAACATAAACTGGTAACTACAATACTACCTCAGTGACAGAAGAGACAGTTTAGGGAATATAATCAATAATGTTGTAAATATTTTTTTAGGGGACCAGATGGACTCATGTCTTGTCAGGAAGACCACTTCATGGATGGTGTAGGGGCCTGACTACTGCACTGTACATCTGAAGCTGCCACTGAATAATATTAGATGTTGACTATAATTTAATACATATATAGTCATGGGATGTGGAATATAATGTGGGGATGTAGTCAATGGAATTTTAATAGATATGTGTGATATCAAGGGGAGGAGGATGAGGAAGGGGAAGGGGGTAGTCACTTTGTAAGGGTGAAAAAGATAACTATTGTATAGTTTTGTACATCTGTAACTATTAATAAAAATTAAAAAAAGATTCGTGTGCCCTAAGCTAGGGGCTCCTCTCCTGTCAAATACCCCATGGGGTCGGCTGGCATCCCAGGAACTCTTTGGGTCACCCTGTTAAAATTGAGGCTGAGGGAACTAGAGCAAATGAAGACAGCCTTGTTTTGTTACTACTGTGAGTAATAGATTCCTTTGTCTCTGATCCAACAGCCTTGAGTTTTTCTGTAGCACTCATGACACTGCAGCAGGCTAATTTGTCAGCTTGCAAGTAGAACAAAATTTCAGATGCCTTACAAGTGACAGCGTTCTCCCATGTTCACTTCATTTTGGGATCAGGCTGGTAGAGTAGCCTCTATCTGGAACATCACTGGCTCTTGTGGCTAACGGTAAAAGAGAACTCGATCATGATGTTCTGGTTTCGTTTCTTTGAAACCATAATTTAAACTCACCTTTCATTCTTCTAAGCAAGTCACATGGCCAAGCCTGATCAGAATGGGATGGGTAGTAAACATTTGGGCATAATAATATAATCTATCAAAGCATGTTACTAACCTATACCCTAGACCTTCAATTATCCACTTTCTGCTCAGTCAAGTGGATTTGCTATAGCCTCACGCTTTCAGTTTATCTTAGATCGGTGTTCCTCATACTTCTAATTTTGCACCTGAACTACATTGCACCTACATTATAACTTACCTAACATTTTCCCCTCAAACTGAAGAATAAGGATATCTCATGACTATTATCTAGAAAAATCATGGGCTTCAGAAGCAATCTATATATCTTTCTAAGCATACAAAAATAAATATTAATTTATTTTATCCATTATATAATTTATTTATATATGAGGTCAAACAATTAAATTCTCCAACTCATCCTACAGAAAATGTTACATACCTCATTGCTGAATATCACTATGGTCACCTTTGAAGTACTCCCCTTGGGAATCTATACGCTGATGCTAGGGCCTATTCCACCCTTCAAAGCAATTTTGGAACTCTTTCTGGAATGGCCATCAGAGTTGTCATCATATTACGCTTGATATCCTGTACGTTATCAAAATGTCTTCCTTTCAATATTTTCTTTATCTTTGGGTAAAGAAAGAAGTCACTGGGGGCCAGGTCAGGTGAGTAGGAAGGGAATTCCTACACAGTTATCTGTTTACTGGCTAAAAATTCCCTCACAGACAGTGCCGTGCGAGCTGGTGTATTTTGGTGATGCAAGAGCCATGAATTGTTGGCGAAATGTTCAGGTCATTTTCGTCTAACTTTTCACGCAGCCTTTTCAGCACTTGCAAATAGTAAACTTGGTTAACTGTTTGTCCAGTTGGTAAAAATTCATAATGAATAATCCCTCTGATACCAAAAAAGTTTAGCAACATCATTGCAACAAGCTCTTGAACTTAATTTAATAGTCAGACCTTGTATAATTGGACATTTAAAATAGTACATTGAATATATTAATCTAGAGCTCAGAATAAAGATCATGGGTAAAAATATAAATTTATGAATGAACTATCACCATATAGTAGCATTTAAAATGATGGTATTAGATGAGATAATCAGGAAGAAAGTACAGGGGAAGAAAAGTAAAGGACCCAGGTCCATGTCCATAGGAATGTTATCATTTATGAGCTGATAGAGACCAGAGAAAGGTAAGAAAAAGTGGAAAAACTGAAAAATGTGGATTCATTGAAGCAAAGAGTAAGAAATGTTTCAAGAAAAAGGGAAGAGTCAACATGTAACTTTTCACTGGAGATTTAGTAAGTTTAAGATAGAAAATTCCCTTTCAATTTGGTAACACACAGCAGATAGGCATTTGGAGCAAAAAAAGTTTGATGATGCAATGGGTAAGGAAACTATTGGGTTGTCAGAAAAGTCATGACACAGTTTTGCAATGAAAAATATAGAAAAAATACAGCATGACTCTTCTGACAACCCTATAGATTGGATTGAGTCAAAAAGTCGATAGGAGGTGAAGGAAATCATGTCAATGCAGCAAGACAACACATTTAAGAATACTTTTAAGAAGTTTTATTGAGAGAGTTGAATAATAAAATGTATTTAAAAGGAGACTGTGGCTAAAGGGACAGTTTTCTTGGTGTTTTATGAATGGACATGGTTAATTATGGAATAGTGTTTACTTAGGGGAACAATGGGAATGAACCAGTAGAGAATGAAAGATTGAGCATCAGGAGAAGACATGCTTTCAGGGAAAGAAATCCTTGGGTGGAAAGGTACGGCTCAGAGCACAGGAAAAGGGCCTACCGTTAGTCAATGGAGATGGACATCACCTCCATCGTAACAGGAAGGGGAAAGAGAGAAATGTGTGCAGATGCAATTAGATTTCTAAATTCAGTGGTGAAAAGATGAGGACATTCATATTTGAGGAGGACTATTTCTCTATGAACTATAAAGTAGTTGAAAGTGAGAGTGAAAAATGAGTGGGTGATTTAAGAAAAGAGGGGAAAGGGACATGGGAATTTTATGTTTGTAAACATTTAGAAATAGAGACAACAATATTGAATGCCCATTGGTGGTATGTGATCCAATGAGAGAGCAGCTAGAAAGCTGGCTGTGTGATTTTTCTCCACCAAGTCCTTGATGCTAGAAAAAGTTTGCTGGTAGGGACTATTCCAGGGTGGTGGAGTTTACTTCATTGAAAATGATGTGTGTGAAGAGCAGACAAATTAACGGTATTTAAAACAAAGCGAAGTTAATGATAGACTGTGAAATCTTAAAATAAGAAGGGTAGTGATACCTGGAAGGAGTTGTAAGATAATGAGAAGTTGATGTGATCACTGGAATAGAGTTCTAGGCTTTATTGTTGGTAGTTGCCAAAGGTGGGGTTAAGGGGTGAGCCAAATGAATAATGGTGGTCAAAAGGTACAAACTTCTAGTTTTAAAAAAATCAATAAGTTCTGGGGATGGAATGTACAGCATGGTGACTACAGTCAATACTATATGGCATGTTTGAAAGTTGCCAAGAGAGATTTTAAAGTTCTCATCAAAAGAAAAAAAAAATGATTCCATATATGGTAATGGATACTAAACTAGACTTATTGTACTAATGATTTTTCAATATAAACATACATCAAATTATTACGTTGTACACCAGAAACAAATATAATGTTATATGTCAATGCTATCTCAATAATAATTTAAAAAAAGCCTGAGTCAGTGGGCATAGTTAGGATAACTCCATCAGATACTGGCCAATCCCTCTTAGCTATTTTATTCTAGGAAATGGTGATTCCCTAGCTAATGCTATTCCAAGACTCATTTAGGATAGGTGGCTATTAAAACAATAATGATGATGAAGAGCCTGACCCAGGCTCTGAAATATATACAGTCCCATTATATCAAGGGTCCATGAACCTAAACCCTGTATCTCTCATGGGCATGGTAGGCTGTGTTTTGGCAATTTTTCCTGTATCATCTGCAGCCACGGTGAGAGAATTTGAGCCCTATATCAGATGATCCCCTTGAAAAGCCATATTTATGTGCTTAATAAGTGCTTTGGCTGATGTGGGTGACATGATGGTATCCTGTTTTCTAAGTAAGTAGCATTAAAGTAAATATTGGTTTTCTCGGAATGGAAGGAAACAAAGAGATTCTTTAATATTTATGTGTAAGGTTCAAAGTCATGAATGCAATATGATATTTTTTTCTCCTGTTATACAAATTAGTGTGCCATAATATGACATGACTTTATAAAGAATGCTGATATTTAAAACATTGCATTATATACTAATGACCTCCTAATTTAGAAATCCTTTTAATAAGTGTTTGAAGAGATTTGCAAAATATTGAAATGTAACAGAATACTAATGAGAATTGACTTTATATTTACCTACTCTTTGATATTCTTTTGTTTTCTGCTTGAGGTATTACTGAGTTTTGTGTTCCTCTTTTTTAGGACTCTTGAGAAAATGGCACTCTATTCACAAGTATTGCTTTGTTTTGCTTTTAAACACTAAGCATATTTGAAAGGGTAAAAATTTAAAGTAATGTCCAATTTTTATCACTGCAATTTCAGAAACTCAAGACTGTGAACAGACATCTATCCCAATGGGTTAAAAAGCAGCAATATGATTCTAGTGCTAAGATTCTTAGAAAAAATAAAATTACAAGAAACACCACAAAGTACACTAAATCTCATGTGTTTTTTTTTTTCTTTTTGGAGGTGTCTAGGAGATGTGATTTTAGAGTAAAGGTGATGCTTATGAATGGAATACTTGTATAATAATCATGTTTGGGAGTTAATTTATTTAACATTGTTTACATTGAAGAACGCTGAATTTAGAAACAAAGGCTCTCCGGATACTGAATCCTCAGCAACAAAGAATGAAGAAGCAAGAAGATGGTCAATGAGAGAGAAGGAGGCCATTGGATGGAAGGAATGTAATAAGGATTTATGATTTAGACATGAAGGAGAGCTGACTCTGGGGGGTGAGCACACAATGCGATATATAGATGATGTACAGAATTGCACACTTGAAACCTACGTAACTTTACTAACCAATACATTTAAATAAAGATAAAAAATGTTGAATGAAAATGTATCCCATTTTCAGGCAAAAATCATGCCTGGACACTGAACATCAGCCTTCGAAGGTGTATGCATGGAAAGAAAGTATTTATAACGGGTGTTGAGACCACCCAGGTCTCCCCTTGGGGATTGAGCAGCTCATCCCCCCATGTGCCTGGAGTTATGACTGGTACTGTGAGCCAGCAGGAGCTACCTGCCCAAGGTCATGTTCCATTCCCATACCAGTCAGTGCAGGCATAGCAAAGCTCAGCTACCTTCCCTCAATTCAGGACAATTAAACGTTGATACCAACTCCAGAGCTGCCAATGGCATAAGCTGAGAACTCCATGCAACTTCACAAAGCTCACCTTTTCTTCCCACCCAGCCCTGTTTGCCTCACTCCCCCAAGGAGGGACTGCTGAGAGCACTCCTTACCAAATCTCTCGCATGTGAGTCTGGGCTCAGCATCCTTTTGGTGGACAAACTAGCTGAAGCAGAGTTCTTCCTACATAACTATGCACCAATCTGATTCAGGTAGTTCTAACAGTTGGAGGACCTTTCCTACAGCAATCTCTTGTTACCTAAGGAATCCCTTTGAAATATTCAAAATGAAACCCAGGTCCGTTGCTTCTCATATGCTCCCCATTTATTCTATGCCTCTTTGATGCACTTTTCATCCCAACCATTCTAAGAATTTATCTTCAATAAAAGAAATATTTAAAGAGTGCATAAAGCTTTAGCTAAAATACTGTTTATTATAGCATTATTTAAAATAGAAAAAAGTCAAGATAAAGAAAAAGATTTTAGAATAAGGGGGTTGACATGAGTCAAAAGGATGAGAAAATGGAAACAATAAATGTAGACAACACATTTAGAAGTATTAATACTGTTATTATTTATGTGATTATCATTGCTCTATTAATGGCTATCTCCTTCCCAAAATTCTCCGTATTCTGATGTTTTTCATGATATTAAATAGGTACAGTAACATATAGTTAAACATATAAATAAACTATCCCACTACCCCTGTCCTGTTGCTGCCTTATATTCCTCCAACATTGGAATATGTACATTTTGTTTGGATTAAGAGCTCCGAATGCCTTTCTGAATATACAGATGGACATTTTATTTTTGCTTCTTCTTTTAATCTCTGAGAGCCTTTGGGTGGTTTCTAATTCATTCTATATTGCTTTTTCTATGTGAATTCCATAGAAAGGACTGAATAAATCAATAAATGTCTCCTTGTCAACTACATTTCCAAGTATCTTCCTAAAAGTGGCAGAAATCTAAGTGGCATTCAAACACTTCCAAATATTATGTGTAAAGTGTGGGTTTATTGCTCTAATTATTTTCTGTGAAAGCAGTTCTACTTTATTACCCAAATGAGAGTTATTATTGTCTTTCCTTCTGATAATTGCATTTGTGGTATTTATTTCAGTCTTTTGAAGATCCTTTAAAGCCTATTTAGGTTTTCTTTTTTTCTTTCTTTTTAATTTTTTTATATGAATTTAATGCTAATTAAAATAATGGATTAGTAGGCTTGGAAAAATCAAATCATTATTCAGCCAGAACAATGGAAGGGCTTATTTAATTGACCACTTCAAATCATATTAAGCCAATCCTGGAAGAATCATCACAAAGATTCAAATCTTGTAAATATTGTCATATATTCTATAGGATACTAAACATTTTTTTCCAGACGTTTTAATAAATGAATTTAAAGACTGATTAAATTAGATGTTTGAGCTATGACTTTTATATAGGAGGTAACTGGACATTTTTCAATTTACCCCAATCATTATTATTTTATTAATTTCTATGGACACAGTAATTTTGACTGAGGATACAGAAGTCAAGCAAGATTCAGAGTAGGGCTTACTATCACCACCAGATGCTTTGATTATAGTAAAAGGGCAAGATATTTTATTAGGAAAGAAGTGGTACTTAATGATAAAATTACCATTTTATCATATTATCATTTTATCATTATCAAGTTATTTGCCATGATTTATAAGAACTCATGTTTGAAACTCGTAATTTTGCAACCATATCAATTACATCTGTTTCCATACAGTAAATAAATAATAAATTTGATGTGTTTATTGAATTTTATAAGCTGATGAAATGTTTTGGTATTGGAAAGGCAAAAACAGATTAAGGGAGAGCAAACGAAACCAAATTTTTTTACCAGATTTGATGAACAAATAATTGACTCATCAGATTTGCTTTAAGACTGGCATCTGCATCTTTCAACAGATTTATGCCACTTGAAGTATGCTGTTACCCAGGGAGGGCTCATAGAAATATGGACTCATCTACTGTGTTTACAACATACATTAATACAATCATTTTGGAGGCAAATTGTGAACTATATAAAAGTTTCTAAGGGCCGGCCGAGTGGCGCGGTGGTTAAGCGCTGGCTTGGGAAGCCAGCAGCCCCGGTTTGGTCTCACATATGAGGGCCAGTGATACTGCCCTCAAAAAAAAAAAAAAAAAGTTTCTAGGGCCGGCCGAGTGGCGCATGGGTTAAGTGCTGGTTTTGGGATGCCAGCGGCTCCGGTTCGGATCCCACATGAGGGCCAGTGACACTGCCCTCTACAGCTAACAACAGCTCCACCTGGAGCTGGGCTGTGCGAGCCCCGGTGATGGTGTGGGCTGCAGCCCCTGCTGCAGTGGGCTGCCATAGGCTACAGTGAGTGGCCCGCAGCCAACGTGAGCGGCTGGCAGCCAAGCGTGAGCTGCCAATAGCTGCGGTGAGCGACATCCAGAGACCAGCGACCAATCTGCCTCATCCGGGAAGAGCGCAATGACGATACCAACAGTGAAGCAACATCCTCCGCAATTAAACTGAAGAACAAAAAGACAGCAACTTGTCTGTTCCCCTTCCCCGATTCCCCAACGCTGTTCCCCTCCCCCAATTCCCCAATAAAATCTTTAAAAAAAAAAAGTTTCTAAAATGTGCATAATATTTGTCCAGCAATTTCACCTGCAGGAATCAAATTTACAAAGTTAAGCTACAATGTGAGAAAGAGTTAATTACAGAAATGTTGATCACAGTGTTGATTATAATAAATAGAAATAACTTAAATGTACAGTTAAATAAATTAAAGTACATCAACACGATGAAATATTGTGACTACACAGTAAAAGACTATTGATAGTAAAAGGTGTTAAGACAAATGTTAAGATCTGGTAACAAAACTATGTTTACTGTGTTAAAATATATAGCCAAGAAAATGACTGGGAGAATACATAATATCAACTCTGAGAGGAATCAATGACATTTAAATTTTCTTCTTTTTGTTTGGCTTTATTTTATAAAAATAGTTTTGCAATGACGATGCATTTTTTCTTTTTTTCCAAGGACTGGTTAGTCAAGGAAGATACTCTATCTGTCCCTAAATTTTCATCTTTATCAGATATATAAACTGAGGAGGTAAGTGGGAATTTCAAGTAAAGATTGTCTGCTCAAACTAGGATAGCGCTAATTTTAACATTTCAAATTTAGGGATCATATACTGTTGACTAATATGCTCATAATCCAGCTTACTGTCTTCTCAATAACATTTGTGAAGGCCACTCATGTACAACAGAGTAGGACAGATACACGGTCACATATTACATAACTCATACAACCTTATTTCATTTATCAATGTACTCACGCATTTCACTACAAAAACATAAAAATCCATCAAATATGTATTGAAAAGAGAATAAAAGCACAAATAATAAAATAACACTTTTTATTTTCAATCACAACCTACCTATGGCTGTCTATATGTACCTACAGTGATTAATTTGCAGAATGGTGAAAGTAGTGAGTCATACTGAAAATGGAATTAACGTGCCATGCTTTGTGCTTTTTTAAACTGGATTTAGTCTCAATCACATTGGTCCTCTCATGTAAGGGTACTGTAACATTTTCACTCAACCTGTAGGAGCCAGCAGAGATAACATCACTACCAGTAAATGCTTCCTGACCATCTCAGGCAAACCCAATCTTTCCCTCTTCTGAGCAGTGAAAACATTTAGTTTGTATTTCTAGTATAGCATTTAGTCCAACTCATATAAAAATTGGATCCATACTTATTTTCCGTCTCCACTAGACTATAAATTCCCACAGAGCAAGCATTACATCAAGTACATCTTTGTACCATTTATAGAAATCTCCTGTAATAATTGATAAAACAGTATATTGTTTATTACAAACTTGTATGTTTAGAATGGTTTAGTCAATCTCTACTTACATGTTATAGACTGAATGTTTGCATCCCTCTAATGATTATATCAATTAATATATTAATATGTTGAAGCCCTAACCCCGCCCGCCAATGTGATGCTATTTGGAGATGGTGATTTGGAGATAAATCAGATTAGGTGATGTCATGAGGGTGGGACCCCGGTCTGATGAGATTAGTGTCCTTACAAGAAGAGATATCCTAGAGGTGTCTGTCCTTGCAGACCCAAAGAAGAGGTCATTTGAGCACACACACAGATGGTGGCAGCCTATCAAGCAAGAGAGGAAACCTCAGAATGAAATCTAACTTATCAGCACCTTGATCTTGAACTTCTCAGCCTCCAGAACTATGACAAATTTCTGTTAAGTTACCCAGTCTATGATATGTTGTTATGACATCCTAGGCAGCCTAATACATTATATTTATCACAATTTATTATTGGAACTATCATTTTTGTATGCCAGTTCTCAGTTTTCTCAAAGTTTAAACATATCTATGGTATCAGCAGGAAGCAAGTTAATAATAATTTATCTTAAACATAGATTATTAGAATGAAATGAAACCAAATGTGCTCTTATATATGCAGGCCATTGCCAAAAAATATTTGGTATAATAAATGCATGATCTAACATAGTTCTATAGTAACTTAGAAGGAGCATACTATTCCAAAAAGTTTATAGGAATACCACCTTATATTCTGTTTACTTACAAATGGGATTCTATTAAATAAAAATTTTAAATTTATTCTTCTGTATAATATTAGACCTGTTTGCAATGATCTCTTTTTCTCACCCTCTTTTGTTTGATGTGCTGGTTTAACACTTGAATCCCATGTCTTAATTGAAACCACCTTGCGACTGCCAAGTTGTTGAAATGAATATTTATGGGTTTCCTTTCATATGTCACCATATCTAATTTCTAGCCACATCAATTAAAATATAAATGTCTCAATAAAATAAAAATAGGATTAGGAAAAAAATGTTTTTTAAATCCTCAGAACACTCCTTCTATATCACCTTGAATACAAAACTGCTATGCTGTGCTGTCTGCAGAGAGATGCCAAATATATGTAATGCAAATCGGAACCAAGTTACTGACAGATAAATTAAATAGTCATGATGTGAATATTGAGTTTCGGGAAGCATCACAGTCTATTGGCGCCAAGCTAGATTTCTTGTCCTGTACAAAAATGTTATGTTGCTCTCGTTAAGCAGTCATTCATCTAAGTGACTTCAAGGCCCTTAAGACCCAAATAGGCAAAGCTCATCTATCAGCCTCTCTACCTCAGCCATAGTCACAGCAGGTACCATAATAAACTGAGTCCACGTATTCTGATCATTTTGTTACAGGAGCTTTCAAATCTCGGTTTTGTTGTAATTTTATAGTGAGATACTATTATAGCTGGTCTTCATTAAGAACTCGTTTTGATGTGTTAACTTCTAGCTATAAACTATGATGCAAAGATCAGCAGAATCTGTGACTTATTTTTTTTTTCTTGATACATTTTTGAGGAGAGACATTCCATGATTTATGCTGGGTCTTTTGTTTGACTTCTGTGTGAATCTGGGAAAAAATGTTTTTCTAATAACTAAATGCAGTGATGCTTGTCATCCAGCATAGAATGTTTCCAAAGCAGGCTAAAATGGCAGAATCTATAAAATGGTGAACAATAACAGAAGCAATTTTAAATTCAAAAGCAGTGATTCTGCTGAACATATTTTAGCAGCATATTAAATCCCAACTAGCATAGTAATTTTGAGTAACAGATTTAAATGTCAAAAATTAAGTTAAACTAACTATTTGGCAACATATCAATAAGTAATTGTTCTGTAATTTTATTAAAGTCATTTTTGATTAAAAAAACAACTATGGTAATTACAAAAATGTGTTTATAATGATAACATTTATTCTTCAAAATAATTTAAAGTGTAATGCTATTTTAATGAAAATATCCACCAGTAGAAATGGCCAAGTTATCCTTATTGTGATGGTGAAGAAAAATTCCTCAAGCAAGAATTGAGTATACATTTTTGAAATCAACAATAATAGAGAGGGATACCTAAGAAATATATTTTTAATTTTTAAAACTATAATACATTAAAAAAATTGAAGTAATAGTGTATAAAAAAGCTAAGAAATCAATGCAATAGAAACTTCAAAATACTTTAAAACAAAAGCAAATATTCACTGAACACTCAGCAAGTACTTGACACTTTTCATGCATTCTTTTAAAGTTATGAAGTGGGCAACATAATAGTGCCTATTTTCAATTGAGAAAAAAAACGAAGCTAGTAAAAAGGTAGATCCCTTTTTCCTCCAACACTTTATTGAAGTAAAATCAATATACAATAAACTGAACTATTTAAAATGAAAGAATTGAATCCTCAACAAATTATTAGCAAACCAAAGTCAACTGGATATTAAAAGGTAATAAACCATGATCAAGTAGGATTTAATCCTAAAATACAAGGATGGTTCATCATACACAAATCAATAAATATGACATACCACATTACCAAAAAAAATCATATGATTATTTTAATAAACAGCATTTTAGCTAAAGCTTTATGCACTCTTTAAATATTTCTTTTATTGAAGATAAATTCTTAGAATGGTTGGGATGAAAAGTACATCACAGAGGCATAGAATAAACAGGGGAGCATATGAGAAGCAACGGACCTGGGTTTCATTTTGAATATTTCAAAGGGATTCCTTAGGTAACAAGAGATTGCTGTAGGAAGGGTCCTCCAACTGTTAGAACTACCTGAATCAGATTGGTGCATAGTTATGTAGAAAGAACTCTGCTTCAGCCAGTTTGTCCAATAAAAGGATGCTGAGCCCAGACTCACATGCGAGAGATTTGGTAAGGAGTGCTCTCAGCAGTCCCTCTTTGGGGGAGTGAGGCAAACAGGGCTGGGTGGGAAGAGAAGGTGAGCTTTGTGAAGTTGCATGGAGGCCTCAGCTTATGCCATTGGCAGCTCTGGAGTTGGTACCAACATTTAATTGTCCTGAATTGAGGGAAGATAGCTGAGTTTTGCTATGCCTGCAGTAACCGGTATGGGAATGGGACATGGCCTTGGGCAGGTCACTCCTGTTGGCTCACAGCACCAGTCATAACTCCAGGCACAAAATTCAACATCCTTTTATGTTAAAAAGTCCTAGCAGGGCAGGTTGAGTGGCTTGTTGGTTAAGAGTTGGCTTGGGATGCCAGCTCTGAGCAGCAGTGCCCTGGTTTAGATCCTACATTAGGGCCAGTGACTCAGCACCCTCTACAGCTAAGATGGTGAACAACAGCTCAACCTGAAGCTGAACTGCCGTGAGTCACCGGCAACAGCGTAGGCTGCAGTGGGGCTGGCCCACAGCTGGCATGCACTTTTGTGAGCTGCCATGAGCCGCTGTGAGCAGGAAGAGTGCAGTGATCATAATACCAACATGGGCCAGTGAAGTGATGTCCTCCACAACTAGACTGAAGAACAAAAAAAGGACAGCAACTTGTCAGTTCCCTTTCCCTGATTCCCCAATGCTGTTCCCCTCCCCCAATTCCCCAATAAAATCTTAAAACAAAACAAAAGAAAACAAAAAAAAACCTCTTAGTAAATTGGATATACAAGAATGCACCTCAACATAATAAGATCATATAAGACAAGCCCACAGCTAACACCATACTCAATGGTGAAAAGCTGAAAGTTTCCCTCTAAGATCAGGAACAAGACAAGGATACCCATTCTTGTCACTTGTATTCATTATATGTGCATATATGGATTACAGAAGAAAACACAATTTGAGTTAAAAATAGAAAACAACTGGGCTGGCTGAGTGGCGCAGTGGTTAAGCGCTGGCTTCGGAAGCTACCAGCCCTGGTTCGGGTCCCACATATGACGACCAGTGACACTGCCCTCAAAAAAACCCCAAAAAGAAACAAAAATAGAAAACAACTTATAGTTTAAATAAGGAAAATGACACTGAATAGAATGGTTGACTGCATGTATTTTGGAACAAGACACCTGGGTATGAATCCTTTCCTTACCAGTAGTGCATTTGGGGCACAATATTTAATTAAGCCTCACTCATCTTATCTGTGTATGGAGTAGAAGATAGCAACTACTTCATAGAATAGTCATGAGGATCAAACACATCAGTCCATGTAAATCACTTAGCATGATGCCTGGCATATAGAAATCAATGTTGATGAATATTGTTACTCTTGAAAGTAGGGTCCATTAACCCCAGCTTATAGGGCTATCCCTGAGTCCAATTATGGGTTCTATCTTATCTTTAGACTTCAGAAATAATATAGGGAAATGAGAGGTATAAAACTGCACTGGTTTATGCTGGGGGTTTATAGATGCAATTTAATTATTGATATATTATAGATTCAAATATGTCTTCTCCTAACAATAAAATGCAGTAATTTTGAATCAACTATGGGAAAAAAGTAAATCCAGAATGAGGAAAAACACTCTGCCTTTCAAATCACATACTTTTATCTGTCGGTAATAATCAAGTACTTGCTTATGTGTTTCTTGCTTGCTTACTTTCTCCTGCATAAAAATATCTTAAAGGATAAATTCCAAACTATTAAAGTTATTTATCAGAACATTCCTGAGAGCAGGTTTTTTAAAAAGAGGGCAAAATGAAGCAACATGAAGGCACTGGACACTAGCCAGGGTCACCACCATGTTAAAAAATTTTATATTCTTTTCTTTCCTTATTATCTTCTGAAAAAATGAACCTGAATTACTTTTATGTGCTTCTTTTTCTACATTTGTTGCTTTGCAATTTCAGTAGATTTTGTGTAGATGTAGATTTTCTTTTTATTTTGTTTGAGATTTTCTTGTGCTTCATGAGTCTGAGAATTTATGGCTTCCATGAAATTTGGAAATGTCTGGAAATCTTGTTATTTAAACATTACCTTTCCCATATTCTCCCTATTCTTTCCGTATGGAACACAATCAGTTGTCATTTCCATTCTTTCCTCCTATCTCATATTTCATTCATATTTTTCATATTTTATCTCTTTGTTTTGTGCAGTTTCATGACACCTACCTTCTGGTTCACAATTCCTTCTCTACATATATTTGAGAAACTAGTTAAGCTGTCCAATTTGTTTAATGTGAATTCTACTTTTCTGAGTTACCCGAAGTTCTACTGGGTCCTTTTTATAACCTATTTATTTTTATAATCTTCTGTAATAACTGTGATTTTATTTTCACTCATGTAAATATTTAAAACATATATACCTTAAATTCTGTAGGTATAAATCCTAGGATCTACAGCCTTTAGGAGTCCAATTTTGCTCTTTTTTGTTTTGCTGACTCATGATCATGGTAACTTTATTTCCAATGTGTTTTCTAATGATGTTTCTTTTTTTTTTTCTTTTTTTTTCTTTTTTTTTTTAAATTAGTTTTAGGTGTACAACACAATGCAATAGTTATATTCTTTACCCCCCAAAGTGACAACAACCCTCCCCCAGTTCGCCACCCCACTCTCCTCCCCCACTATATCATACATATCAATCACAACTGCCCTGACTCCCCTCCACAGAATACTTCACATCCCGTGACCATCCACATATTCAGTTACAGTTGGCATACCATACTATACAACATCAGCTTCAGGTGTACAGTGCAATGATCAAGCCTCTACTCCATCCATGAAGTGGTCTCCCTAACAAGACATGTGACTATCTGACACTCCACAAAATTTTTACAACATTATTATATTCCCTGAACTGTGTTTCATATCCTTGTGGAAATATTGTAGTTGCCTATTTATGATGTCTAATCCTTTCCCCTCCCCTCCCATCCCCATCCCCCTCCCAACTAGCAACCCTCAGTTTTTCCTCTACATCTACGAGTGTGTTTACTTTGATCGTTCACTCAGCCCTTCAGACTCCACACACAAGTGAGATCACATGGTACCTGTCCTTCTCCGACTGACTTATTTCACGCAACATAATAGTCTCTTCACAACATTATCAATTACATTCCCAGAACTGCCCCCATATCCCTGCGGCAACATTGTAGTCCCACCTACACTGTCCAAAACCTTCCCCCTCTCCCTCTTCCCCACTCCCTCCCAGCCAGCAACCATCAGTTTTTCCTTTATATCTGCTTGATATGACTTCAATCTTCTTACATTTACTGAGACTTGTTTTGTAGCATAACATGGTCTAACTTGGAAAATGTCCCATGTGTACTTGAGAAGAATGTATATTCTGCTTTTTCAGGGTGAAATGCTCTAAAAATATCAACGAAGTCCAGCTGGTCTAAAGTATCATTTAAGGCCCCTCTTACTGTGTTGATTTTTTGTCTAAAGGGTCTGTCCATTGGTGACAATGGTGTTGAAGTCCCCTACTATGATAGTGTTACTGTTGATCTCTGTCTTTATGTCTGTCAAAATCTGTTATATGTAATTAGGTGTTCCTATGTTGGGTGCATAGATGTTTATTAGGGTTCTAGTGCCCTTCTTTGTCTTTTATTGTAGTTAGTCATTTTAAAGTCTATTTTGTCCAAAATACGTATTGGTACTCCAGCTTTTTTTTTCCTCATTTCCATTTGCATGAAATATCTTATTCCATCTGTAAACAGCATATACATGTGTCCTATTTTCTTGTCCACTCAGCCACGCTCTGTCTTTTGATTGGAGCATTTAGCCCATACACATTTAAAATGATTATTGATAGGTGCGTATGTATTGCCATTTTGTTATTTGTATTTCTGGTCTCCCTGGGTTAGCTTGTTTACCCCTTTCTTTTGTTTAAAAAAGCTCTTTTAACATTTCTTGCAATGCTGGCTTGGTGGTAATGAATTCCTTAAGCTTATTCTTTTCTGAGAAGCTCTTTATTTCTCCTTCAATTTTAAGTGATAGCCGTGCTGGGTAGAGCAATCTTGGTTGTAGGCCTTGATTTTGTGTCACTTTGAATATCTCCTGCCACTCCCTTCTGGCCTGCAGAGTTTCTGCAGACAATTCAGCTGTTAGTCTAACAGGAGTTCCTTTGTATGTAACCTGCTGTCTTTCTCTTGCAGCCTCTAGGATTCTGTCTCTGTCTTTAACCTTTGCCATTTTCACTATGATGTGTATTGGTGTGGACCTGTTTGGGTTCAGCTTGTTTGGAACCCTCTGCACTTCCTGGGCATGTATGTTGATTTTCTTCACCAGGGTAAGGCAGTTTTCAGTCATTATTTTTTCAAATACATTCTCGACCCTTTGCTTCTCTTCTCCTTCTGGTATTCCTATGACTTGTATATGGTTGCATTTCACCTTGTCCCATAGGGCTTTTAAACTATTTTCATTGTTTTTTATTCTTTTGTCTTTTTGCTGTGCCAACTGGGTGATTTCTGCTATTTTATCTTCCAAATCGCTGATCCGCTCCTCTGCTTCATCTACTCTACTGGCGATTCCTTCGAGTGTGTTCTTTATTTCAGTTATTGTATTCTTTAGTTCTAACAGGTTGTTTTTTATGGTTTCCCTATCCTTCTTTATGTCCTCGCTAAGTTCCTTAAACATTCTTATCATCAGTGTTCTAAACTGTGTCTCTGAAAGGTTGGATTCCTCTGTTTCATTTAGTTCCATTTCTAGAGGATTCTTCTGATCTTTTACTTGTGACCTGTTTCTTTGTTTCCCCATTCTGGCTGTCACTCTGGGATTGCTTTGATGTATTAGATAGATCACCAGGAGAGCCTTGGCTGGATCATGCAGGCACACAGCTCACGGGCCAACACTCCCAGGAAAACTCCCAGTCTCAGCATGTCCCAATCAGCCACTCGCAGATCAGGCCAAGTAGCCCGACAACCAATCACCAGCCTGGCAACTCTGCAAGTGCAGTGCGGAGAGCGGGGACCCGAGTTGGCTTGCGCACTCCTGGGTCTAAGTGAGCAGCCTGTTGGAGCCAGAGGGCACCTGCCCAGCGTTTCCCTGGCAACGCAGTATAAGCCGGGCGGAGGGTGGGGATCCAAGCCCGCATGCACGCGTGCATGCACACATGCCCTTCTGCGCCAATTTCACCAAACCAATGAGGTCTCAGACCTGATCCTCTGTGGGAGGGCCCAAACCCAACAAAATGGCGCCCTCCCTACACCACTCGCGTGCAGGCCCCACACCACGGGAACAACAGTACAAATACCTCCAGCCTTTGCCCCAAAGGTGCTCAGTTCAGTCCGTCCCCACAGGCTCCCAGGTGTGGCTCACAGAGCCACTCCCTCCACCAGTAACCAGGTAAGTGCTCACCGGCGAGCAAGCCCAGGCACCGGCCCCACTGATTCTCCAGCCGCTCTCAGCCTCACTGAGCTGAGCAAACAGAGTCCTCACTAATTTACTGCCGGCTGTCTTAGAACTCCTCTTCCTGGCAAAGGAACTCTGGGCTGGTGAGCTTGGTGTGAGGCCAGAGGGTCTCTCCCCCAACCGGAGAAGCCTCCCCGCAGCTGGGGCCTCCCTCACAGGGCTCGCCCTCTCTCATCTCCGCCTGTCCTACCCGACCCGATGTGGCCTCCTCTTTAAGTTCTTCATTTAGTGGTTCTGTTCCTCCAGTGTTCCGGGGACCTCCAGGGTTGAATGCTGTATAATTTGCTTGTAATTTTGGTGTGATCCTGGGAGGCAGTTAGCACAGCGTCTGTCTATTGCGCCATTTTACCAGAAGTCTTCTAATGATGTTTCTGAACTCAGATTTGGCTCATCTAAATCTGTGAGGTCCAAGTCAAAGGGGTGTTCCATTGAAGAGACTGCCTCATTTTAGGTTATGAGAAACTAAAAATCTACTTTCATTTTTCCAATTGGTGTTTCCTAGTCCATGTGGGTACTGCCATGTATATCCCAAACTTGTGTGAAGAAAGGGATTACCAAATTTCAGGGAAGTCTGTGGGAAGAGTTGGAGGCAGAGACAAGAAGGGTGGTCATCTTCCCTCTCCCCCGCCCCCTCCTCCTCCTATTTTTTTTTCCTTACCCAGAACTAAAGCCAAGAGAACTGTGTTTTCTCATTGGCTTTATTGGCCAGTGAGTAGATTTTTTTCTAGCTCACTCTTAACTAAGGTGTGGCCCTCCAAGGATTCTGATGTATGAACAAAGCCATGGTTCTAAATTTCCACCATGTGTGAGTCTTAAACCTTATACTCTATTCATGCAGCTCTAGAAAACCAAGACTTTAAATTCCTGGGTATGGCCAACTCCCATAGCAGGAAAGTTGCTTTAACATGGATTTGCAATTTGCTTTTTTTCTTTTATGTACTTTTCTGGACTGAGGGATTTCCTTCCTTTTTTGTGCCCACCAGAAGGCATTTAGAAACATTCCTTTTCTGTGTTTTAGTCATGATTTCTAGCTATTTTCTAGCTTGGGGATTTTTAATATTTCTAGCCTACCAGAAGTGGAAGTCAACCACGGACACTCATTTAGTTAAAGGTATTGAAAAGCAAAGTTAAAGAAGAAATTTATTACACAATCAGATTGATGCTAGTCCAGTTTTGCTCTTGGAAACTTAATTTTCTTTCAAGTAAATTTGTTATTGTTCTCTGTCCATATTGTTTCTTCAGATTCTAGGTTTCCTGTCCAAGAATAATAAATATCTCCATTGGCTGCAGTACAGGTTTATCAGTTTCTCTATGGCTGACAACTAGATGCCCTGTTCTTTACCAATTACCTTTTATTGGACATTTTTCCCTCCCCCAATCTCTTTTACCCTAAGTGGAGAGAAACTGCACTCATCTGGAACCTAGTTTTTACTTTTGTCTGATACCATCATGACCCACCTGCCATTTTCCTTGTTGATTGGGTCCCTGGTTTTGAAATTCCTTTTTTGCTCATATATCTGTGCACTTTATCCTTGCATCACTAAAGCCTGATCTTATTACAATGTTTTGAGATGTGCTTTCCCTCCCCTGGGGATTCCTTGGGTTCCCTGTCTCTGTTTTCTCTCATTCCACCTGTCACACTGCCACCTACTCTCCAGTTGGACAAATACACATTTGCCTCAGATGATTATATAATAGTCATCCCCTCTTATCTGAGGGGGATATGTTCCAAGACGCCCAGTGGATGCCTAAAACTGCAAGTAATACCAAACTCTATATAATCTATGTATTTTCCTATACATACATACCTATGATAAAGTTTAGTTATAAATTAAGCACAGTATGAGATTAACAACAATAGCTAATAATAAAATAAAACAATTATAACAACATACTGTAATAAAAATTATGTAATGTGGTCTCTCTCTTACTCTCTCTAACTTATTAACTTATTGCACTGTTCTCACCCTCAATCTTCTTGTGATGATGTGAGATGATGAAATGCCCACATGATGAGATGAATGAGGTCAATGACATAGGCATCATGAGGTAGCACGTGGCTACTATTGACCACTGGATAGATCAAAAGTAGCACACATTTCTTTTCCTTCTTCACAATTTCATGGAAAGAAGATTTTGCTTTTACTGTAGATCTTAGCAACCTCAGCATAGTATTTTTTTTTCTTTCTTTCCTTATTAAGGACAGCACTTCAGACTTCTCTTTGGCCTACCCAATAGCCCAGCATCACTACTCTCGCACTTTGGGGCCATTGTTAAGTAAAATAAGGGAGAGTTGAACACAAGGTATATCATACCTTACATTGATCTGATAACTGAGACAGCCACTCAGTGACTAATGGGAGTCACAGTGTGGAGACGCTGATAAAGGGGTAAGTTACGTCCTCAGCAGAAGGAACCAGAGCCCAGGAGATTTCATCACACTACTGAGAAAGCCATGAAACTCAAGGTAAGGGGGGACTAGTGTACTGTCTTTATACTTGGAAACATAGGACCTCATTTTTCTTTTCTCCAAAATGGACTTATTGTTTTGAAATTCTAACAGGATGTAAATCTCATTTCAAAAAAACCTACAACAATAGAACACTAACCCCCCACCCTCAGAGATAATCACTACAAACAGTTTGGTTATTCATGCAAATTTTTGCATCCAAAACACAAACATAATGACAAATGTTACATTTTATCACCAGATGTTTTCACACCAAAATTATCATGGACATGTTTCTATATTAATGTATAGAGAATTACCATATTATTTTTAATTACTATGAAGTATTTGGTTGCATGGAATATGCATAATTTATATATAATCTCCTTCTGAAGAAAGTACAAATGTTCTCCAAGTCAGAAAAAAAAAATGCTGCAGTGAATTATTACATATACAGTGCACCGTATGATTTATTTCCATGAAATAAAGCTCCATAAGTTAAACTGCTGAATAAAATGGTATGTCCTTTTAAAAAATTGATACATATTGGCAGGCTGACCTCTAAATAGGTTTCTACTCTTCAGCACATGATTACCAATCATGTTGCTCTTTGCCCATATAATTGGTAATTTATGATATTTATATGTGATTAGCTTTAGTTAGTAATATTTAGCAGCTTTTTCAGTTCTGACATTTCAGTGAAATGCCAGTATTTTCCAAGTTTGCTATACAGATACCGATATAGATATAGATACATAGTATCAATGTATATGGAAATCACTAACAGTTATACAGGGCTTCATTGTTCTTTTTGTTAAAATTGATTTTTAAAATAAATATTCTAGGGAATAAAAGTGAAAATTATCTCCTACCTTTTCCTTTTCTCCCTGTTTTATCCTCCAGAATTAGGTACTATGACTATTTTGCAATGTAGCCTTCCAGAACTTTTTTTTCAAATCAATAAAAGTGGAATATTTGTATACACATTCTCTTGCATCTTGTTTTTTCTTTCAGTAGGAACATTTCACTCAGGAACTGCAAATATGACTGCTTCCAATGTCTGCATAACATTGACTAGTACTGATATCAGACTGTTTTAGTAATCCTTTAGTGATGCACACGTTGGGTATTTCCGGTTCCTTATTCTTACAAAATGCTGCAATGAAGCCCTCTCTATCTGCCATCCTTTTACTCCCCTCTCTTGCTCTTGACATGACTCTCTCTCATCACCACAGCCCAAGACGTTATCAGCTTTTCAAAGAAACAAGGTCAGAGATATTACAGCTTTGTTGAAAGAGACCCTACTGGTAAAGGGGACAGTGAACTTGAACATAGGCCCTGAACCCAAACTAGTGTTCTTCCCACACAAATCATGTCTTTGGCCATCCGATGCAACCTAAACTATCACTGAAGTGCTCTCACTCTGCAATCAAAGGTTGCTCATAGCCCCTTTAAGGAAATCTCGCTCTGACGTTTTTCGTCTAGCTATTCTCAAGCATCTACGGCAATGTGATCTTCCCCTTGCTTCAGGTGCTTGGATGTTGTCTGACTTTTAGCAAGCTCAGCACACTTTCTCATTGCTTTTCTTCATCCCTCCTAATGCGTTTGTGTGGTACATGTTGCCTGATCTCTCTTTGTTTTCGTCTTTCTCATCCTTATTGGCTGGACCTCCTTACCTTAGATCAAAGCAGCATCCTGCTGTGGAGTCTCAGTTCAGCTTTTTAAAGCCAGCTATCTTACTGTAAAAGGAATGGCCATCTTTCTTCATAAAATGTACCTCTCTTACATAATTAGACACCCACATTTCTTCACACGAATACACTGACAAAATCAACAAAATAATAGTGACTAAGAGTAATAATGAATTTAAATCATTATTTGCCTGGCACTGAACCAAATTCTTTGCATTTTTTTCTCAGTTAATCCTTCCAATGTCTTTATGAGGTTGTCACTATTATTGTGTCCATTTTCTAGATAGGAAACTGAAGCCCAGCGAGGTTAAATAACTTGGCAAAAGGGGTTCATTGATAAGAATCGAAATGGGGGTTTGAAGGTCTGTCTGGCGCCAAAGCCCAGCTAGTCTCTTATTCCTCCTTTTGGTAATGCTTAAGTAGAATTTCTATCATGTTGAGGGGCACTTTATCTTTTTATAAAAGTAACCTCTTAAATATCATTGGATGCAAATGTGGAAATAGATTCTAATACAGATGTTTATCTGGTCCATAACTTTTCAGGGTTTTATGCCAGATTTACTGTATACAAAACTACTATTGTGCCTGTTGCCTTAATCTATCTTGTATGCTATTTTAATTTCTGGTTTCTGGAATTACATGGGAAATTATTGCTAATTTATCACATTAATCTATTCAGGATAGTTCTAATGTAAGATAAGGATACTCAATAAACATTTGGGGACTTAGGGGATACTATTTGGAATACATATTGGGATAAAATAATAACGCATTGAGAAGGCAGATTTCATATGAGAAGTAAAGTGAAAGTAGGGAAATTAAAGACTGCACAGGGTTAGACAAGCCTCCTTCTCATAATGAACATTAATAATAAAATCTCACCTGTAGGTCAAATCATCTATTGGGTTGTCAGAAAAGTCATGATGTATTTTTTCTGTTTTTCTTTGCAAAAATGCGTCATGGCTTTCCAACAACCCAATAGTATTAAGAAGGTGCCTGTGACAGCTTAGTAGAGAATTTTCTCAGAATTTGATGTTGCCTTTGACAAAAATATCATGGTTATGTTAATAATATTTTGTCAGTCTAATACTCACTATTGTCACAATTTATTTTATTCAACAAATTAATAGAAATTTTTTAGAGTGTCAATAAACAAAAGTCTCGTGAAAAAGAGAGAAAACACCATCTCTGTAAATATAAAAACCAGGCAGAATATGGTAGGATATGAGAAGGCATAATTACATGCTTTGATATTTATGATGAAAGACCAGAGCTGAAAGAAAAATGACAAAAATGCTATCTTAGCCCTTTGTGAAACAAAAAAAACCTGAAGGTCACACAATAGTAATTTTCATCATTCCTTCCAAAGCTTTGGCAAGCTTTGAAAATTCATAGGTAATAGCAGCTAGCTATTTCTAAGTGAAAATACTTTGAAATCATCTTGGGATACAGAGTCTATTAAAGAAAAAACTTAATTTTCTGCCCATAAAGAAAATAAAATTATATTTCAGAACCTGATATTGATTCTATTTCAATAAGTGTACTTTTCAGTGTACACACTATTGCATTGTATAGCTCCTTCTTTTTTTAAACATGAGGCACAGTTATTTAAAAATCAAGGATCACATATGAAATGTAGTCAATAATGTCTTGAAAATTATTTTGTTAAAAAACGACTTTCTGGTCAAAGAGTAGGATGAAATGCGGATATATATATATATATATATATATATATATATATATATATATTTTTTTTTTTTTTCTAATTCCACGGTGGATAAAATAAAAATTGTATAAATACAAATTTTCTAGAGACCATAAAGTGAAATATTTTAAAGCTGTTTATAAACATTATTGCTTTTAAGGCAGTTGAATATCTGATAAGGTAGCCCAGAGTTTTACTTTATAAAAGAACCTTTTATGTACATTCAAGTATTCACTGACTAAGGCTTTTATTAACCCATTTCTGAGAAACATACAGCATTCTTAAGTGACTCTGAAATTTTTTTTGTCTCCAGCCTAGGTACACAGAAATGAATTCACTGCACAATTCTCAAAAAATGCGAGAAAGGGTAAATTAGTTCGGTGTTGTGTTGTTTTTCTTTTTCCATTTCTGCCTTTCTCTTAGCAACATTGCTTATTTTAAAAAAAAAGATTTCTTTAATTGTGGAAGCATAATGCTTATGGGGAAAAGGAAAATAGCTCACTTGCCCTGAATATGATTCTCAGTTACTAATGTGAATGCGTCAATCATCTGGACTTTCTGTCACCCTGGTCGAAACATCTGTCACCTTTAGTTCTTTCATGTCTATCATTCTTAGGAAATCTCCCTGTAAGTTCTTTGAGACTGTTTTATTTAGATGTGCTTTAGCTATAGAGTACTATATAGAGAGTCACTCACATTCAGGATCTTCCTTATTGAAAAGGTTAAAAAAAAAAAAAGCCAAAAACCAAAATCAAAGTAGAGTTCTGAGTTCACTGGGTATTTTACCTGAAGAAAATTAAAGAATTGATTATCACTAAAATAAGGAAGAGAGAAAAGCAGATTCAAAGTCAACAATTTAGTGATAAACAGTTTTCCCTAATGGAGTAAATTTAGAGACAATGTATAGAGATATATGTGTACCAATCTCAAAGGAAAGTCCTATCTTATTCTGAGAACCAAGAATGAAGTCAAATTGCTCATTTCTTTTCAATTACAATGCAATTGTGAACTTACTGAAATATTGTTGAAGTAACCCCTACATATCAATGTAGAAATTTGATTGCAGTAGTTTGCTGAGTAATGAAGTTGTCAATGAATTTTTTCCTAATTGAAATGTTTCCTTGGAATACTCTCTGGGCTGTTATGCATCGATGTCTAAAAGTAGAGTTGAACTAAACATTTAGTCCTTTTTCGCATGTACAGTCTAAACAATTTTCTTGTGAAAATGATTGCTCTGTTATCCCACTGATGAGAGACATCGTTGAGCAAATGGTTATTCCCTTGTTTGGTTTTTTGAGAAAGAGAGTAGAAGTTCTTATTACCAAATAAATGGTTTTCAAACAGCATAAAACACTTTACATCTTAGCTTTTGTAGATGTTGTTTACTTTAACCATTCTGTGTTAAATAAATTATCCTTTCCATATTTAAAGGGCAAGTTCAGATGTAATATAAAGGACTCTAAAAGCACTGGTTACACGTGCTGGGCTGATCCACGACCTACTTACCCTGACATATGACTAGAGATGGCATGCGCTGTCGGAAGAAATAGAAGTTTCCGTATTTTGACTCACATAATTGAATTTGTAAAAAATTTGCAGAAGGGCCAAAGAGACAAGATTCTTTTAACATTATACCTTTAACGGGTACATATGGTAACATTGAAATTGCTATTTAAGTAAGTGAAAAATATAGTTATCTTGATGCAATAAGCTATTAAGACAAGTCTTTTTTTTTTCTAACAGAATTTGGAATCATACAATTCAGAGAGATTAATGATCACATAATAAAATAAAGAAAAATAGATTATTTGCCATCAGTAATATTTTACTGAGAGAATTTCAGGAAATATTTAAAGCAGCAGGCTAGACAATCAGTGCGTCCTTTAGATTTGGGAATGCATATATTTAGGATTGTCCCTAGAAATTTGCTATCAGTAAATTTTTCTGTTGTTGATATGGTAGAGAACTAACTGTTGTGGAACAAATTTGGCAGAACCCATAGTCTGAGAGATTTTAACAGGGTGGCTACTTAACATATGTGGCCAGAATTTACACCCTAAGCTAAGTACCGGTATGGGAGCGTGTTCAGTTTGGTAACTACCATAAGGGAAAATTGAAAAGAACTTTGAAGAGATGATTCAAAAGAACTTGAAATCATTAGCTGCTATTTCCTTGGATCCATTTTGAAAACAAAACAAAACAAAAGTGTAATTTGTTTAAAAGGCTGTTTGGAAGGAAGAGCGGTTGGCAGGTTTATGCTCCTATGTGTGCCAGAGTGCCACCTGGTGGTCGTTAAGGTGAACTGAAGGCACCTTACCCTCACAATGTAAAGAATTTAACAATAGGGACCAACGTTTGAACAAGCCTTTCACCCTGTTGATATAATTCACTTTGTCCCTTCTTTAATAATGTTACATATTAATAGCAGTTAAATTAATGTAAAAGATTCCACCATCTGATTGGTCCTGTTGTCACGGGATTCAGATTTTCTTGGACTTCTCAGGATCCTTATTTAAAATCACATTTGTACAAATATCAAGGATAACAGTGCTCTGTTTATAAACAATTTTGTGTTTATCTCAAACTGATTCATGCTACTCACATAAATATTTCATATATCACGTCATCTCCTCTCCATTTACTAATCTTCTCCAAATCCATTCACTTTAGGCAAAACACTCGAATAAAAAGCCTTGAAACTATTTTCTGTCTAAAAAAGCCACCACAATGTTTCCAAAAGCATAGAATTTATTTGATATTGGAACTTTTTATTCTACAACTACATAGAAATGAGGATCTGTTTTAAAATATGTCAGCCATGGACGCCTATAAAATAGGTTTTAAAATAATTAAGTTAGACCATAGTTTTACATTGACATGTTCTCTGCAACTACTTTTTGAACAATTTTATTATTATAAGCTCAAAAATGACTCCAATTATAACCTTACAGGCCAGAGAGTTCAATTTTTTTTGTTACTTCAGGAAAAGCACTGAACTAGGGTCTGGAGACTCATCCTAGACTTGGGTAAGCTTCTGACTTTATGACTACAGTCACTCAATGTTTCCATTTTCCCCTATTTCACCTGTAAAACAAGGTCACTGGTTCTCAACAGAATTACTTGGGGCTCCCTGCTGAGAATCTATTAGTTGTATGTCTGAGAGGGCAATGTTTGGCATAAGAATTTTGACTGAGATCTCCAAAACATTTTTTGAAATCACTACATTGAAGTATGATTTGCAAACAACACTAACCTACTTTACATGTATTTGATGAGGTCATTAAACCACACACCCATATAACCACCACCACCATCAACATATAGAACATTTATATTATGACAAAAACTTCTATCATGACCCCTGGTAGTCAATCTTTCCCTTAACCTTAGTCTCCATTGAATTTTGATTCATGTGCTCTCTGTCCTTACTCCCTACTATCCCTTACTCCTTTCCCCTGAATATGTGAATTTGATGATTAAAACATAGATTTCCTTAGGTGATTTCCAAATCAAAAGTGCTATGATTTAATGATGTTTATGTAATGAATTTGATCACTGCATGGACTATCATTTTCTTTTGACACTATGGCCATAGAACTCAACCATAATCCAGATCAGTAATCTAAGTTAGGCATACCATTACACACATACACACACACACACACACACACACACACACACACACAGCAAAATTGTCTCGATAAATCACTTAAAGTTAAATATGATTTCATGTCATATTGGGTTGTCAGAAAAGTCATGACATATGTTTTTCTCTGCTTTTCATTGCAAAAATGTGTCATGATTTTTCTGACAACCCAATATTAATGATTGTAGTAGCATCATCTTGGCACATAAATGAAAAAGTTATTTGTTTTCAAATCAAAGAAAATTTTTCTAATCTCAAATTTCTAATTGGTAACAACTTATGATTTTTGTCCTCTTATAAAGGTATTTCCTAACTCTAATGCTCAGATTGTGATCTCTAAATACCATTTCCCACTAAAAGAAACAAGAGATTCTTGACAAATGGCTAATTCCAGATATAGGGTAGAAACTATAAAAGATGAGATTGGGATATCTTGCTTTTCTAAAACAAAAACAAAAACAAAGCCTACCAAATACTGATGGGTTCATAGCAAAATAAATGGGTAGTTTGATTAGTTTATATGGCCTAACCGGCAATAATTCGAATTTTTTTTTAATAATGGGCACAATAATTTGAAATATATACATATATATAATCAGAACTTAAAAATACTAGATTAAAAATGTAGCTTATTAGGGTCGGCCAAGTGGCGCGGTGGTTAAGCACTGGCTTGGGAAGCCAGCAGCCTCGATTCGGGTCCCACATATGAGGGTCAGTGAAACTGCCCTCAAAAAAAAAAATAGCTCATTATAGATGTTACTAGTATATCAGCTAGTTATTTAGAAAATTAATAAATAAAAGGATACTATGAAGCATTTATTTTGCATTTCTTGCATACAATATAATTTAGGATAATGAATTAGTTGATGAATATATAGTGTGCTAATATCATAGACTGGATGGCTTAAACAACAGAAATTTATTTCTCACAGAACTAGGAAGTCCAAGTTTAAAGTGCTGGCTGATTTAGTTTCTGTCGAGAATTCTCTTTCTGGCTTGCTGATGGTGGCCTTTTCTCTGTCCTCACATGACCTTCCCTTAGTATGAAGAGAGAAGATGACAAGTTCTCTTGTCTCTACTTATAAGGGCACTAATCTCACCATGAAGGCCCCATCCTCATGACCTCATCTAAGCCCAATTAACTTCCAAAGTCCCCATCTCCAAATACCATCACATTGGTGGTCAGGGCTTCAACGTATGAATTTTAGGGGGACACAAACATTCAATTAATAACAATGAGGAAAAATGTTTAAACTTAGAATTCTGTTTCTAAATGCAGAAGGTATGATAAAATAAAAATTAAGCATTAAAAATAAATAAATAATAATACGCACCTAACCATATGTAGATAATAATTATCCATGGATGCTAAAACAATAGGGTAAGAAAACTTAGGGGTTTTTATTAGAGGAATAAGCTGAACACTACAGGAACCCAATGATTCATCTGAGCATTACTGAAAGTGTGTGGTGGATTGAATGAATGGTCCCAATTCTTCAGCTTTTTTTATATCCATTTTTATTGCCAAGTTTATCTTGGTTTGGCCATTTGACTTGCTTTGGCCAATTGAACATTTGTGAAAATACTATGCCAGTTCTAAACCCAGGCTTTAAGAAGCTTAATGGGTTTCCCCTTGTCCTCCTGTGCTATTTCCATTCTTTTGAAGAGAATTAAGCTTGGTGTTCCAAGGTGAATGAGAGACATTTGAAGCAGGGCCCCAGCTGCCATCAGAGCTTGATGTATAACCATTTCCTGATGTATAGATTAGCTTAAGCACAGCTGACTCTCAGATCCATGAGAAGAAAAACTTTTTATTGTAGGTCACTGAGATTTTCTGGCTTTCTTTTGTTCATTAGCATTGCATTAATTGCTCACTAACACAAAATGAAATGAACTAATAAGATACGCCTCACGTGATGCAATAGGAAGGATGTCACACAGCCTATGAGTCATCCTTGCCTAAAATAATGGAACCTTAATCTAATCCATTCAAATGATGAGAATAAAAGAACAAGCTCACCAAGATCACAAAGAAGCAGTTGTACATTCCTTCAGTCAAGTGACTCAATTTTTTTTTAAAAGACCAAAAAAGGAAGAAATTAAAAAGAGGAAAATAGGAGAATTATGGAATAAAAGAGACTTTAGAAATATGTCAGCTAGTACATGTTAAAATGATACAATGCTGTATGTCAATTATATCTCAATAACTGGAAAAAAGAGAACTCCATGAGTTAAGTGCTGCAAGTAGATGTTGGGTACTTGAACCAACCAATTACAAGAAAAAAATGTTTGAGACAATAAAGGAAATGTAAATAGGGAATGGATATTGAGGAATTATTGTTAATTTAGTTAGGTATTCAAAGCCATGATAATTATATTAAAAAGTAATCCTAAACTTACTGTTACTGTGGTTAATGCTTAATGAAAGAAAACTCTTAAAAATAATATTTTTTCACCTAAAAAAATAAATATTCAGAAATGCATTTATTTCTTAGAAATGTTATGGGCAAAAATTAAATTCAAAAGAGAGATCAAGAGTTTAATATCCAACACAATAGACATCCTAAGCTTAAATAAACAATGGTCCCAAAATGGATAACATACGAAGTGCCACTACCTACCTTTAAGTGTCAGTTTCTATTATTTAATGTGTGGTATTCATGTAACCAACAAATGCTGGGGATTCATACATTGCTGTGGCCAAACATGGAACACGTCACTGAACTTGGATGATGTGCAATGTGTCTACAACCATATGTTTGTGTACATGTGTCTATATATGTATACATCATTTGTGCGCTTTTTCATCAAAGCATATAAAAGAAAAGGAAATTGTTTCCCTTTAACAGAACAAAATTAAAATTGGATGTATTAAGTTCATGTTACTAAACATGCTCCTATATAATTTCATAGCAGTATTATGGTATGTTCTTGCCGATCATTGGAAATTTTAAATTCTTTAATTTCTTGAATTTCCCTTTTTACTAAATAATCTAATAATAATGATTCTAAGCTTTCCAATTTGCTACACAATTTCAGAAGTCATGAAACACTCCTGACATGAATTACAGCTCATTCTTTTTTTTCCCCCCCTATATGAAGACACAACCTTTAAAGTATGCAAACTTAGGAAATCGGTTCTTGTCTGCTTTCCACAATTGTTGAATAAGGTCTGTAACAACAACAACAACATGGCACAAAGTAAATGCAGAAGAACCAAAATGTTCAAATCATGATTATTTTCTTTAATCTGGAAAGCTACTTTTATATCTAGGTAACTGGTGACCAACTAATTAGAAATTGCGGTCTTTTCAAAAGAATGCTTGACGCTTGAGAGTGGTTTTCATATCAAACTATTTTATGTGATAAGGAAAACCCTTTTGTATTTCTTGCAGCATCATTCGTGTTTTACCAAAAGAAAAAGTTTCTGTGATTGAATCAGTTTTATTAACTGTTTAAAATTTGTCATAGAAGATCTAGGTTTCAGAAAGAATCACAGAAATTACTATTCTGTCTTTAGATTTATATTAATATAAGGCCGTTTTAGCATATTTAGAAAAGAAATCATGTGTGTGTACACACAATAGAATAGGATTCTGTGGGTTTTTTTTTTTTTTGAGGGCAGTGTCACTGGCCCTCATAGGTGGGACCTGAACTGGGGCCTCTGGCTTCCCAAGCCAGCGCTTAACCACCGGCCCATACACAATAGAATAGAATAGAAAATGTGATGTATACTGGGGGTGCCAAAAAATATACACATTTTAAGAGATGCTATCTATGTATTACTTTTCGAAGTTGAATTGAATTACCATAGCAATATGTAGTATGAGATTTGCTAAAAAGATCGCACTAATCAAATGAATGCTAGTATCATTTATTGTATTACAATTTTAATACAGATTTCTACTTTCTTAAAATGTGTATAAGTTTTTGACAACCTGTGTGTGTGTGTTGTGTATATATAATATATATTATATATATATTATATTCTATTCATATATGTATATATTCTATTTTAGTTGATAGTTTTAAGGTTGTTATGATGATGGCTATAACTGTGGACAATAAATTAAAAACCCTGCATTTTTTTGTCTTAGGCAATTTTTAAAATGTCCATGTTTTAGTTTTAGAATTTTCAAATTGGATACATTATATATTTATCCAACAGTTTGTGTGATTTTATATTATGAGAAGACTTAGATATGATTACTCAGTGGTGCTATAAGAATTAATATTGGAGAATTTTGAAAATCCTTTAATATATTTATTCAGTAATTAGGTCATAAATGCAGATGTAAATTTGCATTATGGCAAGAAACAAAGGATAATCAAAACTATTTGGCTTGACTGTGTTATTATTTTGTTATACTGAGTATTTCTGAAACTAATTATGTAACAAATTAAGTCTGGAAATTCTTTAACCTGAGGTTATCACTGAACACATTTTTCTTAATACAAAAGATGATGTTACCAAAAAATGTTGTTTAATCTGTTTTTTAAAAGCCTAATAAATATCAATTGATATAGAAAATGTCAATTGAATGGCGCTCTATAATTATACCATTTGGAAGCTTTAATACCATCTATATAACAAAGGTAACAACTTTAAATAATTCCTTGAAAAATATGCTTTCTAGGTCAGGTACTGTTGAGTCAGGAGAAGTTATATAATGGTATTTGTTACAGTGAAATTTGCCTGTATTATGGAAATGAAGAGTAGTCTAACTTGAGCTTTCCTTAAGTAGTAGTTTATTTATTTTTGTGTACAATAGGATATTCTAAAAAGTAATGCCAATTAATCATGGGAGATACAACATATGTTCCTTATTCAGAAATTTACTGAAAACTCTCTAATGTTTACTATTCTGTTGTAGTGCATACTGAAAAAAATGTATTTACCGTACATTTTTCTCCACTTATTGGAGTAAGGGATGTGGGAAAAGCATGATGTCATTTTTCAATGTTTGTCTACAACTTGCTTTAAAAAAGGAGTTGTACCTTATAGACCAACCACTAAAGATCATAGACACTACAATTCAATATTACAGGAAGGGCTTTGCTTACAAGAAGTAACCTATTGGTGTTTGTAAAATCCTATTTAAAAAGGATACAAACAAACAAACAAAAAATAATAAAATAAGCTTCCATTTGAAACATAAAAAAAAAGGGCAATCCTTCTGAGAATTCTTGGTTTTTACAAACTCAACATTCTAATGTTTTCATCAAAAGCTTATTCTGGGAAGTAAATGAAGTAATCTTTTTGGAAAGTAATAGAATTTTATTCTCATGAGATTCGCCTACAGGGAGGTAGCCACTTCCTTAAATCAACCAGTCAGGTATGATGATACCTCCATTCCCAACTGCTTGAAGCACATAAATAAGAAATGGAGATGGTATTTGAGTCTGGTAAAAATCATCTGTGAGGTCAAGCACCTCCTTTTTTTTGTGAACTCTGTACGAGGCGTCATGCGGAAGCAAGAGTTAAGGTTGGGAGCTTGACCACATGCTCCACTCTGCCTTGTAAACTGAGAGTGGCTGCTCACCCAGCACCAAGCACATCATGGAAGTGTTTTTGGTTTGTTTGTTTTGTTTTTTATTTTTCTCGTTTTGCCTTTTTATTGGTATGAGTTCTGCTTTCAACTCAGGATAGCTGAGAGTCCGAAATATTGCGAAGAAAAGTTAGCATTCTTTCTGAGCACAAACCTGCTGCTAAGATAGTATTTTGTATTGATTTTTCTTAAAGCCTGTAATCTTGAAAGCTTGTAACAGAGGATAAGGTAAATATCATTTTATTTGCTCAAATAGGTTTAGATTAGATTGAGATGAAAAAGTAAGGACAGGCCAAATTAGGACTGAAAGCAGCAATTATAGATTATTGTTTCCAGTAGTAACTAGAATAGGTTCTTTCACTGATAAAAAGGCTCATTGGAAATAAAAAGAATTGATAATTTTCTTTATTTTCTAAAAGAAGTAAAAGGAAAATGTGAAATTAAAACTATTTGTAAGTGTGAAAATGATGTCCTCTTTCAAATCAAAGCAGAACTCAGATGGTATAAGTTTACCTATTAATACAACCCCAGATGTGCATTCTTACAATTCAGACTAGCAAACCAGTAAAAATATAGTTTTGATGATGCAAGCATAGTATATGTTATATTCTTATTTAGATTAAAAAATCTCAATCACATGATTTCAGAAAAAAATATGTACACATCATTGAAATAATACTGACAATAGGCCATGGAATTTAAAAGGTTTAACCACGTCTTATCTCAGAGCCTGTTTTATTTCTTCATCTTCTGAGCACTTCAAACATATAAGCTGTTATTCCGTCTTTAGATCAGTAACTTGGAATTGTTCTAGCTGTCATTCTGCAGTGACTGGCGCAACTAGATGTCATACAATGATTGTTTGCACTTTCATTCTTTCACATTAAATGGCAATCACTCGGTCCTTTTGATTTGTTTTTTTTATTTAGCCCTGAAGTTTTTACACTAGAATCTCATTAAAGCTGAACTAGTGTACTCCTGTCAAAAAACTAATGGAAAAAAGTTTAAAAGTGAAATGTGTCCCCTATATTGTCACTGCCAGAGAAGTCGCATCTATCAAGATTTCCCAAGTTTAGCACTTTGATTTATGTTTATTGAGTCCACTTGTCTCTTACTTCCTCTTTTTACTTTTCATCTAGAAAATGAAGAAAACCCAATGAAACCAAGTTCATTTATGTAAAAGGAAGGACAGAAACATTTAGAACTATTCACCTTATCTGGTAAGAGAACTAGAGAGTTTTCTACCATTTCAATTATATGTATGTATATAACTGTGTGTGTATATACAATTATATATATGTATATATTGTATATATATGTATATACATATATATTATATGTATATGCATATCTGAAACATAACACTAATGTATATTTTGACACTAAATAGATTCTGCGTTAGCAAGGCAGTTTGCAATTGTAAAATTATAACCTAGCTTCAGAAATAAGTGAATCCAAATAGATAACTGAAAGGCATATACAAATGATATCGGAATCCCTACTTTTCCTTTCCTAATCAAGAAAATATTCTTTTTCTAAGGCAAATAACTTATGATCAAGGTGAGGATATAAAGATGTGATTAAAGATGGGAATTAGTAAAGAGGATAGTTCTTGAATTGCATAGGATTTATTGATGCATAAGTTTGTCCCATTGTGTTCAGGAAAAAAAATCATCTAGGTCATATTCATATAATCTAGGCACTACGGACAATGACAAATATATTCATTTAACATGAATCTCCTTTCATCATGTGCTGCTGCTCTGAAAGATAAGTGAAATAGATTGTGTGGAGGCTGATCCCTTTCTGAATTCCAGAAAATAAGATAAGTGTCTTCAGAATGCTGGCAAATTAATCCCAGTGAAATTATGAGCCACTGACTAAAGATCCAGCCAGAAAGGAATAGAAATGACAAGGGTGAGTGCTGTAAATTTAAAGGTACCTTGCCTGTTCTTGCTGCATTTGTTAGCTGATACTGTAGTATGTCTGGCCCCTAAATTCCTCAGCCAAAAATGAGATATCGAATACATCTCAATTGGATTCACAGATTACATATAGAATATTTTTGACTGTTAATGTCGCTGCCTTTTCCCCCCCTCAATAGATAGGATTTGAGATTTGGAACTGCAACACAATTTCATTATACTCAAAGTCTTTATATTTAAACCATGAATTTGTCAATAATTTTAATGGCATGCAAAGGAAAATAAAGTGTGTAAGTATCTTTCCTTGCAAAAATTAAAAGATTTTAGAAAATATATTTTTCTCTCATTTGTCTTAAATATTTTCTGGACTACTTAATGCAAGTGAACATTTTGCAAAATTTATATAAAGAAATCTCTAGGTTACATTAAATTAAATTATTTCCTAAGAATGCTAATGACTGTAAGGGACAAATTTAAAATATTCTCCTAAGTCATAACATACTAAATAAAGTTAGATTTAAACTCAAGAAAATGTACTATGTGGCTTAAATTGGACTTATGATTTTACATATATTACACATAAAATATATATGTGTTATGTTTGAAAATAAATAAGAAGTTTCAAAAACCAAAATATCAAAGAAGACATATATCTACTACATGAGCTACTATGACAAATACATTTATTGAAATCTATAGGCAGCTTTTAGCCAGAATTTTTAAGTCTCATATATACGCATGAACAATATTTCTCATTTTTTTTGAGGTTAGAAGCACATATTTGGAATACGATTCCATGTACAATTTCACTTGATTCCGTTGACGGGATTATTATTTATTTATTTTTTTTACAAGGCTATGAGATGTCCAAAATCCCAAATGACAAAGAACCAGTTTCTTCCATTTTCTCTCCGTGAGTTGATTACACCAGTTAGTTGTTTCGCCCGGTGCTGGAGAAACAGCCTGAGTGAGTGATGAGCAGTGTCAAGATTAGACCTGAGAACTTCCATCTTCGGACCCTTGTCTGGGGTATTTCCACTAGGTAATGCTGCTGTTTCTCTGGGGAGCAAAGCCCGGTCCACCTGGGTGGCCTGGGAGATGCTGGTGTTTGCAGGGCCCGCCCCACTGAAAAGAATGCTGCTTTTTTTAAATTTTTTTATCTTCTTCTCAAAGCAGTCTTGCTTGAATACCCAACACTGCTACCACAACGCTTTTTGGATGGCATATTTTCAAAATCGAGCCTGCTGTGCCATACACTTTGAAAAACCAGAGAAAATAAATTTTTATTTGAATTAAGGAAATACAAACAAATTGCTTTTCTGCCTTTGGAGGCCTGCTGGATTTGGAGTGTCTTGGCAGGTACCTGAGCTGGTTGCTGTATATTAAACAATAAGAAATACAGTAACAAAACCAGCAGGCAAATAATATAAACAGAACTGGCGAGTGCTGTGCCAATTTACCCAAACAATCTTCCCAATATGCCGGGGTGATTATTTGAAACGTCCCCGTTGTTTTCTCCAGTTTGCTTATTCCGATCTTGCATATGTGACTGACAAGTTGGAAGCACTGGCTCCAGTGGTGAAAAACAGGCAGAGACACAAAGTTAAGAGATTCTGTGGTACAGGGGGTAAAATTACCACCCAGAAATAACACTGAAAAGATAACATGGAAAGAAATCTTTACAGTTTAATTTTTATTTTGTTTGAAAAGCTATGATTGAAATCCACTTAATTTTTTTTTTTCTGACAAAGCTCTTTGAAATAGCCCTTTATAATTTGGGAAATTAAAAGGCATTTGTTGTACCAAGTGTCCAGACTTGATATTAAATGTAGCCCGCATCACAGTGAAGCGATCCAGGAGAAAGTCAATCATTTGGAAATGGATGGATCAGAGCTGCCTGATCAGGTTTGAGATGAAATGACAGATTATTCCGAGAGATGTGAACAAGAATAAAAAGGTACAGTTCAATGTGATATTACATAAACAGAATCTGTGCTGAGAGAAAGCTTCTCACATGCTTAGGATAGATTTTGAAATTGTCCCCTGAGAACACAGATCTGCATGTTTAAATGAAATGAACTAAAGAAAAATGTGTTTGTAGTACGTACTTCCTACTCGTTAGATTACAATTAACCTCTCTCAAAACTTCAAGTGATAAACACTAAGTTGAGAAGTAAATTTTTCCCTGTGCCAGTGGCTGGAAATTGATAACAGCATTTCACAGTATTTTTCTCTACAGTTTGAACTCCTCCTTTAAAACCTAAATTTCTATTTGGCCCCTTGCCATCAGCCTCAGTTATTTAATTTTTTTATGTTATTGATTAATTTAGTATCCCTTGCTGTGTGGACAAGGCTTGCGCTGGGTGGTATGGAGCCCAAGGGACAAGCACTTGACCTTAAATGTGTTTGCAGATAGTAAAGGAAATTAGGTCTGTTCACCACTAACTTTGGTATCATCTTCTATCTTGATACTGATACATATAATAAAATGCTGAAGCTTTACATGGGGTGGGGTGAGGGTGGGGGTATTTTTGTCCAAAATGGGATTTCAAGGAATAAGGGGAGCTTCATGCAGAAGGTAAGATTTAAAAATTAGACTTGATCAATCTGTAGATTTTGAAGATGCAGAGTTGAGGACAAAAGGCATTTTTATTAGGAACAGGTTGGGGTGACGGTATGATGAAGAAATACAGTATTAAGGAGAAAGTGCCCTGAATTATAAGAGAACTCATATAATTCTGGAGCTGTTAAAAATAATGTAGACAATAAACTCTTCCTCCTCCATCCCAATTAGAATTGAGGAATGTGAACTTTCCACTCTTGTTTCTCCATACGTTTGTATTAACTTGTTAAAGGCAGCAATGGATTAATACTACTATGAAAATAGTAATCGCTACTAGGTTTTACATGCCAACTCTGTACCTTTTATTTTTTTTAACCAATGTTTCCAATGAAACACAAAAACAGTGATAATCAGGCTCACTGTAAACTCATCTTAGATCTCAGTTAGGCCATCAACTCCCGTGCTAATGTTTTGTAGTAATTCTTGATCAGCTCACTCCCCTATTTCTTTCAATGACTACTTCAAATCTTCAGTATTTCCTCAAAAAGTCACTACTCAATATTTATCTCCATCGTTTTCTACTTGCCTACAACCACGTCAAAAAAGAATGATGATCAGTCTCAGAGAATAAGGGGTCCGTTCCTTCGCTTATTCAAGCCCAAACCCCTCACTCGTGTTTCTTTTTACACCCCAAACCCTGGGCTCCAATCTCCTCTCTAAATATTTCTTCTCATCTGGCTTTTAGTCAAAACACCTATTTGACTCCCTCGTTCCCATAAACCACAAAGGGACGGGAGGAAAAATATAGAACTGCTGAGATCAGTTTGCATGTTGCCGTTTTCGGAAATCCTTTCTTACGCCTCCCTCACGTGGCCCTGGGAGCTTCCGAAGTGTTTCTGTTACTCTTCTCTGAAATGCCAGCCTGCATGGGTGTCTCCTCTGCTACACTGTGGGTGCCTTGAGGTCAGCTATGGCATTGGAGCTGCTGCGGAATTGCCAGTGCTGTGTAGGGTGTTAGATAAATATTTGATAAGTAAATCAGTGAATAATGGCTTATGATTGTTCTGCTCTTTTACCCTCTTTTGCATTTTCCACATTATCAAATACATATGAACATATGAAGTATTTCAAATATGAGACAAACTTAAGTAATAATATAAACAAGAGTAAAAAAAGATTATTTATCATTTAGGATAAAAGTTGACTGAATCTGTAGCCAAAGCTGCTAGCAGCTACAACACTTATTAAACTCTGCTTTTCTAGAAAGAATGAAACATTGATGAGTTTGTATTTAAAGGAAAAAAATGATAGGAAAGTAAGTTGGTTACAAAATTTTCATTATGTCATAGATTTGTTTTAGAAACAACTGAATATAGATGTAACAAAGAGGTCCTATTAGGTCTATATTTTATATCTCATCTGTTGTACTTAAATGGGTGTCTATGACATTATTTTTATAGTTTTAAGTATCCTAATGGTTTTTTCAGTATGTTAGTATATTAACATTTATTTTATTTTGTGAAAGAACAAAATTAACTTTGGAATATTTATTTCTCAGTGTAATTAATTAATTTCAGATAGCAGGTCCTAGATAACAAAATAGCACCCTCAAGTGGAAGCAAACTCAAATTCTACAAGTACCTCCTAGTAGTTGCACAGTTCTTCTGGCTCGAGGCCAGGACTTGACATTTATTTTCCATGATGTGATTGCCAGTTCAGCATTTGAGATGCTCCCTAAACTGGCTCCACTCCTCTCACTATGGGAAACATCTCCTTGTCCTTCTTCCTTCAGTTTTCTTACATCTTTCCCACCCTGATGTAATTACTTTCTACCTGTTCTTGTCATACTCTAAATTTCAGTTTACATCGCATTGCTCCACATAATCTATTTCTCAGTAATACATTGTTTTAGACTATTCTCCACTCATTTTACTGCCATATCCCAAAACAAAAAGAATAGCTGGTTAACAGCTGAATGTGTTGAATCTATTCCTGTAGTGTGGTTGACACATACTAATTGCTCAATAAATCTGATTTATTGGCTGATACAACAGATTAAAATTTCCTCCACATTTAATATTAGTATTAAGGAAACAAAGCCTTTTTGTTTTGTTTTGTTTTAGCTAAGATCCCACCTTTTTTTTTTAAAAAAAGGAAAAATAAAAATACTGTTAGGCTAAAAGACAAAAGGTTTATCTGCAGCAAAATTAAGACAAAGTTGAGCATAACAATACATCAGAGACTACAACAGCTATCAAAGACATTATGCTTGCTTTCCCACCAAACAGAAAGAAAATTACATCTACGGGTCAAATATAAGGAAGGAAGAATAAATAGCAAGAAGGAATGTGCTTGAGGGCCAATTGAAATGAAATCGCAAAACACAGGTTCAGCTGGCCATCCATTTATAAACATTACTCTGGATTTATTCTATCAGCGTAATAGCTAGATTGAACTATCAACATAGGCCTCGGAACAAGTACCCACATAAAACACTAATGTATATTACTGGTTTTGTGAGCATCCCTCATCTTACAGTAACTGGAGGACGTTTTAAGAAAGTCCAGGAAGATGCTGAAAGATACTGTAAGACCAGAGGGGAAGCAGAGAGCCTCATTTATCAAACTCCATTCAATATTGATTTAGTATCATCTGTATCTTTCACTATTAAGGTTACCTTAAGCAGAGAACCTCCAATACTTAACGCACATATGTAAAAATTGAGAAAGCCAACTGTAGAGCTTAAATGTCTTTAGCTGCCTGAAATCAGGTTGGTTCTTTCGCTTCATAATGGTCCTTCAGCATCTAGATGTTATTCTTAAACTTACCTGCCCAATGTATTATAGATTTGCATCCTCTAGAAACTGAGAACATACTGAACCTTTATGTAATAACCTGATTAAAAGCTGCCCTTAGACTTTTTGCTTAAGGCAGAAGGGGTTTGAATAACCCTATTTACAATGCAAGGCAAATGTTTTTTTCCTACAGCCCTAGTAAAAATCATGATTTAATTTTTTTGTGACACTGTAAAGCACAATGGCCCTTGTAAAATGCCTTAGAGATGCCTCTAGAAATATTAGCTCATCTATATGCCCTTGACCATCTAATTAAATCGAAATTGTATGTCTTCAGTATAAAACTCCCTGTGATTAAAGTTAGTCTGGGAATGGGGCTGAGAAGATAATGAATTTCAGTTACCCTATCTACAAAAGTTGCTGTGAAATGACCCTTTAAAAAAATCCCTTAAAACTTGGGCAAAGATAATTTAATGAAGATAGCTTGGATTTTTCAAAATATTGCTGAATTCAGCTTCAACCTTTCAGTCTATTTATGAAGTGGGGTTTCCTAAAACAATGAGGCCTTTTTGTAGCCTTGCAGATGCATTTCTGAAAAAGATTTATAGTTAATGCTATTTCCCATTGTCTCTCCTTCCTCCCAGTAACAGTCCCTGACTGTCAGTTCCTGTGTGGAGGTGCTGCCTATGCTGTCAGATCCATTTTTAGACAGGACAAAGTCCCAGTAAAATTCAGGACTGTAGAAAACACATTAATGTTGAAGAGACTACATATGGTATATTCTCCAATGAAACCAAGTGAGCAGGGACTTTAATAATGATAAATTCAAACATACAAATAGGCAAAATGAACATCAGCAAACTCTTCCACATCTTGGTGAAGGATTGTACTAGACAAAGGAGCAAATACAATATTCTCTAGAACTTCAGAAAGCATCATGAGAGGAATATAGGAAAAAGTACAAAGCTGCAAAAGGCCAACAAGTTAGCATCCTCTCATACCGTTTAGGATGGAGAGAGCCAAGGTTCCAAGTCTGCAGGTTTTCCAAAAGCTCCATCATAGTTTTCACCATTCAATAATTTTCATTGATTGCATTTACTTACTTTTTAATCTTAAGTAAATCCAGACTCAACTTAAATATGAATATGTATGAAATGAGTTTATGTGATCATTTTTCATATATGACACACATACGTAAAATTATAAGATGGAAAAAAATGGAAATAAAAACAGATCATCTGCTTAAGTGATCTCATGTGCTAAAAGCTCTAGTTATACCATCGTGTGGGTTAGTGGGGCCCAGTTCACCATACACAATGCAGGGACTTCTATGTTGAGGCAGAGAGAACAATGCGAAAATGTCAAATTAACCTGACCTGGAAGTACTCTGTCCTGTACAGAAACCTCAGTAGAAGGCACAGCACACGTGGAATCATTGAACCCTAGAAAACTAGAGCAGGAAGACCTTGTGATCATGTAGTCTAAATCACGGTTTCACAGCTGAGCGACCAGCGGTCAATCCAGGCGGTAAGTGACCCCCCACACACCTTATAGCTGGTGGGAACGGCCTGAGGACCTGACTCTTCTGCTTCCCAGTGCAGGGCCTTGTACACTGGAATGCTTATTTTGACATTGAAAGGATCATACATTGAAACAGAATTGCAAAAATACCAATGTCACATCCATAAATATCCAAAATATACATTTTTTTTCAAATATATGTTATGGTTAAAGCAACAAAATAAATGCAGTAAATAATTTGAGGGAAAAAAATGCAAAGTAACCTGTGTGGTGAGATTCCCAACTCGAGAGCATAAATGCACATATGATTTTGCTACAGAAAAAACTCTGTGGTGTTTAGCACAACAATAAAGTAATGGTTGTACAGCTGCAACCAATAAAAGAATGCACGAGGTGTCATATTGGACAGAAAGAGAGTGAAACCAGCAAGGTGGCGATGGGGTTTGGGGACCAGGAAAACAGTACTGGGTCCGGTCTAAGACAGGGAAGGAGCCTCGGGGTGACACCTGGAGAGTTAGTGAATGTAAACATGACGAGTTTTCACTAGTAGAGGCAGTAGGACTAGGACTAGAATAACATTGAAAGATTAGGGAATGAGGAAACAAATTGAGAAAAAAAAGGAAGCAGGATTGTGGAGAGCAAATACTGGGCAGAGTAACACAATAGTCCTGCTTGAACATTGGTTTGAGGTGGCTTCCCAGGAGCCCACCATGCTAATAAAAATGCCCCATCCCTGACATCATCCCTGACATCATGCTACCTTGATTTGGAGACTGTTTATTTTAATCTGCATCTATATTTTTTATTAACTATTTCCTGGAATTCTTCCTCAACCTACCATTACCTGGAGCTATTTAATTAAATAGCAGTTAAGAAAGACAAACAACAGCAAGAAAACCCCCATTACAAAGGGTTCACAGTCACAATTTTCCCCACACAATGTATATGTATTACAAAAGTCACAATAACAATATTTTACCTTTTTAGTCTTGGAACTATATTGCATATTTGTTGTTTGCCCTGGGATTAGCTTTATTTTTACCCAGCTAATAATAATCATGAAGATAATAACGAAGTCTTGTGCTTAACATTATGAAATGTTAAGTATAGTTTGCAAAAAAAAAATTCATATTAGCTATCTCATTAGTGTTAGTGCTATTTATTCAACCACGCATGCATTCAACAATACATAATGAGCACTCTTTCTCTGTAGCAAACATTGTTCCACAAGCTCAAAATACAACAGTGAAGGAAAGGGATACAGTTCTTGCCTTCATGAAGCTTATAACATTGGAGTAGGGAAAGCGAGCCACTAACATAATAGCATTGATAATTATAAATTATCCATGTGTATTAACATAGTGAACAGTGTGTTGTAGGTATATATTGGTGTTAGGAAAAAATAAAATGTAGTGAATGTGGGCTGAGTAGGTGAAGAGAACTAAATAGATTTTGAGAAATTGTACTTTCATCTGAGGCTAAAAGAATGAGGAATCATTTAGGGAGAAAGCCGTGGGGAATGAGGAAATTGGAGTGGGAAGATCAGTCCAAGCAGAAGGAAAAGCAGATTCAAAAGTCACTCCGTGGGTGAGAGCATAGAGATTTGGAAAAACGAAAAGAAGCTCGATGGCCATAAAGCACAGCGCAAGTGGAGGCTGGGCAAGGGTGCTGAGGGATCCACGTAAAGGTGGATTTTTTTCTTTTTTTAAACCACTCAGTATTTATTTCCAAGAGCCCAATAACATCTGTTAATTTTGTCTGGGGGCCCCATCCTCTCCACTCAGGTATGTTGCTTATGTAGACTCTACCCCTAGGGTGAGGGTGAGGTGGAGTCTGAGTCCCTGCAGATAGGTCAGTGGCTCCCAGTCCTGAGCCTCAAGGACTGATTGATTGAAAGGAGGCACGTGACCTCTGAAAGTTAGACTTTTAGATCGGCTTCTTTAGGGGCAGATAGTCTTTGCTCCTGGATGTGAATCTCAGAGACACACACACGGGTACTTAAATATTAGGTAAGTATGGGGCATGCCTGTGCCTGCATGAGTGCCACTGTAAGCTGTTCAGTGAACTCAGTACTTTTTGGTACAATGTCTTTTGAAATTATTAATGGTATTTAATTGCGTATGACAAATTGAGAGAGACAGAGAGAGAGAGAGAGAGAGAGAGAGAGAGAGAGAGAGAGAGAGAGAATAAAATGAAGGAAAGAGAGAAGATCTGTAGCTTCCCAGAGACACAAATCAAAACAGGAATCAGTGAAAAAGAGAATAGGAGGAGTTTTATTTGGCTCTCCTACTAAATGTACTATCTGTTATAATGTTTCCATGTAAGACTTATGTTCTCAGTATGATCATAGGCTCCTTCGTGTGTGTGTGTGTGTGTGTGTGTGTGTGTGTGTATTATGTCATATGTATCCCATATGTAATCCCTCTATGACTTTCCCAACTGCAAGCATCATGGTCTGAGAGAAGCAGTGAGGGATCAATAATTAAGACTGATTTTTAGTGCCAGTGTAGTGGCAGGTTGCAGCGTGGCACCCAAACTTAAATTGCCAATAAGCGATAGCAGTTTAGTCATAGATACGCAAAGCAGATCAAGTCCACAATAAAGAAAGAGTCACCTCTCTTTGTTTCTCTCTCTCTCCACCTCTCTCTCTCTCTCTCTCTCTCTCTCTCTCTCTCTATATATATATATATATATATATATATATATATATATATATATATATATATATATATATATAAAACATTGCTTTAAAATCTATCATCTATCAAGAGATTAGATGTTAGGTATTATATATGCAAATATTAAATATGATATATATGATAGAAGATGACAGAGAAACACTGTCATTTAGTGAATTTTGGTTTTGAAAAAAAACTAATTTCTGTTGAATGCACTAAACATAAAAAATTAAAAAGAAGGGGAATAAAAAGAAAAGAAACAGAGAATATTCTTGGTCTAACCAGGGGGAGGAAGAATGAAGCGTGTGTCTTTAATCTCGGAAGCACAGGCGTGTTGCTGAGTCCCCTGCTCTTTCCACTTATGCCCAGTGAAGCAGGCAAACTCAGAATCGGCCCACATTTATGACTTGGATGTGAATGGTGCTGTTTCACAGTGACCATTAAAGAAATATACGATCTTAGCATAGTATTCCAGAATTGGTTCTTGTCATTTGTTCTATAAAATGGCTAGCTAGCCCAGTGAATTCCACTTGAAGATAAGAGGGATTCAGAGTCCATTAGACACTGATTCTCTGCTAACTTCGTGAAAAATGCCTGATTATTCACATATTAGCAAGTGTAGTGCTATGTTAAAGAGAGAACTAATATTAATTGTATTAACTACAAAGTGAGAATTAATTTCACTTTATTTTATATCTTTAGGTAAGTCAATGCATTTTCTGCTTTAAACTGCTATTTTAAACATTTTTCAGATTCTTAAATAATTGAAACAGGAAATTAGCTTTCAAGAGAGGAGTATTTTAAAATTTTATCTCTTCTTCCTATTCTCCTGCCACATTCCATCATATTTTTCATACAGAACTTTCTTATAATTGAATTTCTCTACTTGTACAAATTAATTATATCACTGATGAAATGCAATTGTTTTCACAATATGTTATCTTTTAGAACTTCTTGAATAATGAAGAAAAACTTAAATCTCTCACCAATATTCATAGCAGAGATAGCAACTCTATTGAAAAGGCTGTGAAGAATGGAGAATAATAAAGGCCCTGATGAGGAGAACAATGCCTATAATTTGATCCAAACTTTTCATGTGATCCCGCTGAATGTTTTCTCTAAGAGGGAGGAGATTATTGGGATTTTAATCAAGTGGCCTCTTTCATAAATTCATTGTCACTGACATTTCTGGAACTTTTCATGTAAGGAGAAATGGCTTTACAATCATTTACTAGCTAGAGCTACATAATTATCCTTCTATTTTGTTCTTCTGCTTGAAATCTGCCCTATCCTCAGAGTCCTTCTCTCCAAGTCCCATCCACAATGCATAGATACTTTTCTACCTATTGTGTAAAAATAAGTGTCAAATTTACTGAGCATCTGCTAGGTATGAAACTGTACCAAGTGTACAATATATGTTAAATTTTTTTACCTGTTTTAATTGACAGACTTTAGAACAGTTTTAGGTTACAGAAAATTAAGCAGATAGTACAGAGTCCCTATACTTCTAAGGCAGTGTATTATTAATCTTAACTTGTTATAATTAATGAATAAAAAGTGATATTATTAACTAAAGTTCAAGCTTTATTCAGTTTCCTTAGTTTTAATCTAAGATACTTATTTATTTATTTATTTATTTATTTATTTATTTATTTATTTATTTATTTTGTCCCATGATCACATGCAGGATATTATGTGATGGACAGTAGTCATTTCTCCTTAGGCTTACCTTGGATATGCCATTTCTCATGTTTTCCTTCTCTTTGACGGCCTTTGCAGTTTGGAGGAGTACTGTGCAGCTATATTGTGGGATGACACCCTATTGGAATTTGTCTGTTTTTCTCATAATTAGTCTGGAGTTATTGGTTTTTAGCAAGAACATCACAGGCCAAGTGCCATTTTCGTCACATCTTATCAAGGGTACATGATTCATGTATGTTGTTGGTGACCCTCACCACCTGCTCTAAGCAGTGTCTGTCAGCGTTCCCCATTGTAAAGCTATCCCTTCTTCCCTATTGTACTCTTTGGAAGAAAATCACGATGTACAGCCGACACATCAAGAGTGGGGACTTATGCTCCCCCCTCTGTGAGGAGGAGTCTTTACATAATTCATTTTGAATTCCTCTGAAAAGAGATTAGGCTCTTCCCCCTCATTAAGTTATTTAATCATTTATTTATATCAGCATGGACTCATGGGTATTTTTTGACACTTTGGGCCATAATCTAATAGAATGTTGTTTGTTTTGACACTCTGATTTTTCTAGGAATTGCATAAGAGCACTGTCCTCTAACTGATAAAGTTGTGTCCCATGGCAGTACAATTTCATATGACTATATGTGAATAGTGGGATGGAAGAATTAAGTGAACAGATGGAAGTGGGTGAGAGTCAGGTTTTCCATTGTTGTGGTGGGAATTTTTAGGAAGCAAGGGAGGAGGCTAGAATTATCCACATACTAATGGATTAGAGTTGGAGATATTAGTAAGAACTCATAATATTTCTGTTTACAGATATAGGTGTTACATATAGAAATATTTACAGGTATTTTTATCTACATGGGTTAGTATACACACATATATATATCTTTGCTCTATCAACTGAGAGAGACTAACAGAAATGACTTCTGAGTAGCAACAATTGCACCTAGTACCCAGATAAATAAGATTCCTTGAAGAAATGGCTATTAGAACTGTGGCAGGAAATATACAAGATGAGCCTTGTAGTGCCAGAAATTAAGGAAGTGCTTAATAGACACACACACACACACACACACACACACACACAGACACACCCCACACACTGTCTCACCCTGGCAGAAGCCAGCTGCCTTGTGACACAGTCTACTGGAAAGACCCATGTTGCCAAGGACAACATGAGTGACCTTGGAAGTGGGCTCTCCAGCCCCATTCGTACACTGAAATGACTGCAGCACCTCTGAGAAGACATTTTGAGCCAAAGGCACCCAGCTAAGCTATTTCCAGGTTCCTGACCCACAGAAACTGAGAGATATAAATGTTTGTTGTTTTCAGCTATTAATTTTTGACTTAATTTGTAACACAGCAATAGATAACAATAGTCTTTTTTTTCCCCTTGATGTTCCCTGGACTGTTATAATCTTTTCAGATTTGGGATTTTATTTTCCAATTAGAAGAATGTATTGCAATGATATCTTTTTCTAAACAAAATTTTAAAGTTTCTCTCTCTAGCACATCTATTTGATTTTTATTCTTAATATCAATTATGTTCTATCATGTAATTTTTTTTTTGCTCTTTAATCTGAAGGAGTCTCAAGTTTGTCTGTGGTTTCATTGGCTTTATATTATGAAACTCAGATGTGTAAATGTGAATGAATCATGTTCCTAGTTTGTGACACACTGACATTTTGTTAATCCAAAGCCCTTCTTTCTATTTTATTTTCCTTTTATTTCCCTATCTCCACTTCCATCCACCTGCCACAGCCTATAACCAGCTACTCATGCATTTACTTAGATTTATGTGTATTCTTACAAAATATCATATTGTTTGGTAGGCTGTTTAAATATATGGCAGTGGAGTTTTGATACTATGTTCATTCTGTTCCCCATTCAATACCATGTTTCTAGGAGGCATCCATATCACTAGGCAGCAGGTCTTTCAAGAGCTTTGTTTTGTTGGGTGTCATTTCATTATAATGCTGACAAGATACCCTAGGAACTTAACTCTCATTTATATCAGTTAGCCCATGGTAAAAATTGGTTGCTTTATGAGTCATTTTGCTTAAAGTCATAGAACCTAGGGACGTTAAGTGAGGATTTACTGTATATGAAAAGTTTATTAACTGTTGAAAATGATTACATTATATGCCCATGCCAGGCATATTCTCTTTTTACTTATTTAGACATCCAAGTGATCTTCAAATCCTTGTTATCAAATCCAATGTTACTATTCACATCCCTGTATGAACCTATGTGAGCATTTCTGTAGGATATATACTATGCTAGATTTCCCTGGGTTTAGGATGTAAACGTACGTATTTCATTAAGTATTGCAGACTACTTTGCAAAATGTACCAAATCCTGATTTCACCACCGGCTTATGGGTGCTCTTGTATCCTGAGATTTTCAGTAGTTTTTCAAAGAATCACCTTTGTTTCTTTGAACCTGATGGATAAAAAGTGTGATCTCACTGGTTTTCCCCGCCCCCTACCCCTCCTTTCTCTGGTTATTAATAGAGTTGTTCATGTCTTTATTTATTTAAAAAAAAATCCATTTGGATTCTACCTGTTTATATACTTTTGCCATGGTTTTTGCATTGAGATCTTTATTATAATTTAGTTAAGTTTACAGATTCATTGGGGCACACTGACATCTATATTATGTTATGTTTTGCCATCCATGAACAGCATGTCTCTTCTCATTTACTGAGTTCTTCTTTAATAGTTTAAAAATATTCATCACAAAGGACATGTGTATCCATGGTTAGGTTAGTTTCTAGAGAATCCTATTATCAGTTATAATTTCTAGGTGGTTAACTTTTGTAGGTTGATCTTATATCTGCCAACCTTGCTGAAATCTCATATTTGTTTTATTACTTCACTGATTCCCATAGGTTTTTATAAGTAGACAGTCATATCATCTGTAAATAAAAACAATTTGGAGTCTTTATATCAACTGCCTAATATTTCATATCTAATTTTCATAACTAGTAGTTTTAATGTGTTTTTTATAATTTATTTTGTTAGTATTTTCCAAGTCTATTTTAGTAAGTTATTAAGCTTATTATATATTTTTGGTCCATTTTTGCAATACTTCTGCTTCAAAGGATATCCTTTACTTCACTTGTCCTGTCTCATTATCTTGGCTTGTGGGAATAGATTATTTGGGGACTACAGGTGTTTCAGTCCTATAAGATGTTTGGAAGGATGTTTGAAGGTCACACCCTAGTTTCTAGTGGGTTTGGAAGGGAAGAGTTGTTCTCCTAGGTGGAGGTGCCCAAATACAACAGAATTTCAATTAATCACTGGTACCACCCACCCCATCCACTTCAGGTCCCCAAAGAGCAACATTGGACCGAGCTATCTCTTTCCACCAACCTTGACTGATGGAAGGTGAAAGGGTAAAGGAGTGAATACCCAACACATACACTTACGTTGCCCATCTTCTCACCCTGGCACATTTTTTGTACTGCCATGATTTTACATCTGCAGATAGCTGCACACGAAGAAGGATGAACCATTCCTATATACGTTGCTGCAGGAAATAAATGGCATAAGGCAATGGTGGGTGAAAGAAAAGAGAAAAACAATCAAACTGCTTCTCTACAGTTCATACTCCCAGAACGCCGTCAGCCAAGTTGCAACTATGCTCTCAAGGCCTCGGGGTTCTGCAAAGTTACGGAGCACTTTCACTCCGTAGTGTATGGGAGCGGCTTCCTTTGGGGTTCCGCACTGTCCAACCTCCATGGCGGCCTCCAGCCTCTCTAAACACTCTCTCCCAGCTCCATGTGTATTAGTGTCCAAGGGCTATCTAGAGTCACCTCAGAGATTTCCAGGGTGCATTGGTGTTTCTTTGGTTCCATATTTTCCTTAATAGTTTCTCCAGAGTTCAGAGAAGGAAACAGCAGCCTAAACTATTTCACAGTCTTGGCAGAAACCCAAAAAATCTCTGGGTCTCATTTCTGATTCCACTATTTTTTTAGCCTCTCTTACTATCTCTGTCCTTATTGTACTAGACAGGATCTCCAGTGCTATACTAAAAGGGTAGTCATCGTTTTCACCATTCATTTTAAAGAGAATGGGACTAAAGTATCTTCATTAGCTATTTATAATATTGGCTGCAAGTTTTTTTGTTTTGTTTTGTTTTGGTTTTTTTGAGGGCAGTGTCACTGGTCCTCACATGTGGGACCGAACCGGGGCCGCTGGCTTCCCAAGCCAGCGTTTAACCACCGCGCCACTTGGCCAGTCCTATTTATAATACTGGCTGCAAGTTTTGATGGGCTGACCTTGAAGAATTTGTCTCCATTCCTTGCATTCTTCATATGCTATGCTATTTTAAAATCATTAAAGTTCATAAAACTTTATCATTTAAAAACTTTATAAGTAAGTCGAAAGTTATAAAATACTTAGACCTTTACTAATATAGGATTTTATTGTCATTATAGTATTTTACTAATATAGCATTTTTGTTCTTATTTCATTCTAATGATGAGTCCTAATGAAAATTTTCTGTTTAACTGTTCTTCCACTTTCTGGGCTCAGTACTGCTTTTTCATGCATTTTTTCCAACCCTGTATTAGGTTAGCTAATATTTTTGTACAATCTAGTTCTGTTTTCAGCAGCAACTCATAAAATAGAGATTTTTTTATTCCGTAACCATTTGTACTGCTCACCTACAAAACCATGTTAGCCTGGTATCTTTATTTCTTCATTACAGCATCTTAATTGTAATGTAGTGGATTCGTTTCCATTTATTCTTTTGTCACTTTTGGAATTTTGCATGTTTCAGTGTGTTCACTTCAGTTTTTTTTCAAATTTATTTCAGTTTGCTTGTATATGGTATTTCATCATTGTAGCTTATGTTTACATATCTGTTTCACTTCATTACCTCAGACTAAAATTTAAAGTCTGCTTCTATATTTTTATCTTCACACACACATACGTGTGTGTGTGTGTGTGTATTATATATATAATTTTTTAAAATCTCACACTTCTTTCTCTTCATGTTATCAACGGGTCTTTTCATTTCAATCCATTTTCTTATTACGGTTTACACATCCATTTCATTGAGTTTTCCTAAGTCCCATGGAGAGTTTAAAATAGTTTTCTGAAATTATTTTTTCTGGTCCCTGTGGTGAATGATTTTTCAGAGATTGGCTTTTAATTGGAAGCATTCATGTTCTTTCTGCTGCAGTGCAATTTTTGTCGTTGTTATTATTTCCCCCAGTTTACTCTTTTTGGCATTAGCACAATGTTCTTTTTAGGTGAAGGTCTGTTTGTTCCATTCACATTGTTGATGAATTTCAACTGTATGCTAGCTTTCTTTTTTATTATTGCATTCACAATTTTTTATACAGAAAATGAATATTAGACATTAGGATATTTTGTATATTATTATTCTTCAACAGACAATTTAATATATTTATAAAAGATTTATAAATATTTTGTAAAACCAGATAAGTGTACATATGAGAAGATATATGTAGAGAAGCTGAATAGTGATTCACAGTAAGGGGGATAGACTGAGGTAACATTTAAAAAATACATTTAGGACACAATTCCCACTATTGAAACTTCAAAAATTATATCATAATCTAGAGGATTTGCAGAGGCTAGACAAGTGGACATGAGAGACTTGATCAGAATACAGCACTGGTTAAAGAGACCATAAGAAGCACTATTCCAGGTGATGTGTCTCTCTCTCTGGTCACTAAGATAGCAACCTGAACAGTGACCAAACACTGAGTAATGTTTGTCTAAGTTCATCTTATTTTCCTTACGTATTTTCTCTGTGATTCAATTTACAAGTGTTTATTGATAATGTATGTACAAGGTACATGTTAATTACTGTACATGATACAAAGGTGAATTACTAAAAATCCTTGTCCTCAAGTAGCTCAAAATACGGTCATGGAAGTAGACAAGCAGCGTTTAATAGTCTAATCTTTGGATCTCTACTGCCTGGGTTTGAATCTTGCTTGCAACTTTTACTTGCTGTGTGACCATGGACAAGCTATTTAACATCTCTGTGCTTTAGTGTCCACATCTGAAATGGAAATGATGGTAATAATAATAGCAACAATAATAATATCATCATCAAGATTATTCTGAGGATTAATTGAGTAACCCAGGTAAAGCACTTACAGGAGTTCTTGCCATATAATGTATCATCTGGAAGTCTCAAGTGTTATTTTTATTAAAATAAAATCTTCAACTGAAATAGGGTTAGTAAGTACTAGGTAAAAAATGCAAACAGCACATTTTTTCTAGAAATTTCTATAAGTTTTGCATTGTATTAGTTTGTGACTGTGCCTGACTTTTAATATATATTCACTAAATACCATTTTTCTTCTGTTTTTATATTGAAATGTGCATATACTTGAATTTGTAACGCAGCTTCTCCTTCTAAAGTGATAGGATTATATAAACATTATTCACTGTTATTTAAGAATCTACCTCAGGGAAAAACCTGTACTTTTTCTCCCTGTCTGCTTAAAAAAAAAATAAAGCATTTGTATTTCTTCATCAGACATATCCATACTGATTTACAAATAGTTACATGTTTTTCAGAGCTAAGAAGACTTTTGCCATGTGCTAGTCCTATTCATTGTTTTCAGAAATGTCTCTAGAGTTGATACTATATGACTGTTTTAGCAGTTTTATTTAGGGCTGTGCTCTATACTCATCTCCCTAAAGCACCTGAAATGTATCCTAATTAGTTTCATCACATAAAAGCTGTTCTCAGGTGTAGTAAAGAAAAAAGCCCCATCATTATTTAAAAGGTGGTATAGTAACCACTGGAGAAATTTGTTTTATTTAAACTGTGGACAAAACAAAACAAACCTCACAATGTCCTCTGCCCCAAAGCCTGTGACCTAATTTATACTGAATTGTTTGTTTTTTAAAAGTTTACTAAGATAACAGTTGTGTAAAGATTTTTCCTTAAGACAAAAACGAAGTGCCCTGCTAAGAGAACCTTCCTAACTTGTATCAAAACTCAGTTGCTATTCCCACAGATGTCTAACAAGCTCTGGATATGGTCTTGGATTATAGACAGGGAAAATCAATAGCCTGCTGTCTCAAAGGCACCGATATAGATTAGGAATCACAGCCAGGAAGTTGTCAGCGATTTCAGCTGCCAACAGCGCTTCAGTAAAGATATTTGCTGCCTCATATTCTTTTCATGTGAAGCTTTCATAGATGAAATAGAACAGGTCACTTTTTCTTGACAAAACATAAGAGAATTTTAAGTAGTGCAATGAAAGCACCAAACACAGCTATGCTCGGGACTGATCAAATACAAGATAAACCACCTCCTCTCGCCCACCTGCTGTGTGAAAGTCAGGGACCAGCACATGGGTCCTGTACTGTTGTCACTGGCGGTGTCCTTCTCCATTGGGCCGCATCTACATGCCCTATATACACAAATGCAGTGGTTTGAATGGGCTGGAACAAGCCCATCTAATGGCTATAATGAAAAATGGTCTAAGCGTGGGCAGTACAACATAACATTGAACCCTGGAGGGAAAGTGGATTTCAGATGAGTAAACCCATCTTCCCTCATTGACAGGTGAGGAAACTCACAGGGGATGTGGGTGACTCAGAGTCACTCAAATAGGAGATTTCAGAGGGAAGGTTGGAAACTTCCCACACATTACATTTCCTTAGGGTATTTCTACAAAATACTGAGTCACTGCTTCATGAATGTTCCTTGGAGGTAGACAGAATATTCCTGCCTATAATGTATAAAAAATAGGTCAATGGATTTGATTCTAAAGGATATTTTAAGTGTTTCAGTTTAAGAATAAAACTATTAAAGGTGCTGTATACATACAATTAATCTAGAAGTTATGACAATCGTTTTAAGAATTTCTCCAATACCTGTCTGCTACTTTGCTAACTCTTGTTGCAGAAAAAAATATACTTTTCTGAATAAAAGAATTTTCAAAAATGAATAAAATACAATGGAGTCAGAGATCCAAACTGCTTTAGCTTTAACCTAAAAACTGTTTAGAAGGTGGGACATAATAAAAATCCATTTTTTTGATAATTTGTGGAAGAATTAAAACGATGTTTCCATTTTCTAAAAAGGGAGGAAAGTTGATTCTGTAAATCATATTAAAGATTGAACCATTTCAGTGTGAATGACTGTGAAGACAACATAGGAATTAATACATAATCTAGTGATCTCCCATAAACATCTGAGACAGAACCATGTTTTTGTAAAGAACATAGGTCACAGACAGGTTACACAGGCAAAAAGGCACCAAAGAACTGATAGGGCTTGATTTTAGAAAGGTGTTCACTTCTACCCCACATGACAATCTGATGAACCAGCCCACCTGTGGGGTACTTTCCATTCTGTTCTTAGATGGTTCACATACATAACTGGAAGCCAAAGGTAACAGCCTAGAATCACGTTTGTCTAGCACAGATGCCAGTTCAAGAACTGTCTTTCCACCTCAAGTGTCTTAAGAGTTGTTCTTCTTAGTATTTCAATTGGTAGAGGAAACAAGAATTCTCCAATTAAGCTTACATATGCAGCAAGATGGACTAGGAGATCAAAAAAGCACAAACCCCTGAACGAAGGTAGGTTTGGAAAGGACTCCTTGGATCCACAAAGGTTAAAAGACTTCTAAATATATTCACAGACGAATCTTATAAGAATCAACATAATAAAAATGTCAATCTTCTTTTCATTTGTTTTCTATTATGTTCATTGAACTCAAGACATATATAAGATTTAGGGATGATTCACAGAAGAGAAGCAGAGCTGTTTAAAGCAGAAAATTAAAAAAATTGCGATGTTTAAAATTAAAAACAGAAAAGCTAAGAGATGACTGAATTCTTGTCTTCAATATGGGGGGAAAATGTTGATTCCGTAGCATTATCTTGTTGCAGCCTACTGAGGGCCAAATGTTAAATTGTAGGCCTCCTGAGGGCAAGGACACTGTTTACCTATCTACACAATCTTATTTGCATCTCCTGAAATGTCTGACTCCTGGTGCCCCATTAGTGTTCAGGGATAAATGAAGTAGAAAGCCAGGGAACTTGGCACCATCGTGGCAATCCAGTTCTGACTTGGGAAATCCAGCAAACGCCCGCTCCATCCATGGGCTGCACCCACACCTGCAATGAGGCCTGACTTGCAGCCGTGAAGCACCCTTTCCCCTCCCAAGTCAGTCAGTCCTTCCTTGAATTCTATGCTCCTGCCCTTCACTACCCTTCAGAGTTCTGTTATATCTTAATAATTGCTGCTTTATCATAATTTAATTATTTATTATATTATACTTTCATGATTCAGATTACTGTGGTTCAGTCTCCTAATTGTACCCAGACTTTTAATTTTTATCCTTTTGTAATCTTTGTTTTAGAAATATATTACTTGGGCTAGCCAAGTGGCTCATTGGTTAAGAGTTGGCTTAGGACGCTAGCTCTGAGCAGCAGGGCCCCGGTTTGGATCCCATGTATGAAGGCCAGTGAAGCTGTGCCCTCTACAGCTAAGATGGTGAACAATAGCTCAGCCTGGAGCTGGGTTGCTGTGAATCACTGGCAGTGGCATAGACTGCAGTGAGGCTGGCGAGCAGCTGGTGTGCGCTTTTGTGAGCTTCTTGGGCCACCGTGAGAGGTCATCCAATGGATGGCGAGCGACTGCCTCCGCCGAGAAGAGTGCAATGATAATACCAACATGGGCCAGTGAAGTGACGTCCTCCACAACTAGACTGAAGAACAAAAGGACAGAAACTTGTCTGTTTCCCTTCCCCAGTTCCCCAACGCTGTTCTCCTCCCCCCCAATTCCCCAATAAAATCTTTTAATATGTATTTCTTCATTCAATCATCTATGATGAACACCTAGGTTGATTCACATCTTGGCTATTGTAAATAGCTCTACAGTGAACATAGGGATGCATGTATCTTTTCCAATTAGTGTTTTGGATTTCTTCTGGAAAATACACAGGAGTGGAATTGCTGGGTCTTAAGGTAGTTCTATTTTCAATTTTTTGAGGAACCTCCATCCATATAGTCTCCCACAGTGGCTGCACCAATTTGCAATCCCACCAATAGTGCATGAGTCCCTTTTCTCCACCACCTCTCCAACACTTGTTATTTGTTGATTTATTGATGAGGGCCATCCAGACAGGAGTGAGGAGGTATCTCATTGTGGTTCTAATTTGTATTTCCCGATAATTAGTGACATTGAGCATCTTTTGATTATGTCTATTGACCATGTGTATGTCTATTCGGGTCTTCTGCCCATTTTTAAATTGGATTGTTTGTTTTTTTGGTACTGAGTTGTTTGAGTTCTTTATAAATTTTGGATAATAACCCTTTATTTGATATATCATTGGTGGTTATCTTCTCTCATTCATTAGATTGCCTTTTCATTTTGTTGATGGTTTCCCTTGCTATGCAAAAACTTTTTAGTTTAATGTAGTAACATTTGTTTATTTTTTGTTTTGTTTCCTTGCTTGAGAAGATATATCAGAAAAAAATATTACTAAGAGCAATGTTAGAGAGTTTACAGTGTATGTTTTCTTCCAGTATTTTTATGGTTTTAGGTTTTACATTTAAGTCTTTAATCCATTTTGAGTTTATTTTAGTATATAGAATATTACTCAGCCATAAAAACGGATGAAATATTACCATTTGTGACAACATGGATGGACTTAGAGGGTATTATGCTGAGTGAAATAAGTTAGACAAAGAAAGATAAATATTATGTGATCTCACTTGTATGTGGAATCAAAAGAACAAAATAAATGAACAAACAAAACAGAAACAGACTCATAGATACAGAGAACAAACTGATGGTTGCCATTTGTGTGTGTGGGGAGACGTTGGAGGGGTAGGTATAAAAGGGGAAGGAATTAAGAAGTACAAGTTTGTAGTTACAAAACAGTCATGGGAATGCAAAGTACATCATAGGGAATGTAGTCAATAATATTGTAATAACTATGTATGGTGCCAGGTGAGTACTAGACTAATCGGGGGGATCATTTATAAATTTACATAAATGTCTAACCACTATGCCATACACCTGAAACTAACACAAAATAATATTAAACATCAACTTTAATTGAAAAATTAAAAAGGAAAATGTTTCTTATATACAGTATATTGCTGCTTTTTGTTTATTTTTAATTTTTCAATAGAAGTATTTTGTCCCTTTAAATTGACTGTGGTTACTGATATGTCTACATCCATTTTCATCATATATATACTTTGTGCTTTCTGTTTCTTCCTCTCTCCCTTCTTTCTTCTTTTTTTTCTTTTCCCTACTGGCTGGAAATTAACATGTTTTAGTCTTCTTTCTTAGACATTTTTGTATGCATGTTTAAATTAATATAGTCTTGTCAACATTTTTAATACTTCTAAAATATTTTTGCTCTTTCAACTCCTTTCTGACTCATTTACTATGGTTGTCAAAATTCTTTGTTCTTTCTTAATTTTTTTTTAAAAAAGATTTTATTGGGGAATTGGGGGAGGGGAACAGCGTTGGGGAATCAGGGAAGGGGAACAGACAAGTTGCTGTCTTCTTGTTCTTCAGTCTAGTTGTGGAGGACCTTGTTTCACTGGCCCATGTTGGTATCGTCATTGCATTCTTCCCAGATGAGGCAGATCGGTCGCCAGCCTCTGGATGGTCGCTCACCGTGGCTATTGGAAGCTCACGCTGGCTGCCAGCCAGTCACGCTGGCTGCCGGCCACTCACTGTAGCCTATGGCAACCCACTGCAGCAGGGGCTGCAGCCTACACCTTCTCCGGGGCTCACATAGCTCAGCTCCAGGTGGAGCTGCTGTTAGCTGTGAAGGGCAGTGTCACTGGCCCTCATATGTGGGATCTGAACTGGGCCGCTGGTGTCCCAACCCAGCTCTTAACCAATGCACCACTCAGCCGGCCCGACAATCACAATTTTTTATTGTTCCTTGTTTTGGTTGTTTCTCTTACTTTACTGACAGCTCAGCCATGCTTTAAAAGAGATGTTTCTTCTATTTTAGGAAGCTTTTTCAGGCATTGTGCTCAAGAAAATGTTTTTCTGCAAAATATACTCAACCGTATAACAAAAAATGGAAACCCCTCATTCTCTCTTTCATACATTTCCACCAGGAATTTGTCCCACTGCTTGCCGAAAGTTCTCTCTCGAAGGCCACCCACGATATCCACTTGCCAAATCTAATATTCATTGGGCTGGGTTCATGTGCTGTACAACCTCAGCAGTATTTGACAGTTCGATCTCTTTCTTCTTGAGAAACTTTTTGTTTTGTTTTTTACTTTGCTTCGGTTCACTATGTTTTAAAGTAAACTAGATAGATTACTTCCTTCCCATGTCACCTATTTCTATTCCTTTGCTGAGTCTGTCCCCTTTCTCAGGGCTCAGGAATCAGACTGTTTTTCTTCTCAGTTCATGCTCTTGATGGTTTCATTCACCTGAGCCCTGACCCCCGAGTTCCAGAATTGTGGGCTTCCACTTGAGGAGTCATGAGATCTCAACACATGTCTAAAATCAAAATTTTTATTTTCTTCCTCAAACTCAGTCCTCCCAATGTCCCTTGATCTCATGAAATGGCTCTCTCACCTTTCTAGCTGTCTGGCCCCTAGCCTAGAACTAATGGTTAATTCTGCTCCCTCCCTCACGCCCTGCATCCTACCATCAGCAGTCTCCTGGACTTACTTTCACAGCATGGCTAGAGTAGAACCACTTCCTACCACCATTCTTTCATATCTGAATATCTTCACTCTCTTACTGTTCTCCCAGCTTTGCTGTTGCACCTTGCTCTGTATTCTATACCAAGCAGCCAGAGTAGATTTTAAGATTACGAGACAAATTATTCCATGTTCCTACTCACAACTTTCCAATGTATCTCCATCACATTCACAACTCAATCCAGTCCTCTTCCATAGAATCTGATATGACCGGACTCATGCCTTTTTCTCTGACCATATTTTCTTCTGCTTGCTCCGCCCCCGTCTTCAGTCTCAAAGCTTTTCTCTACTTCTCAAACTTGCCCAGCTCAGGCCTGATGGAGGGCCCATTCCAACTCCTCTTCTCCCTTAGATAATCCACTGGGTTACTCATTCACACAATCCCCAACTCATGGTTGACTTCTGCTTCATTATTTCCATAGTCCTTTTCACTCGAAGCATTGGTATAACTTGTATATTTACTAAGAGGTGTTTACCATCCCACTAGAATGCCAGTTCTGACAAGGTGAAACATGTGTCCTGTGTCCTAGGACAATGCCTAGAACATAGAACATTAAGAAATATGAATGAATGAATGAATGAATGAATGAATGAATTGAAATTCTTCCATTTGAAAATGTCCATGAGTAACAGCTGTGACATAAACCCTTGTGGAAACTGACATGCACACTGGTGGCATCAAGTTCGAGCTCTTCTATTCTTGTAAGTTTTGTATTTAAAGAGTTCTACATCTCCACGGAGCTCAGAAGAACTGGAGTTACATTACTTCGCTTTTGTAATGTTCCCGCTTGTGCCAAGGTTAAGCTTAAACATGCCACAATTTTACTCTAGCTTTATTCAGTATTTTTTGATTTTCAGATTATATCTAAAAACACAAAGACCTCATAGGAATCAACAGAAAAGGAAATAAAATGAAACTTCAAGTTAAAATAGGTAATTAAAATACAAGAAACCCCAGAGAACGCTAGACGAGGTGAAACGTAACTTTTCAATTTCACTTATTTAATAAAACTTAACTGTATTTCTTGAAGTTTATCATCAAACTTTGAAATAAAAAATAAGAGATATAGTTAAATTACCTATAATTACAATTACACGTGACAAAATTATTTTTAAATAGAACATTTATTAGGTACTAAAATGTTCTTTATGTTTTCAGTGCTATGTATGCATCTTCAGAAATACAGCCATGATAGTTATATCAGTCTCGCCCTAACCAAGAGAAAAAGAAAATTTCAAATGTCTTTTGCAAAATACATAAGAAAATGGCACTACTCAAAATTATTCTGACTTAAAAATACATAATGTGCTTCAGTTATTTGAAAGGAAAAATCACCGACTCTATGGTACTGAACTATACTAGTGTTTAAAACTTGCAGTTAAGCAGGGTCTGAAAATCACTCAAATGTATATGATATTCTCATTTGTAGGAAAATTTGTCAAGTTGTATTTATTCCCTTAAGAGTCATTTATGCACATCGCCTCGCCCTTTGTCGAATACAATAAATACTGGTTTCAAGTTTCATTACTTATTACTCATTGAAATGACCTGCTGTTCTGCATTTTTTCGAACTTTCCAATTAGCATGTACTCTCCACAGTGATGCAATTAAATCAGGGGCCGCACAGAATATAATAGTGAGAGTGAATTTGCTCCGATATTGTATATCGCATCCGCACTTTGAGGAGGGCTGGTGTTCTTGCCTTTCCAGTAGTGGATAATTAGCTCACTTAGGTGGACCTCTGTAAACTCTGACTGCCTTTTCAACTGCAGCTCCCTGGCCTGAGCACGGCCTGGGGCTTCAGGAATAGGTGATCTAAGTGTCATGGCAGCAGTTGAACTTTTGATTCTAGAACTCAGCCAGGTGATGTTGCCAAGCGTATAAGCTGGAGCAAGTAAGGCTGAACAACATTTCCCGACTCAACCTAGGTCCCGAGTGTTAGGAAATCTTTCTGTAACCAACAACCCTGGGAAACGTATCGTGTTGCTCCATCTTTCTCCTGAGGCTTTTAGTGGCTAATGAACCAAAATATGTTACAGATTAAATAATAAGAGGTTTTACAAAATTGTATCTGATGATAAGAAATAATAAACTGAGATTTTAAAGATGTGTATCCCAGGCTACAAAGTTGGTGGTGAAGCTGACACTTGGGTCTTTTTTCCTGAGCATAAGAAGAAAATACATTTTCTTTTTTCTTTCTTTCTTTCTTTTTTTTTCTTAAAAGATTTTATTGGGGAATTGGGGGAGGAGAACAGCGTAGGGGAATCGGGGAAAGGGAACAGACAAATTGCTGTCTTTTTGTTCTTTAGTATAGTTGCAGAGAACCTTGCTTCACTGGCCTATGTTGGTATCATCATTGCTCTCTTCCTGGATAAGGCAGATCGGTCGCCGGTCTCTGGATGGTCACTCACCGCGGCTATTGGTAGCTCGCACTGGCTGTCGGCCGCTCACTGTAGCCTATGGCAGCCCACTGCAACAGGGGCTGCAGCCTACACCATCACTGGGGCTCGCACAGCCCAGCTCCAGGTGGAGCTGCTGTTAGCTGTAGAGGGCAGTGTCACTGGCCCTCACATGTGGGATCTGAACTGGGGCCGCTGGCATCCCAAAACCAGCTCTTAACCACTGCGCCACTCGGCCGGCCCGAAAATACATTTTCTAAAATATCTCAGGATGTACTCTACATAAGGGCTCCTGTAGCTTTAACGTGCATTTGAATCACCCGGGGAAGTGTGTTAACATAAAGATTCTGACTCATTTGAGGGGAGAGCCAGAGTTCCTGCATTTCTAACACATAACCGGGGGATGTGGACGGACCCCTCTGATCAGGAGACTACGCTGTGAATAGCAAGGTTCTATTGTTTGCAAACTTTGCTTTGTAAAGTGTCAGAGAGTAAATATTTTAGGCTCTGTGGGCCATACATACTGAACCCTGCCATTTCAGTGTGAAGCAGCCTGAGAATATGTGAGTGAATATGTAAGTACAAAAATCGGTGGGGGCTGGATTTCACGAAGGCGCCAGGAGTTTGCAGACCCCTGCTCTGCTTGAGTCTATTCTTTCTTTATCCAGTAATCTTTCTCTATATCCTTTCAATGAACATGAAATCATCTTACAATCTATAATTTGCAATTTTTTTTCATATTCTGTTATTAGGTCTTTGTTTTACTTTTGTTTTCACTTTTTAAAAATTACTGGTGTGCCCCTTCTGCTTTTTTATGTATCACTGAGGGTGATAAAATATTTGTAGACAACTTACATAACCTTACGATATAAGATAGGATGTATTAGGTGCCACTGTGTGATAGTGATATCTATTTAATTATAGGAAACCTGGAAAATATGCAGAAATCCAAGAAGAAAATAAAACTTATGCTCATGCCACCACTTGTGCACTAGGTCCCATCGAATCTGGCCTCCTCAATAACATTGCTTTGGCAACCATATCTGTTCCTTCTCTGAATCCTCAAAATTTTTATACTTTCCTGCATCATTCTCACAAGTCTTCAAACATGATGCTGTGCCCCTCCTGTTCACAGATATTCTCTTGGCCATCTCTTTCCATCCATTTCTCCTTTATCTCCGCTCCTTTACATCAAATTCCTCCCATGAAAAACCTTTGTTGCTGCCCTCACTTCTTTCTATTAAGTTTTTGCCCTATTTGCTTTATCTGTCCCTGTAGAGTCATTTTTACTGAATATTTTAAGCGGAAGTTGCATGACATTTTACCCCCTAATACATCATCATGTACCACCTGAGGACAAGAACCTGAGATCATTGTGGTGTTATTGTCTTTATGATACCCAAGAAAATTAAATGAATGCATTCATGTCATCTAATAAAATCTCTATTCAAACTTTCTGTTTTCCTTAAATTCACTCCAGGCAGCCCTTTGCTCCCACCACTTCACGAACACCAATGCTCATCAAAGTTCACAACTATCTCCAGATTGTCAAAACCAACAGCTACTGATAAGTCTTCATTCTCCTTGAGGCAGCAGTTGTTTTTGTCAGAATTGGTTATTATCTCCAAGTATGAAGCAACCCAGGGCTAAGTCCACACACTTCTTACTCCCTACGTGGGGAACTGTCCCATGGAGTTAAATATAAACATATACTAAATGACTTCCAATTTATACGACTCTCCTGAACTCGATTCACATATCCAATTCCTTATCTGACATCTTCATTTGGCTTTCTAAGAGACATTTCCAACTTATTTTGTCCAAAAATGAGTTCCTAGTGCCCCCCTCCATATATATTTTCCCCCATGAAATTTCCCAGTTCAGTAATTTACAACTTATCTATTCTTCTAGCACAAGATCAGAACTTTGGAGCAGTTCTTGACTTCTTTCTCTCTCTCTCTCTCTCTCTCTCTCTCTCTCTCTCTCTCTCTCTCTCTCTCTCTCTCTCTCTCTCTCTCTCATCTTACAGACCCTATCCATCAGTAAATCCTAAACAAATTCAATATCTGACTACCCCTTGCCAGTTCCCATGCTGGAACTTGGGTGCCAGCCAACACGATCCCTCGCTTAAATAACTATCCTAATCTTCAGACCATTCTTCCTTCTCTCATCCTTGACCCCTGTTCTCTCTGTTATTAGCACAACAGCCAGAGTGATGATTTTAAAACATAAACAAGATTTTGTCATGTTCAGACTACTCCACTGGCTTCTGATCTTTCCAGGGTGAAGAGAAAGTCTTTGCAACGGTCTACAGTACCCTGGGTCCCAGAGCTGGGTGTAAACTCAAATCCACAAACTTTGTTCTTCCGTATTGGCTTAGTTCTGTTCTTGGCTTGTTCATATGCACTTGAGTGTCAGCTTGTCAATTTGTGTACACATACACACACCTACAAACACCTACACTTACCTACTGGGATTTTGAATGGCATTAAATTGAATCTGTAGGTGATTTGAGGGAGAACTGACCTTGCTACATTATTTAAGGGTTTTATATAATTTGTATAATATTAAGGAAGATTCTAGTTTTCTGACAGCTAAACCCCCTTTTAGCCCAGGAATGAATGTTGAGTATTATTGAATGTCTTTTCAGCACCAAAAATGCTTATATAATTTTTGTTCCTTGTCTCTCATATATGACTACATATTAATAGGGTTTACTTATACTGATACTTCATAATCTTACTAGAATAGACCCTGCTTAGATGTTTTTATTACTTTATTAATAACATTCCAGATTTGTTTTGTAGTATTTCATTAAGAATGTTCTTAAATAAATTCTATCTTTAGTTTCCCTGTCAGCTTTTGCTAAAGGGTTATGTTATTTTCTAGAAACAAATTAAAGTGGCTTTCTTCGTTTTCTATACCCTGGAACTATGTCTAGGAGACAATTATTTGTTTTTTGTAAATTTGGAAGAAATTATAATTCCAAATGAATCTAAAAATTCTCCTTAGGAAATCTGGAATACTGGTTAGTTAATGTCTTTTGTTATCATTGTCCTCTTAAACCATTGAAGTTTGGGAAAATAGTTGTATTAATTTATATTTTTCTAAAACATTAAGTATTTCAGTAAGCTTTTAAAAACTATTAGCGTGGACTATGCTCTCTTATGTTCCTATATATCTGTTTATTTAGAGCTGTTTTTTACTTATATATTTGATATATTGACTTACATACTTAATTACATTTAGGAGCTTCTCAGCTACATCAAGCTTTTCTAATATTTTTAACGAGGTGATTATTTTAAATTTATTTATTAGCTTTTTAAAATATATATATTAACTTTTGCTATAACCCTCATTCATTCTTTCCTATGGCTAATCTCATATTTGTGATTTTTAAAACTTCTTCTAACTATAAGCAATTTATTGCTGCTGAATAATAAAAACTTTCATCAGCTCAACATCTCAGCTTTTACATCACTGATTCAGTGTTTACAGTATGGATTCTTTACTGCTTTTAAAGCAGTTTTAAAATTAGTTATTGTATCTTTTGTTTCCTTTCATTTTTTCCTTATCTCATTCAGCTCCTTTCCCCCTTCTGTCTGGCTCCCTGATCACTCCTTTTTATATCTGTCTATTGTCTTATCCTCTCATCTTTCATCTCTTGTTTCATGGTGTTCATTTCTGTTCCTTTTTACTGTAAGACAAAGCAGCCCCTTTCTGAAATCTGCTTCTATATTCTGTGGTAGTTTATTTTTCAAGTTGGTTCTTCCTCTCATTTGGAGGGGCTGTGCTCACCTCATCTTATTACGCACAGTATTTCTGTAGACTACATGTTTTGATTAATTTTCCATTTTTCCTAACACTGAATGATGAGACATTATCAATATCCAGCATTTCCCCCAAACTGAGCAGGTGTGCTTCTCTTTTTCCTTCACTGTGCAGTTGCTGCCAGTGCTCACTGGATCTGGTAGGAAGCCCACAAATGCAAAAAAAAGGCCCAGTCATATTATGGGAGAGCACAGCTGTGGATTTATATTATTTATGTAATTGTTGATTTTTAATTAAAAAAAAAGTTTCCATGAATAAACGCAGTGGAATTGTAAGACTCCATGACATTAAATTAAGAGCGAAGGAAACTGCCTCTTTTTGAGTTGTTGTATCTCGCTCTTTACTTCTGACATCATAGTTTTCACTATTCAGACACTCTGGCACTACAGAAAGTGGAAGGTCTCATGTCACCATCTGTCAGTTACATCTTTTTTAAAACAAGGCACATACATGGTCTGGGCGGAGACTCGCTGTTTTGCAGACCCCGTGCACAGATGTTCTAGGGCTCATTCCGATGAGTGTGCAAGTCCTGACACATTCAGGGTGAAGCTGAAGAGCGCTTGTGACAGAAGTGTATGGAGCATCTGGAAATGTCACCCTGCACATCTAGGGGGAATGAGACTTTGGGCAGAGGTTCAAAAATCAACCATGAATATATGTGAAAACAGCATTTGGAAATCAATTTGTACACCTGCTTTCTACTCTGCAGCCAGTAGTCTCACTAGAAATGTCACATCTTCAGCAGAAATTTTGCAAAGAGAGAAACATAAGGGGATGGACATAAATATACAGAAGCTGAAAAAGTAGCTCTAGGGTTTTGATATGTCAGCCTATCTCTATTTTCTTCTGATATCTGCACTTTACTCGCAGAATTGTGAATACAGATTCATGTCTGCATTTATATAGAATTCAGTCAATTTCCAACAGAGCCTCAGCAAGGAATGCATTTGCTGTCTTTTTTTAGATTTTAAAAATTGCACTAAATCTTGGGAATTAATTGTCAAAATGGTGATGCAATGTAAAAATTGCAAATTATATATACAAATGAAAATGTATGGCTTATAGGTTTGTATTGTACTATTACTCTTCCAGCTAAATCTACTCTTTTTTTTTAAACAGCCTACCCTAATAATAATCTAAAATACTATATATAGCACATTATTTGGCATATAAGTGAATGAGCCTTTGCATTTTGTTATTTCCCATCTCCAGCCCTTGAAATTCAGGCTTAATATTGAAGGACTGGAAGCTTTTTATTCTGTAGTGTGAATTGTGCAAGTGTCTATGTACAGGCACAATCCATTTTAAATATCCGCAAATTTCCCTAAAGTCCCAAGTGGTTTCCTTGGCAACAAGGCTGCTGAAATGTAAAGGGCCAAGGTAGTTAGGATATTGCCTATCGTTTTCCCTCTCTAGGTTATTTTAAATAGCTGCAATTTTCTTTGCACATCTGAAAAAAGAAATCCACAGTGGTTGGAGATACAGAGGTGAATATGAGAGACATTAGAGAATTGTAGTACATCACAGTCTAATTTGGGTGGACAAATTATTACTTTCAGTACTCCCTGATTTGTAGAGCACCATTTTTATAAGCCAAATTGTAGTACAAACGAAGAGCAAACCATAAATACATCAGAATAATTTTTAGATAAAATGAGATAAAATATCGACAAGTAGCTTTTCACAATAGAGGCAGTGATTAATAATGACAAGGTATCTATGCAAATTCTTTTCAATTCACCAGGAGTAGCATGCATCTAATGAGGCCCGACCTTGGTACAATAAGGAGAAGGAAATTAAATGCAATGAGGTGGACGAAAAATATTCTCTAGAGCCCTTCCACTATATGTGGATCTGATGAATTATTTTGAAAGCTCTTGATAAATTATTTCAGGTATTATCATTTCCTCTTATTTATCAATCTGCCTTTCACTACACTTCTTCACATTGTTTAGCACGGTGTAGTAATTATTTATTCTTAGAGGAGTCCATGGGATACATACCATAGGATTCCCAAAGCAAAGGGATATCTCCCACTGGTAAAATTTTGGGGATCAACCTGCAAAATTTTCCTTCCAGTTTCTCCAACAATGTCTCCATTCCTCATAGCTGCATGAGTGCCCTAGTACTAAAGGGCATGTCTATAAGATGGTGGGGATAGGCTTCTCTCTGTTGGAGGGGGAGGTACAGAGAGGTAGAGGGGAAAGGCTCCAATGAACCATACTGTATTGGAATAGAGTCAAAGATCAGTATAAGCTTATGTTTAGCTTAATATAAATATAGCTATATTGATACAGAAATAACTTACAGATACGTATGTATACATGACTTAAGTGCAGATACATATATGTATTTCCTAGCTCAGTCCACTGAGAGAACATAGACTCAATGACCCTCCAGAAGCAATGACCAAATCCAGTGTCCATATCTTGGTTTCTAATAACATTTGCCACTAAAAGCAAACAGAACTCCTTGGAGAAATGGTTATGTCTAGGGATGGGCCAGGGAATACACAGGTGAACCTAGAGCATCTCATAGTACCTTAAAATAAAGAAGCAAGCACAGGAAAACATAAGGATTGGGGGATGTCAAAGGGACACTGATGACAACCTTGAAGAGCTCCCAATGGGTCTCAATAATGTGGTATTGGGTTATGACTCAAAGTATAAAGTAAATATCTATGAGTTACTACAGAAGTAATTAAGTGATTAAATAAAATTTTTAAATGAAGGAAAAGAGGCAAATCTCCTGTAGAGAAGAATTTGAAATAATTTATGTAGATATTTCCCTCTTAGGGTGGTGAATGTTAACTTTCCAACCCTTGAGTGTAAGTTGTGCTTTAGTTACTTGTTTCCAAAGACAGGAGACTGGAAAAAGAGAATATAGTCATTTCATAATGAAGAAACCTGTCAAAAAATACCTTGGTCAGGTGAGCAAAGTTACTATAATGAGTCATAATTCATTTGATAACATGTACCCTTAAAATGATGTGATCATATCGACTCTGTGATCTTTCTCTCAAAATTCTTCACTACAAATTATTCATGGGAAAAACACCGATAGGCCCCACTTGAAGGATATTCTACAAAATCACTGACCAATATTCTTCAATATTGTCAAGGCCATCAACCAAGGAAAATATGCAAAAATTTCACAGACCAGAGGAGGCTAAGGAGACATGATAACTAAATATAACATGGTATCCTACATAACATCCTAGATCAGAAAAAAAGGGCTTTTGGGGAAAAGTAATAAAACATGAATGAAGTTTGGAGTTTAGTTCATTACAATTGACTGATATTGATTTATTACCTACGACAGATTACACCATGAGGTGTACCATGTTAACAATAGGTGAAATGGGGTACAGGTTATGTGTAGCACCAAGGGAGAGAAAAAACTCCGACAAGACTGGCACTAAAATCTTATTTAACATAATCACATAATCACGTACATGTAATCGCATACATGTGATTATTTTATGGCCTTATTTTATGGTGATCCTGGTCTGAGGAGTGTCTATGGAAGGTACAATCTACATTGAGAAGGTCAAGGACATTAGAGGCAAAGGAAAGAGAGGTGTTCAGATAAGAGTGACGGAAGGACACAGCCAGAGCGGTCCTAGTGAAATACAAAGCCAAGTTTTAAAACAGTGGAAAAACAGAGAGAGAGAGAGAGAGAGAGAGAGAGAGAGAGAGAGAGAAATGCATATCGATAACTGCACTTAGAATGGTGCATTGTATTTCATGCAAATCATGCCCATAAAGATATGTAAAATTAAAATATAAAACCATGAAACTCCTGCTATGATCTGAGCATTTGTGTCCCTACCAAAATTTATATGTTGGAATCTCCATGCCCAAAGTGATGGTATTAAGAAGTGGGGCTTTTGGGAGGTGATGAGGTCATGCATGAAGATGACTCCTTTCTAAAAGAGGCCCAGGAAGCTCCTTCACCCTTCCTGCCATGCTGTCTCCCACACAGCGAGAAGTCTGCAGTCTACAGCCTGGAGGAGGGTCCTCACTCACCGGAACCCAGCCCTGCTGGCACCCCGACTTTGGATTTCCAGCCTTCAGAACTGAGAAATTAATTTCTGTTGTTTATAAGTTGCCTGGTCTTTTTTTTTTTTTTTAAATATAGCAACTGAACTGACCAAGACAGCTACTTACAAAACTCTATGAAATGCGTTTTCTAAAGGAGTAAAACTAACCAAAATGTACCTCAAAATAGAAGGTCTAAATCACCAAAGAGGAAAAAGAAAAAATGAAGTATGAAATAGCCCAGACCCATATGTAGTCACAGATGAATTCTGACAACCCTTTCAAGGTCAGCAATCACAATTCTAATTCAACTCGTTTATACTATAAAAATGATATAGTTTCCAAATTTATGTTACTTAGAGTATATACTATTGATTTCCCAAATCTGCCAAAGAGCAAAGGCCCCCCAAATAACACTACAGACCAATCTTACTTATGATTATCAATATAAATATCTCAGATAAAACATAGCCAACAGGAAACATAGCCCATTAAAAACATTATACAGCATGTCCATGTGGTGTTTATTTCAAAGATGCACAAGTCATATAGTATTAGGAGATTCATTAGTATTCATCGCATTAACAGAACAAGGACAAAATAATATATGGTCATCTCTGTAAATGCAGAAAACAGAGTTGGCAAAATTTATTACCCTTTTATGTTTAAAACTCCTCAGTACAATAGCATTGTGTGGCTACTTACTTAACATAACCAAATATATACCTCAGACCAAAAGTCAGCATCCTAATGTGAAAACAGGGATAGGTTTTTCTTCTGAAGTAGGAATAAGACAAAGAAGCCAACTACCGGGCCGGCCAAGTGGCGCGGTGGTTAGGAGCTGGCTTGGGAAGCCATTGGCCCCGGTTCGGGTTCGGGTCCCACATATGAGGGCCAGTGACACTGCCCTGGAAATTAAAAAAAAGAAGCCAACTACATAACACTGTAGATAAGAAGCAAGGTAGTTAGAAAATAGAAAGGAATTAGAGGCCAAAGAACTGGAAGGGGAGAGAAAATGCTGTGTCTATTTGTATATGATGGGATAATACATTGGAAAAGCCCAAAGAAATCCATGGAGAAAACTATTACAAAAACTAAGATAATTTGATACACTAGTAAATTATTAAGTCAATATACAAAATCAGTAGTCTTCATGTAAACTATTAAAAAAGGATAAAATCTAAAATAGAAGACATTTTTATATGAGATATGATATATACAGTATTAACTTCACAAGAAACATTCAAACTGTCTTAAAATTTTAAAATATTTGAGTTGTGCAAGATAGAGTTGAATAAATGTAAAGATTTAACATGCTTTTGAGTAGTAAATCTATCTATCTATCTATCTATCTATCTATCTATCTATCTATCTATCATCTATCTATCTATCTATCTCTATCATCTACCAGATTTTTCAGTTACTTTATAAATATGACATAATCCTAATAAACATACAATTATGTTTTTGTTTCTCAAAAGCTAAAAGAGCACTTTGATTTAAAAATTAAGTTTATCTGCAGTAACAGATAAGCAAGGACAACCAGGAATAACCTGATATAGAAATGTATTGGGGAGGAGTAATGGAGGATGGTTAGCTCTATTTGATATTATAAAACATCAAAATTAAACAATGCAATACTAACACATGCCTAGCCTAAAAAAAAAAAAAATCAATGTTGAAAAAAATTCATAAATACACTCAATTTTGTATTAAAATATGGCTTCTAAAATCAGTGAAGATAATATTAATGGGTGATCACATTTTTAGAAAGATAACATATTTATCTGAAATGAGGCAAATGAGAAAAAATCCCACATTCATCAGAAATTTCTATGCAAAATGTGAGAGCATAAAGATTCTAGAAGAAAAACATCAATGCATGCTTCTATTACATGAGCATAGAGAAGTATTTCAGGACTGACTGAGTAGCGTGTTGGTTAGGAGTTGGCTTGAGGAGTAGGACCCCGGTTTGAATCCCACATTAGGGTCAGTGACACTGCGCCCTCTACAGCTAAGATGGTGAACAACAGCTTGACCTGGAGCTGGGCTCTCATGAGTTGCTGGTGACTGCATAGGTTGCAGTGGGGCTGGCCCACAGCAGACATGAGCTTTCGTGAGCTGCTGTGAGCCTCCGTGAGCTGCCGTGAGCAGCTGTCCAATGGTCAGTGAGAAACTGCCTCTCCCAGGAAGAGCGCAATATGGGCCAGTGAAGCGACGTCCTCCACAACTAGACTGAAAACAAAATGACAGCAACTTCTCTGTTCCCCTTCCCCAATTCCCCAATGCTGTTCCCTTTCCCTGATTCCCCAATAAAATCTTTAAAAAAAATATTTCATAACTTTTTCAAATCCATAAACAATAAGGAAAGCAGTTTATAACTTTGACTACATGTATGTTGAAATAAACTAAAAAATTTACCAAAAAAAGTGTCTTTATAGTATATTAATAAATGTTCAGGGTCGGCTGAGTGGCACATTGGTTAAGAGCTGGTTTTGGGATGCCAGCGGCCCCGGTTCGGATCCCACATATGAGGGCAAGTGACACTGCCCTCTACAGCTAACAACTGCTCCACCTGGAGCTGGGCTGTGCGAGCTCCCGTGACGGTGTAGGCTGCTATAGGCTACAGTGAGTGGCCAGCAGCCAGCATGAGCGGCTGGCAACCAGTGTGAGCTGCCAATAGCCGCGGTGAGTGACCAACCACAGGCCGGCGACAGATCTGCCTCATCCTGGAAGAGCGCAATGACGATACCAACAGTGAAGCAACATCCTCCACAACTAGACTGAAGAACAAAGAGACAGCAACTTGTTTGTTCCCCTCCCCCAATTCCCCAGTAAAATCTTTAAAAAATAAAATAAAATAAATGTTCAACTATATTTAAATTAATAAATGTTCAAGTCACTCATAATAAGAGAAATACAAATTAAAAGTTCACTAATATACCATTTCTCAGAGAGTCAGACATTTGACAATAGAAAATGTTGGTGAGTTGGTAGTAAAATCAGCATTATTTCCGGTGGCCATGAAAAAATGCAGAGCTTTAATGGAGAGGTATTTGGATAATATCTAATAATATTGTTATCTGTATTTATCCTTTGATACAGCACTCTCACTACTAGAAACCTATTCTTAACTTACACTAACAAATATATGAGAGATATATGCAGAAGACTATTATTGCAGTACTATTCAAAAGAGCAAAAGACTTAAAACAGCTTTATAATATCTACCCCCAGTGTACTGGAATATATGAAATTACAGCCACTCAATGAGATACAAAGTAGCTAAAAAACTAGTTCTATACAAGTGTGAAGTAATTATAGTGCACATTACTAAAAACCCATAAAACCCAGAAAAAGATCCCTATAATATATTACTGTTTTTCCAAGCAACATTGTTAGATACAAATACACAAGACAAATTTGCTTATGCCAAAATATAAAAGGGGAATGGGGGGAGGGAAAATTACAATAGTCAAGAAATGGTTATTATATGAGGGGGAAATGAAATGTGTGTGTGTGTGTGTGTGTGTGTGTGTGTGTGTGTGTGTGTGTAAGCAATAGAAGCTAGACTTTTCTGAATATGCCTGTTTATTCTGAATATAAACAGATTTGACTTTGGAATCATGTAAATATTTTATATAATTAAAAATACATTTAGGAAAAAGTGTCATCTATAAAGATCTAAAGCAAAATGAAACTAGTGAACCTAATCATACTGATCACCTAACCAATAACCATTAACGAGCAACTGTTTCAAGACAGCTTAAAATCCAGTAGTTAGACTAAATATTCCTAGTTTATATATCATCAGGAATAAAATGCAAACAAAACCCAAAAGCAAGAAGATATTTAACCTCTTTTCAATAATCAAATTTTGGAGGCGGTCTTAGTATTGTAATTCTGAGACTATTATATGTATATTGTGAAATTAAAAAAATGACTATGGTGGTATCATTGAGAAAGTGGATTTTCACTTAGGCAAAACAACATACAAAAATAAGATTAAAAACCTTAAGTAAATTTCTTATAGTCCTAAATTCAAATAAAATATGAAAGTAATATTTTATAATATATTTTATTTTTAAAAACTGTTTTCTAGCATCCTTCACCAAACAGGCCCAGAAACAATAAACAAGCCAGTAATAATAAAAACCCAGTCCCAAGATTTTAGTGTCTAAATGCCATTTCTACCAGTGAGGAATCACACCTCCTTGGAGAAATGGCAGATTCCAGATTTAGGAAATGTAATATATAAAATAATCCTGGAAAATTTTGTCATACTACAAAGAAAAAAAGACTACAAAGATTTCTAGAGTCAATGTCAAAGAACTCTATTACAAACTTTATTGGAGCTTCAGTATATATAACAATTATATGTGCAGCCACCATGGAAGCCAGTATGAAAGTTCCTCAAAAAATTAAGAATAGAATTACCATAAAACCCAGCAATCCCTCTTTTGGGTATCTACCCAGGCAACTTGAAAAAACGTATTCATAAAGATATATGTATCCCTGTGTTTACTGCAGTATTAGTCACAGTAATCACTCATGGAAACAACCTAAGTGTGTTTTCATGGATGACTGGATAAAGAAGACATGGTATGGGCCAGCCGAGTGGCACATTGGTTAAGAGTTGGCTTGGGACACCAGCTCTGAGCAGCAGGGCCCCAGTTCGGATCCCACATTAGGGCCAGTGATGCTGCACCCTCTACAACTAAGATGGTGAACAACAGCTCGACCTGTAGCTGGGCTGCCGTGAGTTGCAAGGGTCAGTATAGGCTGCAGCCCTTGCTGCAGTGGGCTGCCATGAGCTATTGTGAGTGGTCATCAGTCAGCGTGAATGGCTGGCAGCCAGTATGAGCTACCAAGAGCCACCGTGAGCGGCCGTCCAATGGCCGGTGACCGATCTGCCTCACCCAGGAAGAGCGCAATAATAATACCAACATAGGCCAGTCAAGTGACGTCCTCCACAACTAGACTGAAGAACAAAAAGACAGCAACTTGTCTGCTCCCTTTCCCTGATTCCCCAATGCTGTTCCCTCCCCTAATTCCCCAATAAAATCTTAAAAAAAAAAAATGGTGCATTGATACAATAAAATACTACTTAATCACAAAAAAATGATGAAATATTGCCATTTGCAACATCATGGATGAATTGTTGAGATTATTATGCTAAGTGAAATAAGCTAGACAGAAAAAGTTGAGAACCATATGATTTCACTCATATGTGGAATATAAAACTGAAAGCAACAAACAAACAAACAAACAAACAAACAAACAAACTCATAGGCACAGACAATAGTACGGTGGTTACCAGAGGGGAAGGGGGATGGGGGAGGATGCAGAGGGTAAAGAGGGTCAAATATATGGTGATGGAAGGAGACTGACTTTGGGTGGTGGACCCACCCTGAAATATACAGATACTGTATTATAGAATTATACACCTGAAACTTATACAATGTTATTAACCAATGTTACCCCAAAAGTTTAATTAATAAAATGAACAACAAAAATCAAAACCTAAAACACCATTTATCACCTTTGAACAGTGTGACTGTTCATCCTAATTTACCAAGGGAGGCAGATGCCTGATTCTGTTATCCAAGGGCAGACGCCTGATTCTGTTATCCAAGAATAATTATTAATAGTGTCTCTTTTCACTTAAAATTGCCTAGCTTTGAACAAGGATGCCAGAAAACCAACATATTCAATAAAAATTTGGCAAATAAAGGGAAAGAAATACTTTCTCCTGACTTTTTGTTTTTCTTTTTATAAAACTGTACTTCAGGATAACTAACCAATGGTTGAGACAAGGGTTTTCATTATGGAGTATTTAAGCTAACTAATGAATGAAGATTGATAGAACTTTTAAGTAACCAGTTTTTTTCACCTTTATTTGATAAATGACTATCTATAAAGGAGATGACAAAACATTATATCAATTCTTTTAGAATTATTCCACATCACTTATATGTTTTGCCAAAACTTAAACCTTATCAAGTTTTAAAAAAATATTTTCTCATCACCAGTTTAAAGGATATATAAGGGAGACATAAACATGTCAAAGAAAATCCTATAGAGGTGATTGGCAAACTCCAGACTGAGAAACTATAGTCCCAAAATCCAGTTTCTTGAGAGGTTTCGACAAGGAGGAAATAAAGGAAGAGACAGGGGATCCTCTAAGTTAAATGAGACTTAAGAAACATATTGACCCATTACAGCATACAAAGTTAATTTGGATATGGTTGTCCACTAACTCTTTAAAATATTATCGGACAATCATGCAAACCAAGTGGATATTTAATGATATCAAGGAAATACAAAAATTTAGGTGAAAAATGTATTGAACTACATTTCGAAAAGCCTTTCCACTTTAGAAATACACACTGATATATTTATGGATCAAATATATGTGGTCTGGAGTTTTATTTAAAATAATGCTAGGTGGTGAACACACAACATGATATATATAGATGATGTATTACAGAATTGTACACTTGAAACCTATGTAACTTTACCAACAAACTTTAATTTAAAATAGTAATAATTGGAGGGTGGGGGTGTAAAAGTTATAGATAAAATCTTTGGAGATACATGTTTGTAATTATTGAAGCTGTATGATAGTTGAGTGATAGGTATGTTTGTGCATGGTATTTATATCATTATCTCCACTTTTATATATGCTTAAAAATTTTTATAATAAAATATTTATCCAAAAGTGCAGGAAAAAACTGAATACCTGTTTGTCCACTGAACAGCTGTGTATCTTCATTGAGACAGGTCATGCTTCTCTTGACTCAAGGAGACTGAGCTGGAGATTAGCAGAGAGGGACATCTCTCCCATCCACGAAACATCTTGTTCGCATCCACTCAGACCTGAAAGGGAGAATGAAGTCCATTCATGTAATTCCCAGACACTGCAGTCTAATAAAGTAAAAATTCCTTCAGAAATAGGCTTTTCTTTGTAATCCCTTATTAAGTGGTAATACTATTTTTCCCCTAAATGGAAAGTCATTTAAATATTCAATAACTGGTTAAATGTACTCATATAGGGCCTATTTTTGGAATACAGAAGTGAAAAATTATATCTGAACACAAATTCTTTTCAGCTAAACTCAAGATGGCAAAATAATAATTTAAAAAGGCTTAAAGAGCCATTAAACTTATTGCTTCTTAGAGCATGAGGAAGATACTGATACTTTAATAATTTGTGTTAAAATATTAAAATACTCTGCCACCAAGCTTAATCACCACCCAGTTTAAGGAATCTCTTTTATCAGAGCATTCATCTTACAAGAGCATATTATAAATACTACCATTTAAAATATCTTTTATTTAGTATATTAGTATATTGTGTAGATAATAATATTCCCTTTTTTATAATTTGAAGGTCAAGAAATAGTTGGCCACACTTAAAGTAACCTTTAACAAAAGAAAAATCTGAGCATTAACACATGGAATCAATGCTCTATTTTAACCAATAAAATAATATTCTATAAACTGACAGAAAGGAGAAACCATTAACAGTAATACGGGGCATGTTTTTGTTTTGAAAATTTTTTATTGACTATAAATTTTTCATGTGCTTTAAAAATTATATTAGCAACAGAGATCAAGTTTTAAAGAGTGGTGAGAGCGTCAGCAGTATTAAAACACTTCCTTCAACCAGACTTCCTTTAAGACTTTTTATGTGGTACTCCTGCAGTTACTCTGATCATATAATACTGCTTGGTTAAAATACTGGAGATTCTGGTCTCCTTGAATCAAAGGAGAAGATGTAAAATCCTGGCCACAAATCTAGATCCTTTAAAAGTATACTATTTTTGTCTATCATTTTTAATGTTTAGGTCATTTCCTCTTATAGGCTATGAGTTTAAGAATTCCCAAGGACTGTGTGTATAACAAATCCACTCAAAACCAATGAATAATCTCATAAAATATATATGCAGTTTGGGAAAGGTATCTTGTTCATTTTCTATTCCCTTCATGATTCCATAACATGATGTGAAAATATGGTTTATTATTTTAAAAGTTATGTATAAAAAGATTTGGATAGGAAAACAAACGATAATTGGGTTCCAAAGCCTTTCATCTTAGATCATTAGTAAGCAATATCTGAAACTCAAAAGGGCAGTGTATTTACCATCTACTCATCATATCCTTCAGAAAAATAGCGCTTGTGTGTAACAAAGAGTGACTGGCATATATCTTAAATTTACTGGGTAATTGGGACAATGGACTATTGTAATTTTTGGTATACCCAGAAATTAAAGCAATATGTTACTCAGTTCAAAGGGCCTGACAGGCAATGCTGTTTGGGCCAATCAAGAGGTCTTTTCCCCTATATCTTATTTTCAGATCTAGTTTGTTTTGTGATAAACTATAGCTCCCTATTCATTTTAATTTTATTTCTATATTGTAAATCCTATTCTTTCTTTTATAGAGTTATATATTTTTTCATCATAAATACTGTGTTTATGAAATAATGACAGAAAAATGCACAAATATTTAAGGATATTTAAAATTCTATGACTGAGGTTCATGTAAGAAGAAAGTTGCTCCTTGAAGGGCAAATTTGCTTTCCAAAGAAAAGTATAGTACCTTAAAGAGGTTTACGTCATTACTTTTGAAAGGAAAAAGGACCTCAAATGTTACCTTGAAACAGTTCACATTTAGGTTAATTTATTATTAACTTTGATAGAGCCTGATTGAATTAATTCTAAATCAAAGCATGTCAAAGATAACAATTAAATATAAGTGCTAGTGTAGGGTACTTAATTCAGAAACTTGAGTTTTTCCCTGAATTCAGATGAAAATTGGCATCTTCCTAATTAATTAGACTTTTATAGCAAAACATTTTTTTGACAAAGTGGAATGTGAAGCAATCAACATTTACAATTGGTGTATATTCTTATTCATGATTACATAGACCCAAATATGTTATTGAAAAAATAAGGAAGAATATGAATATTTAGTTACTAGTCATATTTATTAACTCAGTAACTCTTATAGCCTCCTAAGTTTTATTACTCCTTTTATTTTTGACTGTGTGTGTGCGCACGCGCATAGATTTGCATTGTTTAGTTTTTGAAAATCAGTTCTATCTTTCCTTGAATTCTCTCAATAGTCATCTTAATGATGTTCTCTCCTCACACAGTATAACAATATAGACTCAACAATGGTCATTCACAAGTCTCAATTAATTAAAACACACACACACAAACCACACACACACACAAACAAAAAACTGATCTTGATCATTTGATAGCTGTTTATTTTCATCTGTTTTCTTACTCTAAGGAGACAGATGGAATATTTAAATTTATTTTATGAATTATTCTAAAACACAAATTACCTCAAAGTGGTGATGCATGAATTCAAAATTAAACACACAAACATTTTATGATTATATCCATTTCCTCTAAAAGTGAATATGATGGATGGGGCATTTCTGAAAGCCCTTAATATTGAGGAACCTGATGAGTCATTTGTGAACATTAATAAAGCTCTAGTTGTGTTTATGTCAATAATAATTACTAGCACTCTGGCTAATTTTTATACTGGGTATCATTATTACTAGTCTATTTCTCATTGTCTTTACCTGGAAAAGGAATGAGTAAAGGGAAAACTTTGTGGTGCTGGATTTTAAAAGTAAATGTGTGCTGGATGTGCATGGAGAGTTAATCAATGATGTTTATTAATCTCTAGAAGGTGCAGTCACCTTTAGAAGCAGAACAGTATAATGGATGGACAATGGAATGTGGAGCAAGACTTCAATATCAAGTGAGCCACATCATGGTGCTGACAATACCTCCAGGTATTACTGTGAACACGACTTCCACTCCCTGAGCCTATTAACTGATGATCACATTAACAATGCTAACTGTGGTCAGAGAAAATTAGACAGTAACTATACTTTGTATCTTTCACTGGGCATTGTGATTATAGGCATATTATTGGAATGCATCACTGGGCATATTACTGGAAAGTATTATTTTATTAAGTTTCAAAAAATATCTTTATTAATGCTCAAAAAAATTCCCTTTTTCCAAATACAGAAATGAATGCTTGTTAGCAAAGCTACTTGAACAAAGTGAGAATAGCTTACACGACTGCCTGACTTCAAAGCTTTTACTCGTAAGTTTATATTCTTCTGAGCCCTAAGTTTTTATTTTTTATTTTTTTATTTCAATTTTATTTTATTTTTAATTAGTTTCAGGTGTACAACACAGTGCAATAGTTATACATTTTACCCCTCAAAGTGACAAACCCCCCACCCCCAATACACCCCCCCACACCCCCCCATATCATATATATCTATTACTCTTCCTCTGACTCTCTTCCACAGTATAATCCACATCCCGTGACTATCTATATATATTAAATTACAGTAGGTATACCACCTCCACTTTAGTAATACAGTGCAGTGATCAAACCTCTACTCCATCCATGAAATGGTCTCCCTAACAAGACCTATGATCATCTGACATTCCACAGAATATTTACAACATTATTAATTATATTCCCCAAACTGTTTTTCCTATCCCAGTAGCAATATTGTAGTTGCCTATTTTTGCTGTCTAATCCCTTCCCCTTCTCCCTCATTCCCATTCCTCTCCAAATTAGCAACCCTGATTTTTCCTCTATATCTATGAGACAGTTTCTGTTTACTTTTGAGCCCTAAGTTTTTAAATACTATGGTATTCTGACTAGTCAGTGATGTTAGCTAGAGCACTTATACTTTTACTACACCCAACAAATGTACTATTTTAACAGTGATATTTGATTCACATTTGACTTCTTAACATTTGACTTCTTAGCATCTGGGTCATCCTGTAGACTACCCCATCTTAGTCAGTTATACTCCATTCAGTTAATAGTTTTCATTGCAAAACGATAGAGCCAGCCTTTACTTCTTTTCAATATCTTACATCCAGTTTCATAGTAAATTCTGTCAGTGTCCCTTTAAAATAACCGTTGGATTAAAAATACGGTGGGTGTTTTTCATTATTGTTTTTATTTTTTTGTGATGTGAGTCAAATCAGTTAGAGCACATGTTATAAAAAAATTCTCTTATCAAGATTTATTTGTTTAAAAATGATATAGTCAACATGCATAGAAATGAGACTCCTCAATTATAAGTAAAATGGGGTCTCTAGATGTTTTTAATATTGTGCTTGTCTATATTTCAACAATGATACTTTTCAAAACTTTACTACAGATATTTTTCCTAATATAATTACATTAAATTATTTGTTAATTACTATTAAATTATTAATTAGGTTATCAATAAGTATGACTTCCCTTTAAAGTGTCCTTCAAAAATCATCTAGGTAGGAAGGCTTTATTCTAAAATAAATAAATTCAGAAGTCATATAACATTAATATTTTATACATATTTTGGTTTAATACTGCATCAGAAGCAAATTAGAATCAAAGCCCAGATTCATATTTTGAATATTAATTGTCAAAGTTTCATGGGATTTTTTCAGAAGTTTAAGTCTTAAGCAGATATCACCAAATTATAAAAGGTAAGAAATGTCTTTGAAAACCCATATTTTATTAGTTCAGTATAAGAAGGTACAAATGCCTCAAAGTTAATATCAACAAAAACTCCTGATAAGCTCACAGAAGGGGGAAAAAAAAAGACATTTCAATTTTAGTATGAACCTTAGAATCATGCTTTCATGTTGGAAAATTTTTGGCTTTAATATGAATATTTTTGTTAAGAGGCAAGGAAGCTACATATTTGTGTAATCAACAAACTGAAAAATATTACTTTTTATAGAAATAAAAAAGTTTCAAGATCTTTTTGTGGGATTTTCAGATCTTTTTACATTATTACTTTAGTGTGACATGACTTCATTAATACATATCTTGATTAAGTCTATAAGACTTCTCAGCAATATAATTCCAATAATCAGAGAGGTTTAAATGAGTATTCTTTTAAAAAATCAGGGTCACTGGTACCAAGGTAGGTATCAGTTTTGATAAGGATCTGCTTATCATAATTTGAATGTCATACTTAGAAATGTAATATTTTCTGTTTGACTAATAAAATATTACTAAATATGAAACTAACTACCAATGAATAATTCTCCATTTTATCTTCAAATAATTATACATTTTTATTTTAAAAATCAAAATTAACACATTAAACTCATCGTATAGTACAAGGGTTACCATTTTGGGCAAAGATAGGCCTGGATTGAATCTAGAGTCCACCTGTATTAACTGTATGATACTGGCCCAATTGCTAGGTTTTCTCAAAGCAAAAATTCTTCATCTACTAAATAGAGATACATATAATACCTATCCCTCAAGGGTTGTTCTAAGGGTAAATATGGTACTTGGACATTATAAGCACCCAGTAACTATTACCTATTCTGATGAATCCAAAGAAGACTCTTTTCAGCTTTCAGAAATCACCTCTTAAAATAAAAAATTATGTATGACAGTCATTGCTGCTGTGGCATCAAATTAACCTGGGCATGTCAGATTTGTGCAAGGTCCCTGTCATGTAAGAAAAAGAGTTTTTGGTTTGAGAGCTCTAGACATAAGATTTTATTTTAGCAGCATTTAAAATGAATATTTTTATTATTACTAAGTACATTATGCAATGCTGTCATTCTCCAACAACACAGGTAAAAATTATAATTGTGCATCTGTGTACATTTATACAAATATTTGTGCCTTGTTCCTTCTAGCACAGTTACATATAAAGATGGTATATTTATATGAAGGTATCATATATGTATATATGCTATATATCATGACAATAACTAATTAAAAATATCAAATTTGTTCTAACATATATAGTAATAATAATTGCTTAACAGTAGTTACCTCAAGAATCTATCACTGCTTAAAATACTGTTGAGGTGAATTTTTGATTCTGCTATACATTTAGAAGCCCAAAACCAGCAAATCTGCCCTTTTTTGTTTCAGAATATGCCTTAAAACTACTTAAATTATTGTATGGCATCATCAAAAACACATAGGGAATGCTCTTTCTTTCATGTATTGCTGACCATGGTTTCTATAGCTTAGAGGATAAATCCTGGTAGAAAAAAGTGAGAGCTCAGGAATGTTCTTACTTGGGTACTATTATATGACATGACATCAGTGCACTATACAACAGCATATATTTATAGGGTTATTTTTTTCTTGTTAGCTGTCTTGTTTCCTAGATGTCCATTTTAACATGGTTTTTAAAATCTGTATTCACACTTAACGAGTGTGAATCACATAGATACCTGAAAATTATACAGAGGTGCTATTTGCTCTCCTCAAGACAAATTAAATCATGTAAAATATGTATAACAGTGGAAATTCTTTTCCATCTGTTAACCTAAAATATGAACCAAAATTCATTTGGGTCAGCACTATTCCTAATCCATGTGTTCTTTTGATTTTTACATTTATGATGTTGATTAGTGTTTTCCTACTCGATCTACTTTTCTCTGTATTAAACATGCCCAGACTCTTAAATTTTTATTGTTATTCTGGTTTCCAGTCACTTCAGAAAAAAGAAAAAATACAGTAACTTTTCTGTTTGATATTCTCCTTATGTGAGATATGAGATATAGCATAGTGTAGAAGATAAAAACATAGATAACAGTGATTCTGCTTCTAGCATTTACTGTTTGGGTAACCTTGGACAAGCTACTTAACTTTTTTTTTTTTTGAGGGCAGTATCACTGGCCCTCATATGTGGGACAAAACGGGGGCCGCTGGCTTCCCAAGCCAGCACTTAATCACCACGCCACTGGGCTGGCCCAAACTTTTCTCTGCCTCAATTTTCCCATCTGAACACCATGGATACAAATCTCATAAGATGATTGTAAAGTTTGAGATATAAAGAAAATTAAGTATTTTTATCAAAGTGAGCTGCTAAGTTCAGTATTTAATTCGGTACTTCAATCATAGTGCCATCAACAAATGAAGTTAAAAGGACAAAGGATGTGTAAGGAATCAAGGCCAAGGTTATAAAAATGCCCATGACTGCATAGAAGAAAGTGGAAGAGAAGACAGAAACATATATGAGACTTTCCACCACAGGCAGTGAGTCTTACTTAGCTTTATGGAAAAAACACACATTTACTGTTTTTTAAATAAAAGGAATCTTGGGAAATTTGTAATTGACCTCAGGATGATGCTTACTGATGGGTATGACTTGCAGATATAGTTTGGATCTGTTCTAGGTGCTTAAGAATCTTGTCTTGTCTTCACCATAGAATTTATCATACTACATGGTAATTCCTGTCTTGTGTTGGGATTCTAATCTAGACCGTGTATTCTGTAGAGATAGGATTTTTTTCTTTTGTGAATTGTGTTATTCCCCATCCCCTACCCCCAAAAAAACTCTGAATAAATTTGTGACTAAATTTTGAGTAGCATATAAACATACATGTGGGGCTGAAGTGTATTGTTCATCCGGGCTATGGGTTATCAAGACAATGATGAAACTTCTTCCCCTCTGATCTTAAATTTGTCAAATATTCCAAAATTTTTCTTTTTTGGAAGGGTACAAATGATACAAGTTGAAGAATCTAAGAAACCATTTCAAAAAATAAGGAGGTTGAGCAGAAAACAAACATTTGGGGATGGAATTAAAACATTTGGGAAAAAAGTGAATATGAGAAGGGAATATCTACCATATGAGTAGATGGGATGGGTTACACCTGGATGATGTAAGATACAAATTATTTCATGCCTAAGATTGATGTACAGTTTATGTATATATCTGTGGCACACAAGGAGTCTGTGTCTATGGAGAAAAGATAGCTACATGAATAAGTAATTTTTTTAATCTTTCAGATTTTTGCCTATTCACATTTACTAAAAAAAAAAAGTATGTTATTTTTCTATTATGAAATACTTAGAAGTAATGGTTTAAATATTTCACTCTTCTGGTCCCTTTCATTTTCCTAATTAGTCGATTGTGTTCGTCCCCTCTCAGCTGCCTATCATCATCAACAACAACTCAGACCTGGAATACTGTAATTCTCAGGAGACTTGTTACTATGCATTAAATGGCATAAAAAAAAACCCACCATAAAAACAGAAGGATATCAATGAAACTATAATGAATTTGCACCTTAGATTCTTTGGTGCATCCCATGAGTGAAGAAAGCCACATGTAATTTCTTAGAGGAGATCTCCAAACAAAAAAGATCAAAATATGAATAATGAGTAAAATTGACAAATATTTGCTAAGAGAATACATTCAACTTTATGGGTCTTGATGGGACTGATAAAGTTAGGTCCCCAAATAGTATAGAGCAATGATTTGTGTTGTGGAAAGAAATACATATGATAGGAAAAGGGCAAAAATTCCCAAATTTGATGGTGAAAGCATGGATGACAATATATGGGTGTAAAGAATCTAGGCAAAATAGATTTTTATGAGAGTATGATGTCAATGAATGCTTCCTCAATATGACTTATCTTCACACTCATATGGGTAACTATTTAAAATGACATTCCTAACCCTGGCCTTAACCTTCTGCATTTAAATCTTTGGGATTAGGTTCTAGGATTGGTAGATTTAACCAGATTTAGTTTTTAGACAATTTTAAAACTGCCTGTGGATGGACATTTGGAAACCTTTACTATAAATACTTGGTCAATTTATCACAATATTGAGCAGCATAGAGCCCATGATACCATGGGGACCTTGAATAGCAGTAAGGTGCTAGGAGAAAATATTGATCTTTTCCCTTGATAATAACTTTATATCTCAAGATATAAAGGAAAAAATAAGGAGAACTGCTAATATAGATCTAAATGAACCAATATAGAGAATCTGTTTTATGAAATCACGATGATGTAACTTGAAGAGAAACTGACTATGTGTTAGATATGTGGTTATATCTTCTGTTCCAAGGGGTCATCTCAACACCTATTATAAGTACATGAAGGAAGTTGGGGAAACTTTCTATAAAAGGCTCTCAAACAGTGCTATGGCTACACAATATTGAATGACCTTTGTGACAACAAAACAAAACAAAAAACATGGGAGTTGTCTATAAAGACCAAAGTGCTTTCTAGGATGTTCTTCGATGAGCCCAGATTAAAAATTAAAATGTATCAAAAATTCAAGGACATGAGAAAACATTAGTAGGTGTATTTCAGAACACAAATAGGAAGACTGATTCTCAAAGTGCATTAACATTTTCAGGCCCCCCTAAATGAAACAAATCTTTTTAGTTATATTGTGAGCGAAATTATGAAAATTCTTCTCCTTAAGCCAAACACTGTGATAATAAAGCAAAAGAGGGTAAGACTACCTTCTTAACCTCAATTTTGTTCCCATCGTTTCTGTCAAAAGGATAATCTTCATGTTGGAAAGGTAAAACTAAAATGGTGAAAAGAAATTAACATTCAAAAATAGCTGAAGAGACAGACAAGAAATGTAGCAATTCTCCAAATGACTTTACTTTTCTGGCTCAAGAAGCATCTAATTTAGGGCACTGAATCAATCTGAAGATAAGATCAATGTCAGTAATCTTTGAGGAGTTGTTGATAATAGGGGACCTGCCATGAGACTAAAAAAGGCAAATGTCCCAAGTTTCTGAAAAGGTTAGGCAGTGTCTTAAAACTATAGACAAGGGATCTTGACATTTATGCTCAGTAAAAATATTTGAAGGGAACACTAAATGGATGGATGGTTTCTGAGTACTGAAAAAGGTCATGATTAGCAGCAGTCAGTATTCATTCACCAAGAATAAGACACAGTAGACTGTCTTCATTCCCCACTTTTGATATATTGGCCAGGATGGTATTCTAAAGGATTGATATAGAAATAGCCTATCTGGATTACCAACGTATTTTCATTATTCTTTTTGCACAAGATGGAACTCCATGAAATGTATAAGAATGGTAGACTGGGGCCAGCCGAGTGGCGCGGTGGTTAAGAGCTGCCTTGGGAAGCCAGTGGTCTCGGTTCGGGTTCCACATATGAGGGCCAGTGACACTGCCCTCAAAAAAAAAAAGAAAAGAATGGTAGACTCATTATTAGTTTAATAACCTTATCTAATAAATTGTAATTATTAAAGTAACATCAACTTAAAGAGAAACAACACTACCTGCATTTTTTTTTTTTTTAGCATTTTCTCCCAATAATACAAAGGAAACGTTAGGTGACTGAAATGATAGTTGTTTCAAATTTTAGTTCATGGGTCCAAGCAACAAGGCTTTATATATAGTCAAGAATGGAAGTAAAATAGCAGTAAATCAAGAACAAGTGAGGTATAAGATCGAAAGACAGCTGTTCATCAGGTAGACAGTTGCAGTAAAGGAAGACATGCTCGTAAGATCTCTATGGTGTAGAAAAGAACTTAAAATCTGCAAACCTTAAAAATAAAAAGAAAAAAAATCTGCAAACCTTGAGAGGACAATGAAAGAGATTTAAAGTGATTAATACAGCACAAAACCAAGAGTAAGCAGAAAATTACTCATAGGAGAAGACATTTTAACTTAAACACTCTCTCCAGTAAGTTGGAAATAAGTACTTGGGTGAAGTTGTAATCAGAGAAATTGAGATGGAATTAGGAGGAACTGTAACTGTGAATAGAGCCAATGTCAAATTCCAAAAAGTACAAAAGTCAATGTTCATAACATGATTTTAAAAATAACTCCACCAAATATGAATTATTTTGAAATATTTTGGGCTTCAGCCTTTGCAGAGCTGGAATTCTTATATAGATATATTTTACTGTGATAAAAAAACATAAAAGTTACCATTTTAACCATTTTAAATGTACAGTTTACATTGCTGTGAAACAGATTTCCAAAAACATTTCATCTTGCCAATCTGAAGCTCTATACCCATTAAGCAACAACTACCTTTTCCCTCTACCCCTGCACCTGGTAACCACCATTCTACAATCTGTTTTTATGAATTCCACTATTTGAGATACATCACGTAAGTGGAATCATACAGTATTTTTCATTTTGTAACTGGCTTATTTCACCTAGCATAATCCTCAAGATTCATTCATGTGGTAGCATGTGACAGGATTTCCTTTCTCTTTTTAGAGTGAGTAATATTCCACTGAATGTATTATATATGCCCCATTTTGTTTATTCATTCATCTATTGATGGCTATTAGGGCTGCTTTCACCTTTTGGCTATTGCAAATAGTATTGCTATGAGTAGATGTGCACAAATATCTCTCTGAGACCCTGCTTTCAATTATACTGGATATATACCCAGAAGTGGAATTGCTGGATCACAAGGTACCTCAATTTTTAATTTTTAAGAAACTTTCATACTGTTTTACATAGCAGTTGCACCATTTTGCAATCATACCATCAGCAAATAAGGTTTCCTATTACTCCATCAAGAACAATCTCCTTTAGTTAAAGCAATTGATTACAAATCTCAACCTATTTACAAAATATTATACCTTTATAGCAACATCTAGATTAGTGTTTGATTTTTTAAAAACTGGGTACTATAGCTTAGCTAAATTGTTACATAAAACTAACCATCATAAAATACTACTGCATTTTCCTCTGTATGCTAAAAGTGAGAAAATGGGGGAAAAGAACAGGACAAAAAAAGTGGAAATGATTGTTCTTAATGGAATGTTTAGCATTCATTTAAACAATAGAATGGGAATTTAATACAAAGAATGCAAAATTCAAGTTCAGATCAAGACACAGATTGAGCATCTAGATTTTTCTAGCCACAAAGGCTCTAGGATTTGTGCATAATATAGTCTCAATGGCTTTATAATTTGGGAGAGAAGATAGGTCTGTAGATGACCTTCAGCATCAAGTGGCAAGTCTGAAAGGTTTTAGAAGCAACCACATTGCAAAGAATATATATCACATTTGTATTTTTCAGATAGACAATTCTCCCCAGGATAGTTTAAGGATGACAAGTTTTCCATGACATTTTTTTTTTTAAAGAAATACCATAACAATTCCCGGTGAATAAATTTAGCACTCCCACAACTTACTACAGTCATTTTTCTCATCAAAATAGAAGAACAGTGATTTTAAAACCCAACAAAGTATATTCTCAACATATTACCAGCCTGTGAAAATCAGGTTCAGGCTTATGAGGAAAGGCAATTTTGCCAGGAGGGGACTGAGCATAACACTGCCCATGGCAGAGTCACTTTTCTTTTCTCTCATTTTGGTTTGCATTCTCTTGACAGAATCTGTGATGAGACTGAACCATTCTGTTGTTCCCAGATTGGAGGGCTTGCGTTTGTAGCAGTCCATCTTTTGTTAGAGGTAAGCACCAGCACACAGTCGATGGAGGATACCATTATCCACTGATAGTCTTAAGATCATGTTACCCAAGTAATCTTCTTGTCTTTCTTCTCCCAAACTCTTGGGTAGGATCCAGGAAAAGAAAGAGGTGCTGAATTACTATATTTGTTATTGTACAGAGCTGTAACTCAACCCTCATGCTCCTTCATTATTTTTTCAAGCCATCAAGGCTAATTGACAGCAAGCCTTTATATCTGGATTTGTCCCCATTAGAAGTCCTTGCGTCCTTGACTACACAGGTAAGGTAAGAACTTCAATTACTGCAGTAATTAGACGGATTGGAGGCAGCTGTGCTTTGGCTGAACCACAAGTAAAGCTCAGAAATGAGCTATCTTTCTGCAGCATCGATAGGAAGGCTGTGCTTAGTGTCATTTTCTGAACAAAAACACAGCAAGTAGGCAAGAGAACAGCTTCAGTCTGAGGGAACTCCACCCCCTCTCCAGTCTAATCACCATCCTCACTTCATCCCTAGTCAATTGCATATATAATATATATTATATATATATATATATATAATCACATTTATTTATTTATTATCACATTTATTTATTTATTATCACATTTATTTATTTATTTATTTATTATCACATTTATTTATTTATTATCACATTTATTTATTTATTATCACATTCATTTATTATCACAGCAAAGTACTAAGATCTGTAAGGCACAGTCTGTGAAAGACACAGGGTAACTCTGAAAAATCCATAGCTTTATTGTACTAACAAGAAACTGAAGAAAAAAAAACCTTTAATGTGGTAAAATGGCAAATTCATTGTCTAAGTATAATATGTTCTTGTTTGGTTTAGTTTCTGTTAAGAGAACTCATTCAAATAAGGATGTGCCACCAAAAAGTACCTGGCTTTCAACCTGCATTGATTCAACCCTGCTTTACCTGATCAATGTTGGGAAAAAAAAATTTTTTGTTCACTGAGATTATTCACATTCACCTAAATAGAGTATATTAAATACATGTAAGATGTGAAGAATTTTTTTGGTTAAATATTGACTTCATTGAAAACTTTTCAAAGTGCAACTATGAAAATTACATAGATGAAGAACTTACAGGCTATATGTGCTTTAAAAAGAGTTATTTTGTCAAACATAAGTTCCTCTTTCAGAAATTGAAAAACATTTATCTAATGTGTTCTGTAATCTTGTGTGAAGGGAAGTCTAAACTCAATTTGATTATTATTTCTTAGTAAGTGCCTTGATTTTTCATGTATATAGTTTATATTATCAATTGCTGTTCTGGTTATTTATTGATGTATCAAAAGCCATGCCAAAATGTAGTGTCTTAAAAAACAACTACCATTCATTTACTGGTAATTGGCATTTGGGACATAGTTTGAATGGATGGGTAATTTCTGATGTACACAGTATCTGCTGAAGTGGCTCAACTAGGGCTGAGGCAAGATGGCTTCCCTCCCATTACTGGCAACTTGTGTTATATACCACCAAAAAGGGAAGAAGTGGGAAGTGCACAGTATTCACTCTTCCACAATAATTCTGAAATCTAACCTGGCACCTATTCCAGTTCATTTACTAGGGCTTAGTACTACTGCCTAAGAATGGTTCTCCACAGGTTTCTGTTTTGACCTTTAGGCTCTTGGTTTTACCTTGTGTCATTCCCCACCCCCCTCCCCTCATTGTTTACTATTGAATAGTTTTATCAGCTTGATTTATCTCACAATGTTTCAGAGATCGAAAGTTGACTTTTCATTTTTGTACTGTCTGTGTCTGTTTGAGTCCAAAGCAGCAGTGTTTGCAACCACACAATTTCCTTAAAATTTCAGTGGTTTTTTTTTTATGAATCTCATTATTGTTCATCTAGTCAAAGTCATACCCAAAAATCGTTTTAGGTAAGCTGTACTCCATCTTTGGCTTCTTGTACGACTTCTGATATACAGGGTCCTTAAGAATTTTAGCCCTGTTGTTTAATGGAGATCTGTGAGCTGCACCCTTAACATTATTACAGGACTTTATCTGACTGAGTGAATTTCTAAGGCAACCCTTAAACTTTCAGAGGTATTAAAAATGATGCCATATTCCCATCTTGGATTAGATAGTTGCTCTGATATCCATTCTCATTTGAGGATCTTGGGGAGACCAGTAATATGAAATATTTTTATTTTTAACTCAGCAAGACCAGGCCATTTATATCTTCTTGTAATTTTACTTGAAAATGAAACAATAACTTTTTAACTGACTTCTTTTCTCTCTCATTTTATCAAAATTGGTGAGAAGGGACCAGGTGGCAATTTCAGCTGTCTGCCCAGAAGTCTCTTTAGCTAAGTCATCCAGTTCATGAGGTGTTCATTATCATTATCAAAGTTCATTATCAAAGACAGAGTGTGGTTACACGGTTTACCTCTACACAACAAGGGTCGCCTTTCCTCCAGCTTCCAATAATATTTCCTCATATCCTTTAAACCATCACTAACAGTCTCCCCAGGTGCCATAAAAGATCTGTTAATAATCTCTTTAAGGCTCTTTAATGTCTCCCTAACACCTTCCTCAAAGTCTTTCTAGCTTTCATCTGCTACCTGGCCCCCAAGCAACATGCATTACATTTTATGATAGCACCCTATTTCTAATTAACAAAATTGGTCTGATGATGTATTGCCACCTAAAAACTACCCCAAAACTTGTTGACTTGAAACGAAAGTAATATGAATCTTGATCACGATTTTCCAACTTGGTGAAGGCTTACTAGAAATCATTCCATTTGTGCTCCATTTGGCATCAGTGGGGTAAAGGTTAGGGATTAGACTCAACCAAAGATCTATGCATTCATGAATCTGCCAGTTGATGCTGGCGGTCAGCTGAGGCCTTAGCATGGGGGGGGGGGGGTGAGTGGAGCACCTACACGTGGTCTCTCCATTCACCTGGGCTTCTTCACAAATGGAGATTGGGTTCCCCCCCGATGGACAAACAGCCCAAGAAGTTAGCCAGACAAGAGGCATATCTCCTTTTCTGACTGAGTCTCAGATGTTACAAAGCATCATGTCTGCCATAGTCTGGATATCCACACAGTGAAACAGGTCCACACTATTTCAAGACAGAGGGAAGAAACTCCGCCATTTTATGGGAGAAAAACAAAGTTCTGGAGTGGCATATGGGATTGGGAAGACTGCTATGATCACTTCTGAAAAATACAATTGCCTCAACTCTGCTTCACTCATCCACATGAGTTCATTTATTTTCTGTGTTTCAGAGTTTTCAGCTTATTTTCTCACTAATGTCTAATTCCTGTTTGCATCTATATGTTCATGTAGTTAGCTACCCTTTTGCTGACAGGACAGCTGAGTTTCATGAGACAAGGTAGGCAAATGCATAGCTTGGACTACAATGTTAAACTGAAATCATTTTTATGTTTCTCCAACTATACTGATGATTTGGAATAAAAATCCCTTGAATTGGATTAACTTTTACAATTAAAATTTTATGTTAATAGTGAAAATTGGATAGTGTAATGTGTGGATGAAATATTGCTAGTTGTGCTATAGATGAAATAAATTTAGCAGCAATAGAAATTAAGTAATATTAGTTAGAAAATCATATATGGACAAGCAATCTATATATCTAAAATATTCAGAAAATTCTTGTCAATCTCTTAACCAACAGCAATAAACCATTTATTGGGGGATTATAATTATCAATAAATGTGAAATTTTTTTTTTTTTTTGAGGGCAGTGTCACTGGCCCTCATATGTAGGACCCGAACTGGGGCCGCTGGCTTCCCAAGCCAGCACTTAACCACCACGCCACACGGCCGGCCCTCAAATGTAAAAAATTCTAATGAGGGACATTTCAATGAGTCACTAAACAATCATCTCCGTATTCTGATATTTATGATATTTCTTCCATATTCTGATTAAAGTTAACCAGTAACTTCTATTGACATCTTTAAATTGATTCATTGGTCCCTGGAAACACTTCAATGTGTGCTAAGGTGAACTAAATAAATTAGCTCTAGATAAGATATTTCATTTTTAGAGTGTCAGAATTACTTGGAACTTACCTTACAAACTTTAACAAGATACTTATAACTTATTCCAGTAAGGACAGAAAGAGCACTTTCACTCATTTTCTACAATATCATTCTAACAATTTTTGAGGCTATCTAAAGCCTTCTTAGAATTATGTTTACAAATATAATTTCTGCATCATGCTTAATCACATATCACATTTAATTTTTAATGAAATTTATGTTTTTATTATTCCACAACAAAAGTGTCTTCATTTAAAAACTAGAGTAAAACAAACTAGATGTTAAAGTTACTTATAATTTTACTTAATCCTTTTGTCATGATGGTAGGATATATCCAAATGAATATATCCACAATTTTTATACATAAAAATAATTTCATTTATAAACAAAGCATCTCAAATTGTTATTATTAAATGCATAAAATAGTCAAAATGTAAACTTTTTGTTTTTTGTGGATTTCTGACACATTTTGAAAAAAAAATTGAAATCAATTAACACAGTGAAAGAGTTAAACAAATAATCATGGTAATATTTTATCAGTATTCTATTCAATTGCTTTCTTGTTTTTCTTCTTCTCTCTCTCTCTCCTTTTTTGTTTTTGCATTTCTTTCTCAGTTTTCCTTTGCAATTATTATACACAGCAGTTTTTGTTCTCTTAACAGTCATAAGCTAGGACACCATGATTAAAAATAACCATATATTAAAAATTTAATATATAGTTAAATGTAATATTCTACACTTATATTTAAATAATTTTATATGTTTAAACATATAAAGTTTATGTGTCATTTCATATGTTTTAATATCTGTTATCATAGATAGTTTTACATCTTTTATTGGAAATGGATTTTTTTACACTCAATTAGCATAGCCTTTTTAGATTTTTTTTTTTTGTGTGTGTAGGAAACTATAATGTAGGATGTGGCTAATGTGAGCTCATGTGAGCGCTCTGTATATCACTAAGGTTCTTCTAAGTCTAAGGGGAAAGACCACATCATGATGGCTCTTCAAAAACAGTTCATTAGTGAATCTATTTCTGATTATGAATCCCTTCAATTTAAACACACAGTATCATTTCTGCCTTATGAAAGAGCAGACACAATTCTAGAAGGAAATGGATTACACCAGTGATTTTTATATTCAAGGAATGTTTGCTTCTAAATACGATGTATATTATTTAAAAGTTCTCCTTCAGGGCCAGCCCAGTGGCATGGTGATTAAGAGCTGGCTTGGGACGCCAGCGGCCTCAGTTCGGGTCCCACATGTGAGGGCCCTCTAAAAATAAAAAATAAATAAATAAATAAATAAATAAATAAATAAATAAATAAATAAAGTTCCCCTTCAGCTGCATTTCAGGCCTGACTTCAAGTCATCATCACACTCCCACTGTTTTCTGACTTGTAAAGAGCCACTGAGCTAGCGCACCATGATCAAAACCTGTGTGCTGAACAAGTTAACTTCTTAGTAAAAACATTATATCGAGGAAAAAAGAGAGGGGACAGGGACCGCTATCTACAAGGTTTTTGTTGTGGCAGAATGACTTTTTTTTTTTTTTCAAACTTCAGATATCAAAGTGGAGGCTCAGATAGCAAAAGGTACACATTTCAAAGCTGCTTTTAAACACAGTGGTCCCTTTCTGTTCTGTTACCTGAATGAGAAAGAAATTATACAGGCTAACTGACCAACACATGGATTTGAAGCATGCAATTTTGTTGGACTTTGCCTCCTTTTCATTTGAAGCCTGTTTTGATTACCATTTTTTCAGAAGCTTTCAAATGTTTACAATGTATCAAATGGGCCTTCTTTTATCCAGCACTGTACCTCCTTCCAGCAGGCACATCCCAGCATGACTCCAGCATTTAAAGAGGGGGGATGACTCCTAATAGCCTAGTTTTTCAACTGCAAGTGGAATCAAGGCTAATTGCAACAAACCACCTCCGTTTAGTAAAACCAGGAGTCTCCTGGCCAGTCAGACAAATCCATTAGGATTTTATTGGGTCCTAAAAAGAGTTATGTGATTCCCTAGGATCCAATCCTTGTCAATCAGGCATGGTAAATTGGATTCTTGAATAGGGAAATCCCTTAGGGAGAGTAGATGTTATCTAGATCAGATGCAGTGATTTTTTTCGACTCTGTGCTCACTAGGTTCTGTTCTCTCTTTAGTGAACCAATAAAACCATAATAAGTATTGATTAACCCATTACTGAGCATTATCCACTGGCTTCTGCCTGGCTGTATTTAAACACTGCGTTGTACTTCCACAGTGCCACCATACAGACGCTTGCTTTGCCTGGGCCTTCTTGCCAAGATGGTGCCAAGTGTATTTCCTTTTAGTGCACACTACATAGTTCAATCATATGGCCTCTGTCGGCTTCCAAGGTGTTTGTTCTGCTGGTTTTCTGAAGAAAGAGAATCATGAAATTGTTTCTGTTACAACTGAATACACGCAGAATTCAAGTGTTTGAATTTTTTCAAATCTTAGGTAATGTTTTCCATTGGGGGTGGGGGGAATAAAAAAACCTCATCACGAACTAAGAACGTTTTTTTAAGTGGATAAACAGACTCTCTTTTACATAAGTCTTGCCTGGTGTATCTCTGAACACATTATGCAATCTTCTAGTTATTTATGATGTCAGCAGAGGAAGTTTTCATTAGCACACAACCAGGTTTCGTTTACTATTGAACATGTCATAACATTCTGGAGCCCTTGAACTCCAGTCTGTCTGATGTCATGTAGTTTTAGTGGAGATGTTTAAGATTCCTCTGTAAACTAACTGTTCATAAGTGAAGACAAAATATTTGGCAGGACTGATCTGCAACATTTTCAGAATTTCCTTCTAAGTCCTATCTTCCCCTGGCTCACTGGTCTTCCTTTTGCCTGCTTGCTACTTAATTGTTAGAAATGCAAAGATCAGCCAAATAAATTAAGTTTGATTAGAGGGAACAAGGTCATAGGCTGAATGGAGATTCCTGTCAACTTCAGGCATCTGAGCAAAAAAACACTTTAAAAAAAATGTGCATGAATTATTATGCTTTTAGAAACTATTTTGTTTCATATGTATTCTGCTTACATACATAGTTTTTAGGAAAAAAAAGTGCTTTGAGAAAACTGATGTGTATTTATGTTATTTTGGAGTTTATAGTTTCCAAGCCTATATTGCACCTTTTGTGTTCATTACAGAATAGTCATTTGATCGAGTGATTTTCAATACATTGTCAAAATAAATTACATTCACTTCATTAGATGTACAGGAAGTATAGCTAAAGCAGGGACAAGTATTAATTTAGGACTCTGCAGAAACTGACACTCCATCTTATGACCCTGAGGCTGTATTATTCAAGATACCTAGTGATGGAAGGAAGTCTGTCTCCATAGCAATTACCTAAATCTTTTATCAGTCATTTCTGGAAAGAAAATTAGAGCAATTGTGTCAGGATGGTCATATGGGCAGAAATTGCACACTCATTCAAACCACTTATGTCTGGGACTTTGTCCTTGTTTGATCGCTGCTTTTGTTTACTGCTCTGTGTTTGAAAGCTTGATTGGACATGAGCAGATGTGCCAAACTGTAACCACAAAAGGTCGGCCTTTTGTTTTCTTCTCATTTCTTCTTCATCTTTCCTTTCTCTCATCATTTCTTCTCTCTCTCTCTCTCTCTCTCTCTCTCTCTCTCTCTCTCTCTCTCTCTCTCTCTCTCTCTCTCCTCTTTCTCTCTCCCTGCCCATAACTACATTTTAGTGCTTCTGTCTATTAAGCAAATGACTCAGGAAAGCTAACAGTATTAACGAAACTCAATTAAATATAGTTAAAGTACGCTGCAGAAGCTCTTCCTTCTTATTAGTATTAAACTCAGAAATATTTAATTGGTGATTGCCAACTTGTAAAGAATATTGCAAAGACTGTATCTCTTCTCTTATCATATTACATGACACGTGAATATGAATCGATTAGATAATTGATGTCATGCCAGTAAACTTGTCAGTGCTGAGGGCATTGTCAGAATTTGATTTTATTGATCTAGTCTAGAAGTTTTAAAAATATTAAAACAAATTAATAACCACAGAACAGTTTCAGATGCACTGTGGGAAAGGCTTCAAAAATCTCCATGAACATTTAGATTTTTGCACTGTCGGATTTTGAAATAAGAATAAAATCTTAACTCTTGATCAATAAGAGTTGCAGTTTTCATTGAGTGGAATGAACAAGGCAGTCTAAGCTTTCTCTTCAAGTTCCTTGTTCAGGAAAATTTACAATTAATGGCTTTCTACAACAGCCAAGATATCTCCTTCTTCATGGCTCAGCTAGGGACCTGCCAGACTAATCTATTCCCAGTGGGCTGGCCATGGTCCTTTACTCTATCTGTCTTAGCATATTGATTTCTGAGCTGTCTTATTGGTTCCTAACATAATTATAGCAGGAGTGGGTCTCTTAGTACAGCTAATACATTTACACCATGGCGTCTAGGGAAGCTTATTATAACGGCATCCGGTAGTGCCGCTATGGTTAAGGGTTAGTTTTTATTTCTATTGTAAACTCCATTTTTCAGGGAGTTCATATCTTAACAGTTTTAATTTATTTAAAGGGGGAAAAAAACCCTGGCTTTGTGTCATCCAAGATCCACATATTTTTGCCCTTGAAAGTTAATAAAACTAAAGTCTTTATCCTTGCCATACTTTTGAAATTTTCAGGAAAACAATATTTTCTATTCTTATGGGATCTTAGGCTTAGCAACTAATTTGACACGCAGTTCACTATCAATAGAGGTTGTTCTCATACCCTAAACATTTTCTGAAGAGTATATATGATTATGTTTTCATCTACAAAAGATCTGATGACTCCCATGCCCCAAAGATAAAATGTGTTTATCTAACAAACAGATAAGAGATTGAACAGAAACAATATTTTTTGAAATAGGAAAATTACCATCAAGGTGAACTTTTACTGAAATATTCATAATGGAGAACTCTTTCTAAATATGCGAGCACAGTGTGTAAAAAAAGGAACATAGCCAATGTAGGATAATTTTATTCACTCTGCAAAATTTAAGACATACAGAAGATTTTAAACAACTGGCTGATAGAAGTTTGGTTTGTTTCTTTGTAGATTTGAAAAATGTAAAATTGACTGGTCTCAAAAACATCATGGTTAATTGGGAGTTAGGTGATCTGGACAGAGATGACTCCGTCAATTTATGGATGTGCATTTGAGACATTAAGAGGTAATGACCTGTAAATGGACATTTCACTGAGGCATTGCCCTAGGATCTTTGGACTCAATATGAATTCCAGAACATCAAAACTACCCTGTCTGATTATATGCGTGTTCTTTGACCATCTATAGAGCTGATGGAAGATGGTGCTGAAGATCCAAACTGAAATTTGTGGAATGGTTAACTTCTGATATTTAAACTTTCCATGTGTGTATTTATGCTATGCAAGCTCTCATTAAGCTATGGTAAAATAAAATTAATATAATAGCCACACTGACACTGGAATTATTTCTATTTCTTCTATTCCACAATAGCATAAGAAATTGATAATATACATAATAGTACACATGCATTTTAATTTATATATAACGTGTGTGTAGATAGATAAGCTTTTCTGATAACTCAAAATTTACTTTTCACAGGAATATGACATTATAATCTGAACACTCATTTCTAAATCGGATTATGTATCATACTTCCCCTGCTATAATTAAGATTTCATCTGATGATACTGGACTGCAGTTTGATTCATCTATTTCACCATTTTTATGGTAAGCATTGTGCTAAGGACAGAGAGTGGGGAAAGATTAAACAAAGAAACAAAAAAAAACAGAAAACCATCCCTGTCTACAAAAACTCAGTTTAGAAAAGGTAAAAATGTTATAAATGCCATACTGAAGGTAAATAAAAAATATTGAGGTATTTAGAGCCCAGACGAGATGGTGACAATTCTAAAAAAGAGGGTCAAAGAAGGCTTTATAAAAGACATTATATTGGCTCTATGTGTGAAAGATAAGTGGTTTGATCATATACTCCGCAGCTTCAAACTATCATGATTGACTGTTTGATCAATTGGCTTGTCTATGCATTTATTTACCTGTCTTCCTCACATAGGAGCCTGTTTTCTGTGTACTCACCTGTGGCAACATCCTTTTTTTTTTTTTCATTTCTTTCTTTTAATTTATGGCAGAACAGGAGACCAAGTAACATCCAGTCAGGACTGCGCAAGCAGCAAAAATTCATTAGAACCCGGGTGGCCATCTTAATGGCTCTGTTCCATGTAAAGTACTTCAATTCATGCACTTTACAATATCTATTTCAGATTCACTGAGCACCCCTTTATTTAATTACTGCTGCATTCTAATTATAGAAGATTGCTAAACAGTTTAGTTCCCAGGAGGTACTGGAGAAATTTAAATTAGGATTCTCAGTCATTACGGACCTGTACCAGAACAAATCTGTGTTCTCCTCTTCTTCCTAGTTGGCATCACAGCTATTGATAGATTTGTAGGTAGTTGTGGCCAGGCAACTGCCACCTACTCAACAGAATGTGACAGAATAAGATGAGTGCCATTTCTAGGAAATGGACTTTAAGTTGGGAGTATACTTCCATGTTCTGACTTTACTATTCTTTAAGCTGAATAACATGGCCCCAGTGAGTAGCAGAACCACAGAATACAAGGTACTTGGAGATCCTGAACCATCAACAGGTGAGGAGCCATTCTTCCTAAGCTTTCACCTTCCCAACCAGGAACACTTACATGATGTGTTGTATGACTGTATAGGAGGTGTATCTGACTGTTACTGTAACCCAGACCACCTAAATTAGTAAATTATGTTCTGTGTGTATGGGTATACATGAAACTACATATTCATACTTTATATAGATTCTATTTGTACAGGTTATGGATATCACATTTCAGTTTCTAGAATTTTTAGTAATTCTACTTTTATTCTTAAATGTATGTTGAAAAGTTACTTTTGATGCTTTTTATTAATTTTTCTTTTTGCTTTGATTTGTTTTCTCCAGAGAAACCCCGGGTAAAACAGATACAATGACTATATAGGACTCAAAGTTATTAATCAGTTTTTAAATTAATTGTCAAATTCTGTTCAAATATTCAGTTAGCAGTTTCAGACAGGACCTGTTCAAATTTCTGACAAGATGGGCTAGTAGTTTGGTATCCATGTAGATTAAGCCCAACCCATAGAATATCACTTTTTTTGTTATAGATGATAGTCTTTAAATCAAGGTAAATATATAGATGCATATAATCAAAGAAATTAACTCATGGCTATGCTATCAACAGGTGAAACTTTGAAGTTTATAAATGAGATAAAATTATTGGGTTGTCAGAAAAGCCATGATGTACTTTTTCTGTTTTTCATTGAAAAAATGCGTCATGAGTTTTCCAAAAACCCAATACAATAAACTTGAAAGACTTAGCACTTCAGACAACACTCTTGAGTCATTTAGATTTTCTTAGAATATTTCCCAAAATACTATAGTTATTTTCAGACTGAATATAAACAATTGATATTATTATTATTATTTTTAATCATTTTGTGGGTTCTGTTTGAAGCATAGAATTGCAGTGACACAGGAATTTTACAAATAATGAGGTGAAAACAGCTTAACCACACTTTTCGAATCTTCAAAAGGATTCTACTCCGGTTTATAACAGAAGTGCCTACAGATTCCATCACAGCAAGATGGCTGAGCACTGCAGTAATACAATTCATATTCATAAAATAGGCTTTTTTTCTTGGTAAGGATGGCTTTATGTCCCCTGTCATAACAAAGAAGAATTGCCACCTATTTATTTCAGTGTTCCTAATTGTTGTCAAAATGTGACCTAAAACTCTGACACAGAATTTTTCAAAGTCAGGCTTGCACAAGGCACGCGCATTCATCAATGCTTATCCCGCGCTCACCTATGCAGCAGCACTTGTGAAGGTCTGTTTTTATTTAATTCTCGCGATTTTGTTGTTAATGGGAAAACTGTCTCATAAATTAGGGAAGTGCTCAATTACAAGCCTGACAGAGATTGATTTTGGTTCTGCCGTTGGTTACTACCAGCAAGTGAAGGCCGCGGAAACCACCACTCCAGCTAATGCTCCTCACTTCAAAGGTGATCACAGAACAAGTGTTCATTAAGAAGCCAGAGAATGGTTGGCAACCCATCTGTGTGCTGTTTGTGTTTATGGCAGTGATCTGTGTGCGTATTCCCTCACTATCCGGGTACATACATGCATGGGATGAAATAATGTAACTTGAAATAGGTAGATTTCCCCCCAACCCACCCCAAACTAAACAGAGCTAATTAAAGGCTTCATTCTTCAAATGTAAAATGAGAAAATGCATCTGAAAAGATCTGAGGTTGTTGCCACTGCACTGGAATTCCACAAAATAAAATGGCTCCCACCTGAAAGACTGTAGAAGCAAAGAGGAATTTCAAAATAAAAAAAATCTGACTTTGGTTCAGCTGAATGTCAATTCTTACCTGAAACTCATTAAAAGTAAGAGTCAATCAAGTGGAGCTGTAATTAACAATTCCAAAATAAAATATAATACGAAAATATCTGGATTTTAATCCCTTAAGAAAGAAATTCTGGTAGAACTTTAAAATATAATTTTTCTTTGGCATGAGGATAGACAACCCATTTGAATAAAATTTCTGTTTTATTTAATTATTTATTTAAAAATTAATTTCTTAAAGTAAAAACATAGTATTAAGGGACTTAGTGTGTTTAGAATGATCCAGATATATTTTCTGCCTAAAATAATGGGTAAGTGCTGGTTTGGATGAAGAAATACATTTAAAAGCAAAAGTAAACAACAACAACAACAATAAAAAAAAAAAAACCCCAAAAGTATGATATGAGAAATCATGTTTGCTTGAATTCCCAGGAAGATCTCTTCTTACCATCCCAACATGGTGTCACTTGCATAACAAGCAATCTCTTCCGAAGTCTCTATATCATATTTTGGCTATTGAACAAAGGCATTCTGGTCTAGTTTTTGAGAACAGATTATTGGTTTCCATAGTTACATAAGGCAGAATGTGTAAAAGTTAAAAGATGTAGGACTTGGGGATAGCAAAGTCCCATGATTAAAAAGAAGTATCTTCATCATGAGCCTCACTGAAGATATTATTAAGATATAAAACAAGACACTCTCTAAGTCTGAGCTTTTGAATTCTAGGATGAAAAAAAGGACATTTAGAAAGTATGTAAATATTATACTACTTATCTTAGCTATCATCTTAGAGCTAAGTGTGTGTATAATTAATTAATGATATATATGTATGTATACATATATACATATAATTATGAGTGTGTGTATGTGTATATATTTATATATAAATTATTCTGTATCTCTTCTCCTTATCCATTCTCTACTAAGTTAAATAATTATTTAAATGCATCAATTTCATTGCAAAAATCTGAAATAGAAGTGTAACTTTTTCAAATTATTCTTCAAAAATTATATTTGATATATATTTGTAATATGAAAGCAAACAATAAATATGTTATTTATAGTTTTAGATTTTTTTGTTCATTTTTGGTTGGACAGTAATACAGTGCTAAGATATTTGTGTGTTGGGTAGAAAATGAAACTTAACAATGTTTCCCAGGGACTGAAATGCACAGTTCAGACTTTTCTATGAGAACGAAGTAAAATCAATTTTCTTAGAGCAAATATAAACTGACAGTGCTTTCAAGAAAAATAAAACTGTAACGCCCTGAAAGTTAAAGTTCCTCTCGTTGTAAAAGTAACATTATAAGGCCTCGGAATTGTTTCTCTGCTTTGCATTGGTTTCGAAGTCACGTAATGGCAAGCATGGAATATACATCGACTACGACCATATTTTGTAAACAGGCTTCGTGAAATAGCACATTTGTTAGGGGCCAAGGATGAACATCACTGTACTTACTGAATTACCGTTCTTTAAAAAACATTAAACAAATAACGGGAAATCACGCTGTGCGGCAGGATAATAGAATCAAGCTTCAATTATAAGAGTTATGAACAATAAGTGAGCCTGTAAATGGCAAAGTTGAAAGTGGCCTTTTATTGTAAGTTAACATTTTCATGGCTTGGAACATGAATCACTATTTCTTCAGCAAAAAAGAACGATGTGTTTATCTATATGGTATATATAATTTTCTCTACACCTATAGGGTAATAGCATTTGAAGAAAATTACTTTGTAGTTTAATGACTGCTATTTACAGCTGCACTTTTGTTTCTAGTGGCTGAACATCTTACCAACTGCACTAGTTCCAAAAGACCAATGTCAGCCTCCCTCTCAGCCTTAACTTACTTTTTAGAACATAATTTTGAGGGAAACTGAAAAGTGGATGTCACATGGGCATTAGAGAGAGTGTAAGATTATAAATAGCTTCCATGAGCATCAGTATAGGACATACAGAAATTCCACTATCATCATAAGTTCATTTGTTCTTATTCATTTAATCTATCAATGATTAATCCTTAGGTTTCCTCTTCATTACTTCACTGGCTAGTGAAATCTTTCAACAACCATCTCAAATATCACTAGCCCTTTGAAGACGTTCTCTGTCTCATTGCATGAGTAATTTAGTATTAATATTTCAGTACTCCAGTATCTCCTCTTCACCTTGTGACAGCTTCTATAGAAATAACAACATCTGACAATCCTTATCATTGACTCTGTGCCAGGCATGTGTCTGTCATTTCATTTACTTCAACAACATCATCAATAGAGGTAAATTGAGGTAAGCACCATTGATACCACCATTTCACAATAAGGACAAAGGACAAGTTGCCACATTAACAGCTAAAAAGTGGTGGAACTGGGGCTGTGCTCCAGGTCCTTCTATGGCTCATTCTCCTTAATCATTCTATTTGTTTCTCACTTTAATCCTAGATATGAAATCATATCATTTTTGTCCCAGTGTAATCTTAGAGATAAACACCACTTAAACAAGCAAACAAAAAAACAAACCTGTGCCCTTTCGTTCTCTATACACATACGACGAGTGACTTCTAAGAAGGTTCCTGAATCCTGTATGAAAAATTGGGGGAGAGGGGAGATAGGAGGGAAAGAGGGCATTGCCATGTGTGACTGGTTGCCTCATTGGTCCCAATTTTCACTCCTCCTTTTATCAGCCCTTTCACCATGGTGTCGTCATTGGTGAAATACAAATTTCTGTCCCTACATTGAGCTTGGACTTGTACCTTGCTTTAGCCAATGATAAACAGACACAAGTGAGAGTATGCCAGTTTCATGCCTGGGCCAGAGAAGTCTCACACGTTTCTGTTTGCTGTTTCACACCTCTGTCATTGTCATAAGAACACGATGCCCTGGCTAGCCTGTTAGTCCCAGGAGGATGAAGGGCCAACTTGCCCAGCTGGATACAACCCAGGGCAGCTGACAACATGTGAGCAATCAGAGATGCTGTAAGCAACTGGGTTTGTAGGTACTTCACTATGCAACAATATTTGTCACTAACTCATCATGTTAAAGAAAGAATTACACTGAGTTAATTTTAATTCAGCATTTACTATTTTCCATAAATAAGATAAAGATAGCATCATATCGGTCAGTAATACCATGCCACCAGGATAATTTGATTCCTAATCTTTCTACATCTTATCTTGATAAGCAAGATAAAGTCATAGATCTCATAATTCCAAATAGGCTTTTCTGATCAGATTTAATCCTCTACTTCTAAAATAACAGTCTTAAAGGAGTTGAATAAATGAACATCTCGCTCCTAGTGAGGTAATGGAGTCAGGACGTAGGAGGAAAAAGGCACTGTGATGGATTAGTAGGTCAGTATATAACTTCCTTCCATTTAGGATGACACTGAGATGAAATCCAACATGATCCTTTACAAGGAATCAATATTGTGAAGTTACATGGTCCAAATGGGCACTAACAGCAATTCACTACTCTATATCTTCAAGCTACATCTTCTAGCTAACATGTAGGACATCCAGCAGTGACTCTCAAGAATTAGAATTGATGTGTCCCCCAGTGTACAAAGTTCTCAGGATAAATTCCCAAATGACCAAAGGCTAAGTTCAAGAGGAGACACTGGTAAAAGGACAGTTAGAGTCCTGGCCCCATGGCCAAAGAGCTGCCTTTCAGAGTTGAGTTATGGAGGTAAAAAGCTGTTTGAACTTGGGGTGTGATGTCTGGCTTGCCTTTCAGCATAGCTCAGGAATTCTATGAACCATCTCTGGCCAGCTTCATGTGTTCTAATGCTTCATTACTATTCTGAGCCTTCTTTCTTCTACTACCATACTCTTATTCAGAACAATGACTTTTAGTCATATTTCACATACAAAATGGAGGTTACGTGAACTATTTCCATTTTCTGCTCTTCCATTAGCATTGGCACCAATCTCACAAATTCTTCCTATACAAAGCTTCTCCTCTAATGCAATGCTGATTTATTCATATGAACTCCTGATTCCTGAGTCCTGACTGCTATTTACAGCTGTATTTTTGTTTCTAGTGGCTGAACATCTTACCAACTTCATCTTACCAACTTTCATTTTCCACTGAATCCTTTAGTACATAAGCATGCTAACGTGCCTTCCACTTTCAGACACTTCCCAACTTACTTACCTCTCTAGTTATCTGCATACAACTCTACTTTTGAAACAGGCTTATATAAAGAGTAGATATATTTCCAGTTCTGGCCTTAATATTTTTATTTGTATCAGATTCATTTTCCACCATATACAACAAAAGTGGAACAAAATCCATAAGAAAACTGCTTACAAGCATTATAGAAGAACCAATGGAAGGAGGATTTGACGAGCCATATATAATTCTAGACGGAAGGGAGCACACAGAAGTGAGATTTTCACTAATGCCTGTTTTTAACCAGGGGTGAATCATCATCTTCCTACAGGAAAATAGAGTTCCTTTAAAAAGAGGCTAAGCAAAATAGTCAGGAAAAGTTGAGAATCAAATGACTTCACTCATATGTGGGATATAAAACTGAAATGAACAAGACAACAAACAAAAACTCATAGACACAGACAATAGTTTAATGGTTACCAGAGCGTAAGGGGGGAGGCGGGTGGTAGATGAGGGTAAAGGGGGTTAAATATATGGTGATGGAAGGAGAACTGACTCTGGGTGGTGAACAATGTGATATATAGATGACGTATTACAGATTTGTACACTTGAAACCTATGTAATTTTATTAACAAATACCACCCCGATATATTTAATAAAAATTAAAAAAAAATAAAAATAAAAAGAGGCAGAATCTTAGGGTTGAGAAAGGACTAGGTTTAGGGGCTGCCAAAGCAGCTAATCCTTGAAGAGAAAAATCCTACAGAGGAGGGAACTATAGAAAATTAAACCCAGAAATGGAATATTATTTGGTAATAAAAAGGAATGGATTATTTACATACATTACAACATGCATGTTGTAATTCATCAAGTAACTATGTTAAATAACTTTTAACAAACCAACTAATAAAGGAAAAAAATGAAATAAAAATACTTGAATAATACAAAAGCGGTAAATAAAAGAGACATGATGGGATAAAGTAAGTAAAGATGAGAGGAATGGGAAACATGCAAACAAAATAAAAGTTGAATTACTATATTAGTATTTACATGAAATGTAAGTTGAATAAACAATTCAGTTAAATGCCAGAGACTGTCAGATTCAATAGAAAAGCAAAACCCAAATATATGCTTTTAATAAACACATATTAAATATGAAAGCAAATAAATATTTGAGAAAAATATTGAAAATAAAAGTACTAACAGAAGAAAGCTAGAGCAGCTATGTTAAATGTAGAAAAAGTGGACTTTATGGAAAAATTATTACAAGATATAAAGAGAAGCATTTGATTTAAAAAAAAATAACCATTCAACAACAGAAAGATATAATAATCCTAGATTTGCATCCATCTACCAAAATTTTAAAGCAGAAATTTACAGAACCAGTGGAGAATAAAACAAATCTGCAATTCTAGTTAGAGAGTTAAATATACTGCTTTCAGTAATTGTGAATGAATAGGAGAAAAAAAATGAGTAAGATTAAAGGTGATTTGAGCAACACAAAGAACCAATTTGAACTAATCATATATCAAACACGTCGTCCAACAGTGGCAGACTATCTATTCTCTTCAAGTGTGCAAGACACATTTATGTGGTTAAATATAATAAATGAAAATGTAACAAACTGATAAATGAGAAAAAATGGAATTAAAACATTTTAATAATCCAAAAGAAATCAACAAAGGAGAATGATGAAACAAAAGAATGCAAAATGAATGTAAAGCAATGAGATTAAAAAAGATACAGTAGTTACATAAAGTTATATGGTAATTACACAAGATCACAAAATGGATAAAGAATTCAATTTTTATGAGTAGAAAAACTCACTACTCATAACACGAGATTTCTGTTTAAGCTATTCTTAAGATTTTATAGAATCCCACTACCCTAGAAATCTCAGCAGTTTTTTCAAGTTGTATTTGCAGACTGACAAGTTGTTCTAATACTTAAAAAGAAAAGCAAAGGGCTAAGCATGATTCATATAATATTTAAAAAGCTGATCAGTGAAGGAGGACATTAACTACCTGATAAACAGTGATTATAAATTATAAAGTTACAGTAATTAAGACAGTATTGTATTGTTGCAAGAATAGACAAAAAAAACACACACACACAAAGAATTCAACACAGGCTAAGCAAAAATAAACCTACCCACAGACTGTGACCTGTGGAACAGTTATGAAAGGATTTAGTTTCTGTAAATGATGCTGGTTCATTTGAATTCCTATGTGGGAAAAAAATAACTTGATCCATACAACATATCATGAGCAAAATGAATTACAGATGGAATGTAAACTTTTGTGTAAAAAAACCACACAATAAAGCTTGTAGAAGAAATCATAGAAGAATATCTTCGTACCATGAACTGAACAATATATAGTAAAAAGGACAGAAAGATATTAATAACTTTGTTAAAATTAAAAAGTTCTCTCTTTTTAAAACACATGAAGAGGAAACAAAGGCAAGTTATGAGATGGGAGAATACACTTGTAATTCATATATTGAAAAAGACAAATATTTAGAATATATACAGTACTTCAACAAATCAATAATAAAAAGACAACCAAATAGATAAATAGTCAAAAGATTTGAATGTGTATTTCACAAAAGAATGCTAACATAATTACGTTTCAGAGAGGTGCAAATTGAAAGCATAGTAAAATACAACACCCAACTGGCTAAAATATAAAAGGAGGAAATACAAATGTTGGTGAAGAGACAGAGTAACTGTCATACATCGCTGATAGGAGTGCAAATTAGTACAACCACCTAGGAAAATTTTGGCATTTTTCTGTTAAAGCTAAACATATATATGTCTATCTTATGATCTAATAAATTTTTTTTAAAGAAGGAGAAAATAAATTTTAATACATGTGCAAAGGGTATTCACAAAAACATGGGAATTTCAAAGTGAGATAAAATTGGGTATTTATGGCATTTTGGAAAAAGGGGAAAGGTGAGGAAAAGGATCTTAGATTTCAAAAGTGAGAATGGATGATTTACAGGTAGTTGAGGAAACGCACAGGGCAGGCCAATTTTTGCTGCAATAAGACATGGGGTGATCCATTACCAGACCCCTGCTTGGTGCCTTCCTATCTCTACCATACTTAATTCAAATTTGGCCCAGGCAAACACCCTAAGATTCCCTTCCTGAAGCAGGCCTTCCCACCTGAATCTTAGGCAGGAAAGGGGAGGTGGCTCCACGGTTCTTTCTGAGTCTTCAGTTATGACCTAACAATTTCATTCTTAGATTTAGACCCAAGAAAAATGGTACAGAGTTTCCAAAAGATATGTACAAGACGGTTAATAGCAGCAATGTTTGTAATAACCCCAAACTAAGAATAATTGTAACAATCCCAGACTCCTCATCAGTGGTGACTAAACAAAGATGGTGGCTAAAAATTTGGGATATAGTTATACAATGGAATACAACTGAAATACAATGGAATGTAAAAAAAAGCAAATTATACCTGCATACAATAACATGGAGTAATTCTACAGTCAAAAATTGAGACAAAGAAGCTAAACCCAACATAATATGTTTCACATGGTCCTATCTGCCGGAGGTCAAAGAACAGGCAAATGTCACCTATCGTGACAGAAATCAGTATCGTGGTTGTTTTCTTGGGCTGGGAGGAGGCACAAGGGAGCCATCTGAGGTGCTGGTAATTGTTTGGGTCTTGAACTGGGTGGTTGTTACATATGTGTATCTGAACATAAATATTCACCAAGCATGTGCCCTGCAGCTGGTTCTGTCTCTCTCTCTCTCTCTCTCTCTCTCTCTCTCTCTCTCTCTCTCTCTCTCCTCTCTCAATTCTCACTGTGACCACTTCACTATCTGCTGCCACCAGTTACTCACCACTCCACTGAAACTGCTATACTAATTAGCTTCATTGATTAGGACTCTTTTTCAGACTTCAGTGAGTATTTTACAATTCCAATATTCCTTAACCTCTCTGCTGCATTTCAAATCGTGTATTGCTCTTCCCTCTATCACCACTCCTCAGTCACAAGATTACCAGGGCTTACCACTTCCCTGCCCTTTCGCGCTCTTGCAAGGAGCTGCCCAGGGCTTCCTTTGTACACAGTATCTCAAAATGCTCTCTCTGGGCAGGTGGATTACACTAAGGCATTTTCTCTGAACAAATGAATTAGCAAAAGGACCTCCTATTGGATCTGAACCAGCCTTGCTGCAGGGGACACGGTCTTGCAAATGGACACAGAGTGATGTTTCAGACTTATTTTGCCCCACTCCCTTGGCCGAAGCTCTTTTGTAGAACTTCACTGGGATAACTCTTCCTTGTGAGGCCTTTCCTGGAATAAGTTTGTCAAAATCCTGTTCACTATGTGAGTCTCAATTCAAGTGTGAACTTTTCTCTGATACAGACCCACCCCTGGGCAGCCTGGCACACATTGTCTCCTGCCATCCTTCACGAAAGCAGCTGATGCATTACATGTCATTGTTTGCATGTCTCACTCCAATCTAAATTGTAACCTGTAAGGGTAGAGATATCTTTCCAACTTTGTAAGTTCAGTGACATACACATAATGTGGCATATAAATGCAGTTGGTATATACATGTTGAATAAATCCAGCAGCAAAAGTATCTACCAGAAAAATACAGTTATTGAAATGACACTATATCAGGTCCAAATTTAGGGACACTGAAAAGTCTACAGTTTTTGAAAGTTAATGAATTACATGTGATTAAAAAACAGAAAAGTTCATTTCAGTCCTATGGACTAGGTGTTAGTCTAACTTAAACCCAAAGCCACTAGAAATTCCCGTCACTTTTATTGGTTCAGTTTAGTAAATTTCATATACTCTGCCAATCCATGCTTAATGCTTTAAAAGTAAGTAACGAGTTGCTAGATCTGAGTTTGTCTAAGTTTATGAATTCTCTAACTTATACATGTTAAAGACATGGTTGGGCAGAGCAAAGTAAAGTCATACCATCATGTGTTTTCAGATACTGCAGCAGCCAAGTTCCAGGTAAAATTTACTCACCTATCTCCAAGTGCTCCTCCCTGAAGATTCGACACTACACTCAGTGACATGAAAATATACAGTGACGCAGAAACTGAGATTTTAATTTCATTTCTGCAGCAACTGCTATGAATAAAACTCATCTTTGTACTTTGTAATGTTGTATATGTCAAATAACTAAATAATTTTGTATGGGCACATTTATTATATAAGACATTGTGCCAGACACGATGGAAGACATACAAGAATATTAACGTATTCTCCATCTTGGCATTCAGTAACATACACAAGATGTGGCCTGTAAATGCAATTGGTATATTTACCATCTTGAGGATATATACACAAACAAATCAACGATGTGGGACACAAAATACACCGTACTTGGTTTGGCCTCCTGTGACATCTCCTACCAACAGTGGGGCCTGGCCTGACAGACCACACCAGGTAGAAGAAACTACAGGAAATTCTTGTTAAAAGAGGATGACCATTAACTGTCATTTTGGAACAATTCTGTTGAGTGGACACTTTCCATGTAAGAATTCTTGGTAAAAGAAATTCTGAAGAAACACGCATTAGTAGTGGAGTCGCTCCATTAATGGATATTCTCATATCTAGCTTTTTTCCCCCCAATATTGATCAAACAAAGAAACTTGGTCTGAATCTGTACTGCTGCTCACACTCCTAAATCCACCTGGCATGTGACCTCTCAGGAGGAATTCAGTGCTTGGTGTCATTTCAGTGGCTCTTCACTGATATTGGCTCTTCACTTTGCATTTATGCTGGGACATGTGCGTGACATCTTGTCAATGTGAGGTGATTATTTCCCTCTCACTGCTTCCTATTCTACTTCCATTGTGCACAAACTTCTCAGTTCAGAGTTCTTGAGCACACGAACTATAGTAATTTCTCCTCCTACGAAAGTTCCACATTTTGAGGTGCACTCTCACAGAGAATTGTAGTGGGGCCCAGATGTGAAAGTTGAGGGTGTAGAGGAGTTTTGAGAATTCCTCTTGTCTACCCTGCTGTCTCAGGAAAGAAACCCATCTGTGTGCTCTCAAAACTTCAATCTTTCCCTTCTCAGTATAAGTGCAATTTACCAAAAATACATGCTTTCTTTTAAACTCATGAAGGGAAACAGAGAAAGAGGATGAGAGTAAAAGGTAGGACACCCATTTTTGTCAACTTATTGTATATAGAGAAAATTAAGTTTTAGGAAGGAATTTTTCCTGGGCAATAAACAATGGAAAAATTTTACTGAGAATGTTTTGTGTCGTCTGCCATTTAAAAAATGTAATTATCATTGTACTTATGCAATTGACCTGTATTTTATGGAGAAATATTTAGTCACTTTATTCATAGTTAGTCTGTTTTCAAGTTTTTCTGAAATAATGAGAGTGATGGGAATTTGAACTTCAGGAATGAAATAAAACATCTGCAATTGAAATAGTGACACTGATTAAATTATGTTCTACCTCCTGTCTTGTTTTGGTCTTGTTTTGTTTGTTTTTAACATTTCTTTTAAGGTTCTCAGGTGAGGAATGGGTATAGTATTATTTCCAAGTGATAATGGAGATGTAATCTATGCTATTGAAGAGCTGAGATAGATGCAAAGATATTGTAAAGGCAGAACTGATGGTCTCAAGGACGTAATTGTATGAAGAAAGAGAGTGGTGAATGTCTTGCCTGAGAGACTGGTAACAGAAAGAGTTTTGTAGGAGAGACATGGAGAGCTTAATAGTTCTCTACATGCCCCATGAGAAGCATTTCAGAATGCAGTGAACTCAAGGGTTAAGAGAATGAGGGAATAGGGCACACCTAGGGACAATGTTTTCTTAGTCTTTTGCATGGAAGTGAAAGTTGAAATAATGGAAAGTGTTTGAAATCACCAAACTGAAGTGTGAAAGGAGAGAGAATAGTGGATGAAAATATGAGAGAGAGAATGACAGCAACAATCATCAAAAGAGTACAGATTTGCAGAAGGTAAGTGAAAGGAGTCATGGAAAGGAGACCTTGTCAAATGTTACTAATTGGAACTCAGAAAATTAGACAATAGGCAATATATTGAAGAGAAATCATGGTATAGAACATGTTAGTAGAAGAAAAAGTTAAAAGACTTGAAGACTGATAAAAAAGAGTTGAATAAATATAGTGTATGATAGACAAGGGAGATATTTTTGAAGAAGGATTCTGGAGAATAGTATGGTATCAATTATCACATCTAGAAGGCCTTTTCTAAAAAAGGAGTGTTTTCTTGTTTTGTTTTTTAATTTTTTTATTTTTCTAAATTGGAGGCAAAAGAGAAAAGATAATGATTATGCACAAGGAGAACTGGGGAACAGGGAAAAGAACTGAGGTTAATTCTCATCCAATTTTTTAGTAGAGTGGTACTTAAAGGTATCTACTCAGAGATATGTGATATGGTATATGTGTGAGGATTTGAAGGAAGATAATTGGAATAGCTGATGTGCAAAATAAAAGTAAAAAAATTGCAGAATAGCTTTTAGGATCCAACTAAGATTGGCTAACATTAATTTAGAATGTAACCATTTTCCCCCGAGGAATGGTTACAACTCAAGAGTCGGGATAAAAAAAAAAAAAATGCATGAATTCACTCAACATTGGATGAAGAGACATACATATGGCAGAAAAGCAAATGGAATATGAAATTATGTAAGGCAAGGAGGAAAAAAGTTAACCTGTGTTAATGAATACTTAACAGATTGAAAATCATAATAAACAAATTCAAAATAATTGAATACTTAAGAAACATAAGATTCAATTCAGTAATAAATTTTTAGCATATTTGTAGGTAATGCAAATTACAAAATTTCATATTTATAACAAATTTCTGATAAAATACTAAAAAGCTAACTTAGAAATATATCAGAAATCCCTTTTAAAAAAACAAAACATAAAGGTGGTGGAGGAGCCCTACACAGCTTCTAATATTGTCCCATAAGAAAAAGAAAATGGAAAGAATGTCATGAATGTAAGTGATACTTTTGTTAATCCTGCCGCAAATCAAAGTAGCCTGAACTCCTCCCAAAGTTGTCTTCAGAGGTGCTTGAAAGGAAAAGGGGAAAGATAACATATAAGTAGGAGCAGATGCCAAAGCCAGATTGGAACAATAAACAACAAAGAAGAAAAACCTCCTCCAGCTTGACACGTCACCACGGGAGGGAACAGTACCTGCAACTTCATCAGAAGAGACACTAGAGATTCGGCTGGAATAAGGGAAACAGGAAACGGGAGAGCAGAAGCTCTCCCAACTTTAAAATGGAGGCTACCCAACCCCTTTTCTATCTGATTTGGTAGAAAGGAAATGGTTTATCTACAAGAGAGATCAAAAAAGCTATTTTCTAGCTTTCATGCAGAATGAGAATGCAATCGAGGAAGACAGGATGGGGAACTGAGGATGCTTGCAAGAGAAAAATTATAATGAAGTTCAATATCATTTGACCTGGAGAAAAGGAAAAACAAAAAAGAATAAAGCACACTGAATATATGTACTCCGATGTTCATTGCAGCTTTATTTACAGTGGCCAAGACATGGAAAAAAACAAAGTGTCCTTCGATAGATGATTTGATAGAGAAGTTGTGGTACATATACACAATGGAATACTATTCTGCCATAAGAAAAGATGAAACAGTGCCAATAATCTTGAGATTATTACGCTAAGTGAAATAAGTCAGACAGAAAAAGTCGAGGACCATATATGATTTGACTGCTATGTGGGATATAAAACTGAAAACAACAAAGGAACAAGACAAAGAGAAGAAACAAAAACTCATAGACACAGACAACAGTTTAGTGATTACCAGAGGGTAAGGGGGGAGGGGTGGTAGATGAGGGTAACGGGGATCAAATATATATGGTGATGGAAGGAGAACTGACTCTGGGTGGTGAGCACACAGTGTGATATACAGATGATGTACTACAGAATTGTACACCTGAAACCTATGTAGCTTTGCTAACAATTGTCACACCAATACACTTCAATTTAAAAAAAAAAAAAGGGTTAGAGAATAAGGTGGGGTCAACAGATTTTGGATAGAGATAAAAGATTTTTATGGAAGAAGCACTTGCGAAAAAGCAAGTACAAAGATTATAATTGGAGAGCACGGTTTTAGCATTAGAGATTTTAGATATTAGGCAATGACAGTCTAAGGGTTTTCTGTGGGAAGCTGACAGTGGAAAGGAGGAAAAGGTCATTGAACGAGGGGTACACTTTAATGTGTCAGATGCATATTTTGAAGCTTTCACATGTGATAAGAGCAATTGGAATGGAAAAGAATATGAGACTAGAAGCCCACATCGATATGTTAAGAGACCATCATAATTGAATAAACAGAGCAGAAATACCTGCTGGGGGTGTTTAATCCTTGTCAGGAACCTTTAAGTATTCATCTTTATTGAACTCCTAACTTCCATTATTGACAAAACTTCTACAGAAGCAAAGTAAAAGGGAAGTTTTTACAACTCTTATTATATGTTTGTTATATATTTGTTGGCTTCCCAACAAGTTGGCTTTCAGATGCCCTTAACTGGCACCCTGCTTGGGGGAAGGTTCTGACAATAAGGTGCCTACATGGGAACGTTTCAGTATCACCCGGGAGGTGTCCCGGCCACTGTGAAATAATTTGATAATGAATGGTGCTGCTATTATTTAATGAATATGTAGGCAGAGGTGGAGCTGCACCCTTTGTAAAATGGGTGAAAGAAGGGCAGTATGAGGGAGAAAGCAAAGGACACGTATTATCAGGCTCATGGCAAGAGGTGTGCTTGTGTACTAATCTCACAGTGAGGTTTTGGACACGTCATTCCAGCATGACACAGTCAATCAAATTTTGATATTTAAGTTCAGCTGTATGGCTTTAGAGAGAGACTCAACTCCAGCACTTAGGACTAATCTAGACCAGGGATGAGTCACACTAATTTTCCAGCTGTCACCAGTCCATCTTTCTTGCAGAAAGTGGATGGAACCAAGTGGGCAGCCAGAACATTGGCAGAAAAGTTACAAAATGTAGGCTACTATAAAGGAAGATTTTGAGCGAAGAGTTTTCAGTGAGTGACAGTGAGTGACCAGCAATGAGGATGGAGAGAGGATGCTAGATCTCGAGGGTCTGAACCTCCAAGGAACTCTTACAGGTAGAATCTAGAACATTCTAGGCACCCTAGAGAGCAAGACATACTCCTACTCTACCTTCTGACCAAGAGGTACCCAGGCTGCAGCAGAAAAAAAGATGCTTCCATTGGAAAGGGCTGCCTGGGAAGAGTGGTCTTAAGAAGCATCTTGTTTCAGTTAAATCATGGAAGTGGCCAAGATGCTGCTGGAAATATTGAAATGTTAATTGTAGAAGAAATTTTTAGGAATCTGAGGAGGCTGATGTTCAGAATCAGATTTCAAGGGGAGACCTGCACTTTCCAGCAGGGACTCTGTAAAACAGGGATAGGAGTGCAGTGGGAGATCTCAACAGTGTCTGACAGAAAGGGGGGTGGGGACACTGGCTCCCCAAACCACTCTGGGCACCATTTCTTCCATGCCTCCAAAAAGCACCTCATATCTAAAGTTTCTCTCCTTTATCAACACTCAAGAATTAGTGACTCCTGTTTTCATGGAATTTGGTGTTCACTCTTTCATATGCTGATTTGAAGTGGTACTCCTCTCTTTGGCATCAAGGTTTACCTCTTAGTCATGGAAACAAGAAATTATTTGAGGGATTGCATCAGTAAAAGACAAAGGCTTAATATAGTACTCAGAAAAGACAACTACTGTTAACAAATATCCTTTCCTTTCTGTTAAAAAATTACACACAGGCTCACACACACGTATAACTGATATGCATGTGAAAATACGTACAGCAGTAAAAGAACTATAGTAATGATAGGCATAATAATAATAGGAGAACAGTGATTTCTCGATTACTTCAGTATACATGTTGATTACAAATTCCTTTAGAGTAGACATTGAGTTTTTTCTCCTCTATCCTTCAGTAAGTTTATTGGTGTTCTGGCTAGTGCTAAGGTAACTGAGTTGTCCATCCAGGAACCTGGAATAAGGCCTAATACTAAGAGGTAGTGAATCAGTCTGGGCTGATCTTCTAAAGAGAGAAGGTGTTAGCTTTGGGGCCCTGTGGATGGAGATCGTACCTGGTAACTTCCAAGATGGTTTTGGAGGATACATTTGTCAGAGGTCCTGAGTGCTTGTCCTAAAGGTGAGATTAAATCAGTCACTTCATTGAAGAATTAGGAGGACTGTGATTTTTGAGGGCTGGGAACCAATTTAGCAAATGAAATAGAGATGTAGACTTTAATCTAAATTTGTGGATTTGGCCACCAAAAAGAAATTCTCACAACACAAAATCTCAAGGGCCTCCCATGACCGCCTGAACCTAGACATCATAGAGTCAGATTCAACCAACATTTCCTGAGTGCCACCATGCCTGTGCCAGCCGCAGGGCGACCTATCCCCTCACCTCATCCTCTTAACTCCGACTCTTGCTATCCCCACAAAGAACACATGACCTGCAGCCTTTGAATGTGTGATTCAGGCCCATTGACTTCAAGCTTCATATTTTTGCTACTCTATGTGGCTATCATTCAAGATAATGGTTTCTTTTTGGAGTAGAAAACTGATTCTTAGAGCACAATAGCATCTATGTATCAGCGGGACTGTTTCCAATATATTTACTTATTTTCTCCCCCACTCCCAAATGATAGAACAACCAAAACAAACAGGTAATAAAATGTGGGCAAAGACAGAATTAAAGTAGACAGTTGAATCAAAACCATGAATAAGATTCATTAGCTCCTTTGCATTGCAAATGGAAGATTTCAATATCAACCAACAAGAAAGGGGAGAGGGAGAGAGTTTAATGTCTTATACTTCCTCCCTTGATAGCATTGTGCACACTACACTATAATTTAATTTCCTTATTTGAGCTATCATCTAGAATATGATAAAAAAATTTAAATGTATCCTTTCCAACTATGTCTCCAGCACCTCTCACTGTTCCTGGTACACAATGAAGACTCAACAAACATTTGTTGAGTTAGTGAATGTATAAAAGAGTGGCTAAGTGAATAACCATGGAAACAATTAATCATCCCATACAAATATGAAAAGAATTGTCAGAGTTAGCTGATGATTATTTTTGTAATGGTTTGCTCCCACTGCCACATTAAAGTGCCCAAATAACCCCCACACACCATGGTACATAAATCAATGCTTCTTTGTACCTTTCTCTTTCTTAAATGCATTTTCATAATAGAGTTCTATTTTTTCTGCTCAGACATCTCACCCTTAACTTTTAGCACAAATTGAAACATATTCAAAAATATCCTCCCTCTGTTTTTTTATTATACGTCATGAAGAGATATCCTCTATGAGAATGGTGGTCTTCCAGTGTAGACACGAGGTTGAACCAAAAGAACTGACCAGTACTCAACCATATTTACAATAAAGGTACTATTTTACATATTTAATGGTATTTTATATATATTTCAGCTCTCCAGTTGGCTGCTGCTTGAAGCCCTTCAAACACAATGGAATATATTTGAATGCACAGCCAGGTCCTCAGTCATAGTAAGCTGCGTTTCCATACATTTAGATAGATCCATCAGCACTCACAAATATTATAGCGAACAAATATTGTTACAAATCACCTGCCATAGAGGTCATGAACAATTTTATTAATTTAGGGTGTGCTTTTCTTCTCTAAAGCTTTATACTGCCAGAGGCAAAAAATCCTTATATTATCCTTTATTCTTTCCAAATTAGGTTGAATATTCTGATCCATTATTAAGCCTGCAATTCATTTAGAAACTATTTTGAATCTACACATGTAATACTTTTTATAGGATGATATTTTTTTTTTTTTTTTTTTAAAGATTTTATTGGGGAATTAGTGGAGGGGAACAGCGTTGGGGAATCAGGGAAGGGGAACAGACAAGTTGCCGTCTTCTTGTTCTTCAGTTTAGTTGCGGAGGATGTTGCTTCACTGTTGGTATCGTCATTGCGCTCTTCCCGGATGAGGCAGATCGGTCGCTGGCCTCTGGATGTCGCTCATCGCGGCTATTGGCAGCTCACGCTTGGCTGCCAGCCACTCACGCTGGCTGCGGGCCACTCACTGTAGCCTATGGCAGCCCACTGCAGCAGGGGCTGCAGCCCACACCATTACCGGGGCTCGCACAGCCCAGCTCCAGGTGGAGCTGTTGTTAGCTGTAGAGGGCGGTGTCACTGGCCCTCATGTGGGATCCGAACCGGGGCCGCTGGCATCCCAAAACCAGCGCTTAACCAATGCGCCACTCGGCCGGCCCTAGGATGATATTTTGAAATACATATATATATATATGGTCCTTAGAAGTTTTCACAAAAGTCTCAAATTACCTTAATTCAATAAATACCATATTCATCATTGAAGTACAATAGATATTTAATGTGCTTTTAAACTCATGTTAGGAAAATAGACAATGTAGGTTCACTGAGAGTTTATAAGGGACCTTCAAAGATAAAGTGGCATTTCCTCAGGAAGACAAAAGAAAATGAACCTGTAGTATTTTCCCCCCAAAGAAAGCAAGAAAATGTGATGTTATAGATCCCGCCTTTCTCAACTACTGTTCTATTTTGCTTTTTTCCATTTGTTTCCCAAATATTGGTATGCAGATAATAAAATAAAGAATAAACTGTTTCCTAATTTTGTACAGCCAGACATGTCTTTAAATTTCAGAAATCAGAAAAGTATGTGTATTCACTATTGTACAAGTAGTTTTGTGAACTAACTCTAAAAAAATCATAGTTTATATGCTACATTAGTGTGCGGTTGTGTGGTTTTTAAAGAAAGACCTCAGCAGCTCATAATGTGGTTGTTATTAAGAAAGCAGAATTTTTCCATGAAAAGTGAAGGGCATGTTTATAAAACCTGCACTACAGAAATGCCTAGTTCATGAAACAGAGAAGCATAGCTCTCAAGAGTGGCTTCCTTCTCTTCTAAACACCTAAGAGAGATTAAAATTGAATTCGTGGAACTCTTTAGACTGAGGTGTTGATGGAAAATTCTAGAATTAGACCAATGAAAATTTCATTATTGCCAATTAGAATTCTCCAGTGGTGTTTAAACTAGTATTGATTTTTAGGTAGTATAATTTAGAATGAGATAGATGTGGATTTTACAATGCAAACATCCAACCTCTCTTTTTAATCTATTTCCTTAAAACTTCACCAGCTGGTACATATACTTGAGGTCACAATCAGTTTCTCTGTTTTTGAGGCTCTAATACTCTCTAATGGTAACAGAGCTTCCATGAATGCCCTCTGAAACATTTATGTTAAACCTGTTAAAAGCTCTCTGTATGATGATGATTTTGTGAAACTTGGTGATTTTCCTTTTTGTGATTTTCATTAATTTTCACAGTAAATGATCAGCCACAAATCGTTCACAAATTCTTTGCTCTTACTTAAACTCTCTAGTCTCTAACCTCTAATTTTGGGGAAGGAAAAAAATGCGCTAATACATGAGCCAAGGTATGTTCTGGCTTGGGTTGCAAAATCCTGTGAGGAGGAATCCAAAGCAAACCAGAAACTTCCACTTCATTACAACTGCATTAGGGGAAGAAGTCTAGTCTCCTCTCCTAGTTGTTTTATTAGGTGATAATGAGGGGAAAATTCTCTGGCCTAGACAATAATACATATTTTAAAGAGGATTTAGAACCCATCATTTCAACCAACCCGATTCAATGACATAAAGTATTTGAATGACATCTGGTTGAGAATAAATAAATTTTTTTTTAGATAAAAAAGAATGAAGGACCAAAGCATATTAATAGATTTAGCCAATTAAAAGTTGGATTTAAAAAAAAAAAAAGCCTGAAATTTTTTTCTAATACCCACAACCACTGCTATCTTCTAGACTTCTAGTATAGTTGGTCTTCTTAACAACGGGATATCAATAGGCCTGAATTCAGTATTGATAATCTAATGCCTTCAAATTTTGTACAATCATGTCCATAATATTGCAAGATGTTCTGATATCATATTACTCCCAGAGGAAAAAAACTATATTGTCATTGTCAGAAGGCAACTAGACATGAAATATGAACTTACATTGTAAAATGTAAATTAGACTTCTTTTTGCTTTAACATAGTATGCATATCACATCATTGATTTTGTTGTTGAAATTAACAGCAAAGAACCAACTATCGGTACCATCTCTTGGAGAAACTGATTACTATCACAATGAGTTTTGTGTACTTTCCTCCTATCAGCCTTTCTCACTTTTCCTAACATTTACCAGGCATTTCTTTTCGTACACAGAACATTTAACTGTGCAGATCATGGTGATATTAATAGTGATAATAATAATACTAATTCTGATACCTTTGATTGGGTTTTAACCTAATAATAATATTGTTATTATTATTATTATTATCTCCAGGTTTAATTTTAAAATTTAATAGCACTTTTATATGCACCATCCCATAAATCCTCACAGCAATTATGTAAGAAAACTGAGGCTCCTTAAGTTTATTCACTCATACAAAGTCATATGTCTATTAAGTAAAGGAGTTGAGAAAGGAATACCCCAAAACAAAATACCACTGAAAGATATATTATGAAATTTTCTGAAGAGCTAATACTTTGGTTTAACTTGGTGATGATTTTTTAAACTGTGTAAATAGTAGGTACTCAGCATTATTTAAAGAATGAATAAATGAAGTAATTGATGAATCAAACCATCCATTTATTGCAGCCCTCCTTTTGTTGAGTTTCTAGGAATCTGAGTACCTCGTATGTACGAAAGCACAGGAAGCTCTGAGGAAGAGAACATTACATGGGATCTAAACAACAAAACAGCCTCATAAAAATATTGCATTCATTGACTCCAATAGGCATAAAATAGAAGTTTGAAAAGAGAAAAAAACGTAAGTACACAAATACTTTTTGTTCCAACTCACATCACTCAAATGGAAATGATTTTCTCCTTTTAGAAAATGCTAAATATATTTCATACCATAAAAGACATTTTAAATCCATAAAAATAAGACACAAATATCCCAACTTAAATAATTATTTGATCTGTGATCTAAAAAAACTGGTTTACACTCATAATATTTTAGTATGTTAGTTGAAGAAGAAGAATAAAAAACTAAAAGGCTATGTCTTCTATTTCATTGGTTGGTATTTTAAGATATCAGTATTTTCTATAATGCATTAAATATTATCTATTATAATTTCATTTTTAAAATAAGGAAATATCTTTTTAAACAGGTAAAAAAAAGTTAATGCCACCATAAAGTGAACACATTGTTGATGCTGACAAATGAATAAGAAAAGCTGGTGCTCAGCTGCCAATTTTTCCCAAAGATAGGTAATTCAGGCCCCAGTTTTATTCCTGCAAGTGCACAGTTAGATTTAATGTTGAGCGAAACATGATGGAAGTACTCTGTGAAGGAGAAAGAGAAATGCTAACTAACTTGAACTGATCTGATATTTTTTGTTAGTGCTGAATATTCCTGAATTGCCAATGTTTACAGGTACAAAGCACAAAATCTCAGTCTAGCTTTGCATTTTTAGTAGGATATCAAGTCTTGTCAGGCAGCCAGAAACTTCCTCATCTACTTTATTCTGAAGCAAGGGATTGTTCCTAATTTAATACCTTGAACTGATTGCATTTAGGATGTAATCTGCTTTAATTGACATTAAGATGGTGAATTTTATGAAACAGCTGTTTAATACCATTTGTGAGTTAATGAGAATCATCATGTGGAATAGAGAAGGAATAAAAAATTCACAAACAGCTTATTTGGAAAGCCAACATCTTAATTAATATTGTTTCAGAATTTTTCTAGGGTTTCTGACTTGAAAACCTTCAAGAAGACTTTCAATTACAAGGCAGAGGATGGAAGTTCATTATCAAAATTAAGGAATGGTATTCTGAGGAGAAACTGGCTCTGTTTATTGCCCAATAAATAAATATTAAGGTCATTTAGTCCTTTCTTTTAATCCAAAATAAGTACTGTTGACGAAAGTATTACATTCTTGAAGACATTACATTAATGTAATGCATAAATGGGGTAGATTCTTGCCAACTACTGGAATGGCAGCTTTCTTTCAGGGTATATCACAGGACAACTTTAGGGTACTTCTATGGAACCCAATTTTAAAATGCCCAGGAAAATGCCCCAAGAATGTGGGAGCATGCCTATGAAAATACTGTTCATGTGAAAGTAATGAACTATTTCCCAATGTCTAAGACCTTTCTACGAGAACCCTTAGAGATCTATTCAGGTATTACAATTCCTGCTGGGCTGACAGAGACTTTTTTTTTTTTTACTTATTTATTTTTTTAATTAGTTTCAGGTGTACAACATAGTGCAATAGTTATGCATTTTACCCCTCAAAGTGACAACCCCCCACCCACAATACACCACCCCACTCCCCCCCATATCATATATATCTATTACTCTTCCTCTGACTCTCTTCCACAGTATAATCCACATCCCGTGACTATCTATATATATTCAATTACAGTAGGTATACCCCCTCCGCTTTAGTAATACAGTGCAGTGATCAAACCTCTACTCCATCCATGAAATGGTCTCCCTAACAAGACCTATGATCATCTGACATTCCTCAGAATATTTACAACATTATTAATTATATTCCCCAAACTGTTTTTCCTATCCCAGTAGCAATATTGTAGTTGCCTATTTTTGCTGTCTAATCCCTTCCCCTTCTCCCTCATCCCCATTCCCCTCCCAATTAGCAACCCTGATTTTTCCTGTATATCTATGAGACAGTTTCTGTTTACTTTGCTCATTCATACAGTTTTTCAGATTCCACAAATGAGTGAGATCATACGGTATTTGTCCTTCTCTGACTGACTTATTTCACTCAACATTATAGTCTCTAGGTCCATCCATATCATTGCAAATGGCACGATTTCATTCTTCTTTATAGCGGAGTAATACTCCATTGTATAAATGTACCACAGTTTCTTAATCCAGTCATCTACTGATGGGCATTTTGGTTGTTTCCAAGTCTTAGCTATTGTAAATTGTGCTGCTATGAACATCGGGGTGCATAACTTTTTTTGAATAAGTGTCTTGGTTTTTTCAGGATAAATACCTAGGAGTGGAATTGCTGGGTCAAACGGTAGCTCTATTTCCAGTTCTTTGAGATACCTCCATACTGACTTCCATAGTGGCTGCACCAATCTGCAGTCCCACCAACAGTGAAGCAGGGTCCCCTTTTCCCCACAGCCCCGCCAGCACTTGTTGTTTGTTGATTTGTTGATGATAGCCATTCTGACTGGGGTGAGGTGGTATCTCATGGTGGTTTTTATTTGCATTTCCCTAATGACCAGTGAGGTTGAACTTTTTTTCATATGCCTGTTGGCCATCTGTATGTCCTCTTTAGAGAAATGTCTCTTCATATCTTCTGCCCATTTTTTTAATTGGGTTGTTTGTTTTTTTGGTGTTGAGTTTCATGAGTGTTTTATAAATTTTGGATATTAACCCCTTATCAGATATATCATTGGCAAATATATTCTCCCATTCAGTAGGCTTCCTTTTTGTTTTATTAATGGTTTCCTTTGTTGTGAAAAAACTTTTAAGTCTGATACAATCCCATATGTTCATTTTTTCTTTTACTTCCCTTGCCCGTAGGGATGTATCAGTAAAAATATTGCTCTGGGTAATGTCTGCAAATGTACTCCCTATATTTTCATTTAGGATTTTTATGGTTTCAGGTCTTACATTTAAGTCTTTAATCCATTTTGAATTTGTTCTTGTATAAGGTGTAAGGAGATGATCCAGTTTCATTTTTTTGCATGTGTCAGTCCAATTTTCCCAGCACCATTTATTGAATAGACTATCTTTACTCCAGTGTAAATTCTTGCTTCCCTTGTCATAGATTAACTGTCCATAAATGCTTGGATTTATTTCTGGGCTCTCTGTTCTGTTCCACTGATCGATGTGCCTGTTTTTATGCCAATACCAAACTGTCTTGATTACTGTGGCCTTGTAGTAGGTTTTGATGTCTGGTAGCGTGATCCCCCCGACTTTGTTTTTATTTCTCAGAATTGCCAAGGCTATTCTGGGTCTTTTATGATTCCACATAAATTTTAGGATTATATTTTCTATTTCTGTGAAAAATGCCCTTGGTAGTTTGATAGGAATTGCATTGAATCTATATATTGCTTTAGGCAGTATGGACATTTTAACTATATTAATTCTTCCTATCCATGAGCATGGTAGGTGTTTCCATTTATTTGTATCTTCTATGATTTCTTTCTTCAGTGTCTTATAATTTTCTGAGTACAGATCTTTCACTTCTTTGGTTAAATTTATTCCTAGGTATTTTATAGTTCTTGACACAATTGTAAATGGGACACTTTTCTTAATTTCTCTTTCCATTAATTTATTATTGGTATATGCAAATGCCACTGATTTCTGAACATTGATTTCATATCCTGCTACTTTACTGAATTCGTCTATCAGTTCCAATAGTTTTTTGATGGAGTCTTTGGGGTTCTCTATATACAGTATCATGTCATCTGCATATAATGACAATTTTACTTCTTCCTTGCCAATTTGGATGCCTTTTATTTCTTTTTGTTGTCTGATTGCTGTGGCTAGAACTTCCAGCACTATGTTGAATAAAAGAGGAGAAAGTGGACAGCCTTGTCTTGTTCCTGATATTAAGGGGAATGGTTTTAGCTTTTCCCCATTGAGTATGATGTTAGCTGTAGGTTTATCATATATGGCTTTTATTATGTTGAGATATGATCCCTGTATTCCCACTTTGCTAAGGGTTTTTAACATAAATGGCTGTTGGATTTTGTCAAATGCTTTTTCTGCATCTATTGAAATGACCATGTGATCTTTATCCTTCATTTTGTTGATGTGGTGTATCACATTAATTGATTTACGGATGTTGAACCAGACTTGCGCACTAGGGATGAATCCCACTTGATCATGATGTATGATCTTCTTAATATATTGCTGAATTCTGTTTGCTAATATTTTATTGAGAATTTTTGCATCTATATTCATCAGGAAGATTGGCCTGTAGTTTTCCTTTTTTGTGATGTCTTTATCTGGTTTTGGAATCAGGGTGATAGTGGCTTCATAAAAAGAGTTTGGGAGCCTTCCCTCCTTCTGGATTTTTTGGAATAGTTTGAGAAGAAGAGGTGATAGTTCTTTTTTGAATGTTTGATAAAATTCACTTGTGAAGCCACCTGGTCCAGGGCTTTTGTTTTTTGGGAGCTTGTCAATTACTGATTCAATTTCCTTGGTAGTAATCAGGGTATTTAGATTTTCTGTTTCTTCTTGCGTTAACTTTGGAAGGTTGTATGCTTCTAGAAAATTATCCATTTCTTCCAGATTGTCAAATTTGTTGGCATATAGTTGCTCATAGTAATTTCTTAGAATTTTTTGTATTTCTGTGATGTCTGTAGTCATTTCGCCTCTTTCATTCCTGATTTTGCTAATTTGAGTCCTCTCTCTTTTTTTTTTTGATGAGCCTGGCTAGAGGTTTGTCAATTTTGTTTATCTTCTCAAGAAACCAGCTCTTGGTTTCATTGATCTTTTGAATTGTTTTTCTGTTCTCTATATTGTTTATTTCTGCTCTGGTCTTTATTATCTCCTTTCTTGTACTCCCCTTGGTACTCTTTTGCTGTTCTTTTTCCAGTTCCTTTAGGTGTAAGGATAACCTGTTGATTTGAGATTTTTCTTCCTTCTTTAGGTAGGCTTGCACTGCTATAAACTTCCCTCTTAGGACTGCTTTCGCAGCATCCCAGAGATTTTGGTTCGTGGTGTTTTCATTATCGTTTGTCTGGAGGTATCTTTTGATTTCCTCCTTGATTTCATTTGTGACCCACTCACTATTTAATAGCATATTGTTTAGCCTCCATTTATTTGTCAGCTTCCCGGATTTCTTCTTATAATTGATTTCTAGTTTCATAGCATTGTGATCAGAGAATACAGTTGAAATGATTTCAATCTTCTTAAATTTATTGAGACTTGTTTTGTGGCCTAACATGTGGTCTATCTTAGAAAATGTTCCATGTGCACTTGAACTGACAGAGACTTTTTTAATGTCCCCAGAACAAATTCAAAGATGTGGGGATTTTATATCATACTGGACACCTTGAGAAAATATCCTATGTGAAAATCTCTGAGAATTGGACCTGTTAAGAGTGTTGTTATCCCCTGAATTTAAGCAATCTACACTATACAGTTGTGTCAATGAAAGGAAAAGTGCTATTGAATTAATGGAGTGATCAGGTATAGATAGCTATGGATCTTGTGATAGTTGGAAGTCAATTCTAGTTGATAAGAATAATTTCCAGAAAAACATTTCAAAACTCTTGTCTAAATCTTGGAAATCATCAAATTTCCTTCTAATTTAAAATGAAAACATATTTGTTCTTATAAAAACTTGTCATGAGTAGGCATTTTGATATTACATGGAGAAATTCACCTTACTTGCCATTTATGTAGGCCAAACACGGTGTTCTTTAGTAGGAACTCCAAAGAAAGAGTATCTGAGGACTTCCCAGAATCATTATGGTTTTAAAACAGAAATGTTAACAGAGTCTATGACTGATATGAGAAACCGAGTATATCAAATAGTTACTGTGGGGTCAATCTTATTGTAGTTTGAGAGGTTGGTGCTGCCTTTTGGTGGAATCTGTTTTATTTTTTCTGATAAAAGAAATAAGATATCAGTTACATACTAAAATCCAGTGCTATAACCACAAATATAAAGCAAACATTTTAAAAATGCTAATGATCTTGATTAAATTGTGTCTATATAACATAGGTATTAGAACCATTGCAACTGACTACTAGCTATCCATAGCCATTGGTCAATATCATTTATTTATTTTATAGGGAGAGGAAATCTTAGAAATATGTTTTCTTCCATTTGTTTAAAATGATACTCCCTCATTTTCATTGTAAATTTATATGGGTTAATCAGAAAACAAATGTCAATATCTAAAAAGGATGATATACTTTCTAAAAAAACACATATTTTACATTCTATTAAATATGTTTATTCCTCAATTTATTATTTTAAAATTATTTCATTGCTTTTTTGTAATAAATATTAGAATTTGTTAGGAAAAAATTACCCTCTATAATTTGTGTGTGTAAGCCAGATAAGGATCTGGCTGTAATATATATTTTTGTCATATCAGTAGTTAGAATATATACATAAATACAGATTTACATTTACATGTAATTTTTTTTCAAAGCCCTGCTCATGCCAATTTTAATGTTCTCTGCGTCCTACAGTAAACACTTAGGAATTTGAGGTCGTTTCTAGGCTTTTTGTTCTGTTCCTCTATTCACCATGTGTTTCTGATTCAGAGGTTTTGACATTCCAGGCCTGGCTGACGCTGAGGGGACTGTCCGTCCTAGGGCTAGCCCACTCCTAGAGACAGAAAATAACTTTCCCGGGAGCATACCTTTCAGTGCCACCAAGCAATCCAGATCTCACTGCCCCACCTTCTATGTTGGGCTCCTATACTTTGGGCGACCATCTCTCAGCCCTAATGACCCCAGGGCCAGGCACCAAACAACTAGATACCCCTGCTCCCTGCAGCCTGCTGAAATTATTTCAACTAGCCAATTGGAAGCTTGTGTCACCCTTTCATTTCTGCAGAAACCACAGTAAAAGCTCATCAGGCACAAAATTATTTAGCTTAGTCAGATAAAGCAATGTTACAACTCCATGCAAAGCAATGGAAAATACTAACAGTGAAATATATCTAAGCATCTATGATTATCCAAAAGTATAATCAGCTTTTCACACATTGCAAAATACTCTAAATACCTATTTTCATGTGAAGCCAAAAAGAAACATGAGAATCTTATCATTGTCAATAATGTATTCACCATGATGAATCTTGTGACAAACTTGACTACAAACAATATACTGTCATGCCTATCAGTGATAACTTCACTTTTCCCTGAAATTAATACATTCAAATTCATCACTGAAGAAAGGAGAATGCACAAAATCACTTTCTTCATTGAACAATCAATATTTTTTTCAAACTCATTGGAGTTCTGAGGTGTGTGTGTGTGTGTGTGTGTGTGTGTGTGTGTGTGTGTGTATGTGTGTGTGTGTCAAACCTTTTACTCTAAATCTGCGAAGGACAGATTTGTGTGACACGTTTTATGTTGTGGGTTTATATTTTTAACTAAATGCTAATTGCTCAAAATCTAAAGTGAGACTTAAAGATTTCAGACTCCCACAGGATTTAAAATAACTATTCTGCTGAAGTACTGGTGGGAGCACACTGGTAATATATGTTCTGCAGACAGTTGTGTCTTAATAAGCTGTGCATTAGTATTAAAACCCAGCAAGAGAAAAATAAGAAAAGTATACAGTATATATAGTTTGTTTTACAGTGTTCTAGTCCATTCAGGCTACTACGCCAAATGTCATAGATTGGGCAGCTGGTGAATAACAGAGATTATTTCTCACCGTTCTGGAGCCTGGGAAGTCTGAGATCAAGGCCTTGGATAATTCAGTGTCCGGTGAGAGCTGCTTCCTGGTTCCTGAAAGGCCTTGTTATCACTGTGTTGTCACATGATGAGGGGGGCAAAGGAGTTCCCTGGAGTCGCTTTTATAAGTGCAATCTTTTATAAGAATCAACTCCCAAAGACCTCATCTCTGACTATCACTACAATGAGATTAGATTTCAACATATAAATTTTGAGGGCACAAAAACATTCAGTCTACAGAAATACTGTAACTGATGCTCAAAAAGCCTATACATGAAGTAGAGTATATACAAAGTAACAGTACCATTAAAAATCGTCAGTTCCTTAGAGGTAAAGGAACAGCAGTATTCCGACATTACTAAACAATGGTAGAAAAAAATGCTTTAAGACTTGGTCTGGGGTATGAGAAGGGACTGTGCAGTATTAGAGTGCTTCAGAAAACTATGACTGGTATTAGACATTTGATTTCATAAAAGTTAAGGCACAACATTTCTGCGTGGGAACAGTAGCCACTGTCTATGCTATAACATTGGACAGTATCAGAAAAGCTTCCTTAAAGATGTCAAACAACAGTATTGCAGTTAAGCACCAGTCTGTATCTATGAACTGCCGAAATCTAGGAATTAGTTGTATTTTTCCTATTAGCAGTAAAGTGAAACTGCATCCTTTAAATGTCCTGAGATGCTATTCACTGACTGCTTCGTTCCTTTTGTAAGGTTTATAAATAATATGGAGATTATTCATTACCACTCAGTAGAGGTATATAGTATATTTTCAACATATTTGGGGGGAACTAAAATTTTACTTTTATGTTATTTTATATGATCAGTTGTTGGATGATTTCTTAGTCTACTATTCTAAAAATTGTTTTGAAATCTACAGCGATGGCACCCATATATTAGGCACCATCCAATAGGACAAAACTATGAGTTGTAGGTATGGTTATGTCCACAGGGAACTACCTGGGCCTTACATCAGCCTGGAGGCCATTGTCATATACTGCCCAGATCCCTCATGTTGGTCGTGCTATCAGCGGACAGCCATTAGCTGTGAGCACATCAGGGGCTTTTTTTATCTGCAGAGAGCTCCTAGTCCAAGGCTATGCTTCCTCCCTCAGTGGTCCTCATACAATGGCGGATCGACATTAGACTATGAAGCCCTGGCCATCACTGAAGAGCCGACTGAACTGCAGAACTCAGGGTGTATGCCTGTGGGGTTTTAGCCAGACAGGCACTTCAACTCCCTTCTCTCCATTCTGGCCTCTGCTCCCTCTTTTCCACAATGCTGGTTCCAAGGTCACATTTCCTGAATATCCTGTCATCTGCTTTCTCAGCCATCCATCCTACAGCCAGTTACTTGAACTGGCCAAGGTGATTTTTGCCAGTAGGTAATCAGCTCAGGGCTGGAACGCGTTTGTCTAGTTCCAAGCCCGTTCTCCTCCACTACACTCAACAGCCTTCTCATCCTACAGCGCGTAATTCAGTTTTGTTGAATCGTCAGGATGTTCAAATTCTAGCCGTAGATAAAGCATTGCTGTGGATGACTAAATTTTCACTGGGCTTAGCCACACTCAAATTATCACACAACTGCCTAATTATAGGCATGTAATTAAATTATTGTCTTCTCACAGCCTCGTTTCTCATTAGCCTTTTCACTCCCTTGAAGCTTTATTTCAGCTTACAAGCAGCTAAATTGTATGGTAGTTCTAATTGTGCCCACAAATTTAGTGTGGTTTTAAAAAGATGGCCTAGACGTGTGCTTTGAAACACATCAAACCTGTACGGCAGACATTATATTCAATCATTGGTACCTGTTCAGATTTAATTGAAAAATCTCTGGTGTACTTTACAAGTGAGTTTGTATTCTCCATAGCCCGAAGGCTCTCAAAGTAAGGTTTTAAATATGAAATCAATTTTTAAGCTTTCAGTAAGATCATAATGGTAGATCCATTTGCTTGTGGAATCAGCATCGTGCCTCAACACTATCAATATGTCTGTGTAGGTTAGCACACACAGACCTCGACTGCTGTGAGCACGCCACATCTCCAAATGACAGCTGCTTTGCACACATCATGACTAATGAACAGACACGTCTTCGCAAAGAGCATTGTTTCTGGAGGAAATACACTGTCGCTACTAATGTGTGTTGATCATTCAGATTCCTTATTCAATGAAAAAAAACATCATTGGCTTTTCTGTGTTCTTTGTACCTGGTCAGAAATCACCCCTTAATCCACTGTTTCTCAGCTTCATTTCCCAGAAAGTTTTCTCTAGGAATACGGCAGAATCTACATGGTTAAGTGCCCTGTGATCTGGGAAGCATTTTACCAGAGTTGCTGTGGCTGCCTTTACAGGGACTGGGTGGGGACATTCTTTTAAATTAATTCTCTGGGCTGTTCTGAACCCAGACCTCAGCCCACCTTCAGACGTGCCCCTCTGTCCTGGACACTAGAGGGGCTGTTTGAGTTGGGACTGAGCTGTCAGCCTCTCCCACTGGTGTCATCTCTCTTTTTCTCTTTCTTTCTTTCTTTTTTTTCTTTCTTTCTTTTTTTTTTTTTTTACCCCCTTTCAAAGCCCCATTGTTGCAGAAGCTCAGCCATGGGCAGGACTGAGAAACTCTTTGAAAGGGGACCCAGCTCTACTTTGCTACGGGGCTGAGCAAAAACCTACCTCACATCTGTGTAAATCACACTGAAGCGAGTGAACTTTTAAACAAATGAGCTGCATGTTTTTCTCCAACGCTTATTACTAGCTGTGCAGTGAGGCTGCACCGATTTCAAAGGCTTTTCAGTTCCTGCACAGAACTGAGAGGCTGTAGCAAGGGCCCTTTGAAGAGAAAACACCACTGTTGGGACAGGTATGTGGCTTGAGCTCTGCTCAAAGACCTCCAAAAGTGACAGGGAACAGCAGAGCATATGGCGCTGGCCACAAGCTGCTCAAGAAATTAATGTAAAAAAAGCTTTCCTCTGTCCCCTACTGCAAATATTTTCTCTTGCAAGAGGAATCCTTGGGACTTGTGATAAATATGAATTCTCTTTCAACTCCAAGGGACAGATTTTTATACCTGCCTTTTGGTACCACTCTCGATTTTAGACATTTTTATAACTTCTGCTGCAGCTAAGCCTCTATTTCTGCTTTTCCTCATTTCACATGTGTTATGCATTTCTAAGAGGTTTATTTTGTTTGTTTTATTCTTGTCAGTTTCCAAAAAACAAGGGATTTCTAGGAGAATCAGGTATAAAATGAAAAAAAAAAATGATCAAGTTAGGGATATAAACTATTAAAGCATTTTAGTGCATTTCACATGAAAGGAATCCACAATACAAGCTTCAATCAGCAGGATTTTGGAGCATGCTTTGGTATGTTAATTGGAAATCATTCTAATCTGTTCAGCCACAGAACTTCTCTAGGTGGCCCGCCTCTGGACCGGTCAAGTTACACTCTCTGCCTCAAAGTGATGAAGCTACATTTCTTCAAGAATATCTTATAATTTGGACTCTTCCCTCATTATCTCAACTCTTATCTCTTCGATCCAAAGTGAGGTTGGATGTTGACATTTAGGATCACTCAGAAATCCTGGGCAACCAGAAAAAAAGCTCCAAAGAAAAGTAGGATACATCTTTTGTTAAACTTGTCTAAAACTGTGGGTACTGCCCAAGTGTCTCATGGAAATTCTAGGAACCCAAAACACCACTTTATAGTATAGAGAATGTTCATAAAGATTCTAAGTCTCCATAAAGGTTATCATGCAGTTGCAAAAAGAACCATTTGTGGAATCAGACAGACCCTGCTTTATGACTAGCTGTCACTTTAAAAGGTGGAAACCTTGGTCAATTTTTTTAACATCTCTGTGTCTCCAATTTTTAATGTTTGAAGTGGGAAAAAGGTTGATGAGAGAAAATATGAAAATCACTAGGTAGTATATAATCAGCAAATATTACCATTTTATTTCCCCCTTCAATTAAACACTATAAAATGAGAGTTCAAATGTGTTTCACTTAAATTCTCAAAAAGTGTTTGTGACTGGCATTTATTAAATAGCCCCATTCAGTTTCTGAAGAATTATTCCTGATGGTCAGATTTGTGTAATTATTATGTTACTGTATCACCCAAAAAGGTTTTACTACTTTGAAAAACAATTCTATTGAGGTATAATTTACAAAAAGTAAGTGTGCAGTTGATGTGTTTTGACAAATTTATATACCAAGTAATCATCCCCCTAATCAAATACAAATCATTTCCAATACCCCTCAAAATTCTCTCATGCCCTTCCCAGTCAACCATCACCCCATTAGAGCCTAAATGTGTGTGCTCCCCCCAAAACCTCATGGTGAAACCTAATTCTCAATGTGATGGTGTTAGGGGGTGGGGCCTTTGGGGGTCATTAACTCATGAGAGTAGAGCCCCCATGAACGGAATTAGTACCCTCATGAAAGGGACCCCAAAGAGCTCCCTTACCCCTTCCACCATGGAAGGACACAATAAGATGGCTGTCAATGAACCATTGCTGTTCTCACCAGACACTGAACCTGCTGGTGCCTTGATTGAGGACTTCCCAGCCTCCAGAGCTATGAGAAATACACTTTTGTTGTCTATAAATCACAGTCTATAATAACATTTGGCATAGCAGCCTCAGTGGACTAAGACAAACACTATATATGTAATTATACATATTTTTCTTCCCTTTTTTTTAAAATCAGTCTTGCTAAAACATTGACCATTAAAATTTTTTTCAAAGACTAGCCTTTGGTTTTTTGCCCATTTTCTAATAACCAATATCTGCATTTATTCTTTATTAATTCCTTCCTTCTACTTGATTTGAATTTAATTTCATCTCTTTTTCTAGCTTATCCAGATGAACAATTACAACATTACCCTTGTCTTTTTTTTTCTTTTCTAATACAAGCATATAAAGCTACCTATCTCCTCTCAACACGACTTGGTTAACATCTCACAGTGTTTGACATATGAATTATCATTCAGTTCAATATATTTTCCAATTCCTGTTACAATTTCTTCTTTGATGACTTACTTGAAAGTATGTACTTTAATTTTCAAATATTTCAGAAATTTTTAGATATGTTTCCATTACTGAATTCTAATTCAATTTTGTTGTGGTCAGAAAATATACTTTGTATGATTTAAATTTTTAAAAATTGATTGATATCGGAGCCAGCTGAGTGGAGCGATGGTTAAGCACTGGCTTGGGAGGCCAGTGGCCCTGGTTCGGTCCCACATATGAGGGCCCGTGACACTGACCTCAAAAAAAAAAAATTGATCGATATCTAGTTTCTGACCTAGCATACAGTCTATCTTTGTGAATCTTCCATATGCACCTAAAAAAGAATGTTTTGCATAGAATTCTATGAATATCAAATAGATAACATTGGTGGTTAGTGTTTTTCAAGTCATGTATATGTTTACTCATTTTGGTTTACTTTTACTGTCAACTCTGAGAAAAGAGTGGTGACATTTTCAAGTATAATTATGATGTGATTAAAATCCTATGGATTTTACTTATATTCTGCTCTCAATATTACCTTTCCAAAGGTATTAATTGTAATCTTAAATAACATGTAAAAATTTTATTTTAGAGACTCTGTAGAAAAGAAGCAATATCTTTGAATTTAAGAATTATGCTCAAAATATACTTCAAATTGCCATTAAGTTTAATACAGTTAAATAAATTTCAGTAGAATGCTGAAGTCTTTTGAGGGAAAATGATTCTACAGAGAATATGCATTTCTACTTTAGATATGAGATAAAAGTATTACTAGATATTGTTTGCATTAACCTCAAACAGAAGCACCAAAGAGGTTACATAGACATAAATAGTATAAATATTCTATTAAAATGATTACTAAATTACCTACTTTAAAATATAAATAATGAAATAAAAGGTAATAGCTGTGGATAAGTATTCCTGTATGTGGTGGTAGTTTGTGCAAATGTTGTTATCAATGGGTGATAAAAACAAAGCTATCTATTAAGCACATTCTTAGATTCTCAGTAAATTCAGCTTAGATAACTGAAAATATCACTGCCACCAACATCCTTTCACTGAAATTCAACTGATTATCTTATATACTTTTATCTTGTTTCACATAAGAAAACCCAAAACAATTATGGATCTTTTTACATTTCCTGGTGATGATGGATGATAAAGTAAATCAAGTTAAACATACATATTCAAAAGCAAACTCCTCAAAGGATTTCTTTACCTATTATTCAATGATCACTATGTAATTTTGTGAGTCACTATTGTTCTTCCTTCTCTATACCAAAGAGGGAAAAACCAGACACGAAAAACTGTATTCAATTAGGACAGAACCTGAAAAGTAGGATATTCTAAATAACACTAACAATAATGTGCAGCAATAACAGAGGACTCATTTCATCAGACTTTTGTGAAAATCTACTAAACACTGAGGACTATACTAGACATTAAAGATTTCTCCTCCCAGATTGTATACATTAAGGGGGGTGGTAGAAGAGGGTAAAGGGGGTCAAATATATGGTGATAGGAGGAGAACTGACTTTGGGTGGTGCAATATATAGATGATATATTATAGAATTGTACACTTGAAACCTGTATAATTTTACTAACCATTGTCACTCCAAAAATTTAATAAAAAATAAATATAAATTACAAAAAAATGTATACACTGAAGTAGACACACACAGAAGCAGATATTTTTCGTATAAAACAGAAGCATACTGCTGGAGGCACACCCGAGATGACATGGCAGGGATGACATTAACACATGGCTTTATGGAGAAGGTCGTGCCTCAGCTGGGTCTTTAAAGGTGAAAAGATAGAATACAAGAAAAGATAAAAAAGGTAGTCTAGAGAAAGAGTATTATAAAGAATAACATACTCGCCAGCCTAGTATAAGGAATTATTAGTTTGGTATCCCTAGATAATAACATGGGGTGTGTGAGAGCAGCATACAAATCAAGTCATAGAATTTGTAGGTTCTACCAAGGAAATTAAGATAACCCTGAAGGAATAAAAAGTGATGGAAGAGTCTGAAAGAGGTGCTTTGAACTGGTAGGTTAGCTAGCTTAATAGGCTTTCTTGTGGATCAAGTTAAGAAGAATAAAAGCAGAGAAAAGGCAGTCCATCAGGTGGGTACTGTGACAGGGCAGCCAAGAAAGATGGTAGGTCTGAACTGAGAGTAGTGTTAATAGTTTTTAAAAACAGAGCATGGATTACAAAAATATTTAGGGGTTAAAATCCTCAAGAATTGTTCATTGATTGATCATGGAGAAAAAGGGAAACACATTAAATCAGATTTCTATATTTTGGTGAAGTGAATGGGTTAAGGTCATCAATCTATAAACAATGATTGCGAGATTATCAAGGTAAATATGTGGAGTGAAAAAAGGTAAATATGTGGAGTGATTATCAGTCTCTAAAGTCACCAAAATTAAAACCTGAGGAATACCGATGTTTAGAAAGCGGGACGAAGGAGTCAGATTGTTATGAAAAGATGAAGGGAACAAGACAAGGATGGGGTAACAGGAGTCAAGAGCGTCATGAGTAGGATCAACATTGCCCAATGTTAGTGGCAAAGTCAGTGGATTTATTAATGACAAGGCCTCCTGGAATGCCACTGAGAGCACTTGCCAGAGGGCAGCGGGAATGAAAAATAATTAAACTATGGGTCGGGGAAGAGAATAGGAAGAAGACATAGCAAATGTGGACTATTCTTCTGAGAAGCTTGAGTATGTATTTTTTAATCATTATTATGTTTCAGGTGTACAAAACAAGATAGGGATTAGACATTTGCACACCTCACAAAGTGATAACCCAACAAGTCTACTACCTGTCTGGAATATGGATTTTTATAGAGGTTCCATAGGGAAACTTCAGAGCCAAGAAATGCTGGCTGGAATCTTGTTTCTACTACAAAAAATGCTATCTGCTTTTGGGCAAACATGAGCCTCTGAAGCGTCAATTTCCCCCAAAGTAAGCTGAGAATAAGAATGTCTGTTTTATGGGGTTGCTGTGAGGATGAAAAGAGATGATACATTGAAAGTAAATAGCACAAGCCTGGCACATAGTAAATATATAGTGATCAGTGTACACAAATCTCATGGAGGTTTTCTTTTAGTTTGTTTTCAACTTAAGGTGTAATTTTATTTTATTTTTATTTCATTTCATTTCAAATAACATACATATTAATCTTTTTAACTTCTATCTCTTCTAGATTCCAGATGTATAGGATTAATTGTATTCCTCAGATCATGATACGGTATAGTTTTTTCATTTTTAATCATTCATTTGTCTGTTTAGTTACTATTGCTGATATTTATTTATTCTCTTTTACCCCATATTTCAATCATCTTTTCCTATCACAAGGAAAACCATTTTATTATGTTTAATGTGTACTTCGGATGTTAACAAAATGGTTTCCTGTGTACTTTGCATATATGTTTCATCTGTCTCAATGGTTTTGCTTAATGTGATAAAATGTTTCTTACTGTTTTCACAACACTATATATATTTTTAAGATCAATCTAGATTGTATGTAGTCTCCATTGTCTTAATCAAGAGTGTATATTTGTGACATTTTACCTATATTCTGTTCTCAGACTGACAGACAGAGTGCTTCCAATTTCTGCCACTGCACAGGACATTTTCATAAACATATTGTACATGAGCTGGACTTGCATCACATTTCTTTGGGATATGAATATCCTGAGTGAATGGCTCCATCCCTCAGAGGGTGTAATGATGCTTAACTTGCCTGATCAGTTCCGTATGCTCCCCAGCCCCCCAGGCTGACTAGACAGGTCCATGCTGCTATTATCAGCACATGAACACTTCTGATTCTCCACCAACACTTGGCATTGCCCTTCTCTCTGATATTTTTCAGCCAACTGATATAAAATACATAGTTTATTTCAATTTGCATAATCATAGACATTAATGATATTTTTAAACATATCTTCATGAGATTTTTAATTATTTTTTTAAAAAAACCATTCACTAAATTATGGGCCTAAGATGAAATGGAAATTTGAGAATGTGTTAAATGATACAGCCACGCCGAATCCCTAAGTTTACCCCAGACCTTATATTGAAATTAGTGGCTCTCTTATTAAACTTTACTTCATTTCATATACATATTTAAATCATAGGATAATAAAGCTAAAAGGATCTTAGTCACTTAGACCAATCTTTTGGTTTTAACTGTGGGGACAGTTTCAGATTTTAGAAAAAATTTTAGAATCATAATGGGTATAAATATAAAAAGAGATTTTGGCTCAGAATATAGGATAGTTTCACTACTGATATAATTATGCACCAGTATTTCCCAATATTTTTCCACTTCTATCTGAGCTACAACGTACCTACTCTTTAGCAACTAGCCTGTAATAGGTTATAGCTGCCTTCTTAATTCCTTCCCCAAACCTTGGATGAGTCTGACCTTTTTCAACATTCTTTTAAATGGCAATTTTAAAACATCCTCCAGACTCCATTTCTGTGGCACTCTCATTTTGTTGAAAGCTATGTGCTTTTTTAAAAAAAGAGCTCTGACATCAGCTGATCCCTTTTCATAGATCTCAATGTCCCATGGATAAAAATGCAAAGGTAGATACATACTTGCTTTTTTTCTATTTATGGTTGTAGATTGAATTTCAATTTGGAGTGTAATTTACACCTTTCTAATTTATTGAAGCAAAACACCCCAAGCAACAAGGAAATCTGGTTTCCCTGATTTCTTGCTACTCTTCTGTCCAATTAGCTTTTTATTTATTTCTTCCCCATAGCCTAAACACAACACAATTACTTAATTTTATTTTCTAACTCTATTTTTGCTTTAGTAGACTCCAAGAGGGAAAATTTCTCATTCTGAATGAAGGATCCGTATATGTCTGGTTATTTGATGGTTATTTGTCCAATATAGCATATGTTTGATTCCAGTTTATCTTTTAATACACATTTAGTTCTTCATTAGTATTATTAGCAAGATGTATATATCTTGATGATTCATTAGACATAACAATTGCATCATTACACTGATGCTTTGTTTTTTCTTTAACTTTTTCTCTAAACTATAGAATAACAATTAATCATAAAAGGAAAATAATTTAGGCCAAGAATGTGTTTCCTGCAGTCTTTCTCCCTTTCACCTATTTGGAGGTGTCTAACTCAGTTTCATGTAGATATTAAAATCGATGTATACTGTTGATTGTGCTTCTTATGCTACTGCTCCATGTTTTCCAGAGGTTTCCTGTAAACCATTATATAAATTCCAATTAGAATTACAAGTGGCTTTAACATTTTCATGATACAAATAGATGTATCTCTTGAAAAGGTAACTCTTCAAAGAACTGAAGTACTTCAGTAACAGAAATAAGACACTAAATTTGTTTTGATTTTTTTTCACCACCACTTGAGGGTGAGAGAGAATAATGAAGACCAAGAATTCAGCAAAGAACATAAGCCCTTATTTTTTTTCCTACAATTTTACCCATATTGTAAAATTGTATGAGTCAAAGCTATAGAAAGTTTATTGTAAATATACATTTATTAAATAGATCAGAAGACAACTGAAATAAATAATATTAGCTCTATTTTAAAATGCTCAGAACTCTTCTCCAACCCAAGGACTATGGAGCAAAGAATAAGGATCTTTGTAGAAATAAGACCACTGGGCAGGCTTGCATTGGAGCAAAGTTCTGTCTCGGGCTCCAGTAAACGGAGATGAACTGCCTCCATCCCACCTCTGTCACAACCAAAACCTTCACCTTTGCTCACAACACATTTTAACGTAATCGTGAAGGTACTTAACTGAGACCAAACATTAAAGGATCCAAAGAAAGAGAAATAGCGTACTTTGGATTATAACCTACCTAATCCATATCTATTACTTGATATATTATAGGAAATCACCTATTTTATTTCTGTTCTCTCTGGTGTTCTGTAGATATAAAATCATCAGTTCTCTCCTGTTATTGGGACCCTCAAAGAATTGGATTTTGTCTGTATTTATTTATTTAACTGTATGTCTTTGAAATCACAATAACACATAAGAAAGAATATTTGGTTTCAGTTGGTCTTTGATAATCCAGATTTTATACATAAACTTTATTATGTTTTATTCCAGCAAGCGAAAGGAATTTTTATGTTCTTCTATATCAATCTGGTTACAATGAAAACTATAGTGTTGGGCCGGCCGAGTGGCACGGTGGTTAAGCGCTGGCTTGGGACGCCAGCGGCCCCGGTTCGGGTCCCACATATGAGGGCCAGTGACACTGCCCTCAAAAAAAAAAAAGAAAAAAGAAAACTATGGTGTTGATTGGTTTCTGGCTTTCTATAGCCTTTGTCTTAGCTGGTTCTCGATGATTTAAAAAAAATAATTTCTAATGAACATAAGGCAGCTCTTTGTCCTGAGAGAAAATAATGCTTTAAGACTTAAAATTAAACAATTTTTGCTATGTCAAAATATTCTGCTACTACGATATATTCATCTTTGCAGCCCTTAACTGGCTGAGAATCTGCACCCCTGGTAATCTGTAGAAAATGGCGTTAAAATTTTGTTGTTACTATTTTCTTTTTTTTTTTTGTTGCTGTTAATTAAAGTTTATTGGGGCGACAATGGTTACTAAAGTTACATAAGTTTCATGTGTACAATTCTATAATGCCTCATCTATATACCACATTGTGCGTTCACTACCCCGTCTGTTCTCCTTCCATCAGCATATATTTGATCCCCATTACCCTCATCTACCACCCCCACCTGCCTTACCTTCTGGTAACCACTAAACTATTATCTGTGTCTACGCGTTTTTGTTTCTTCATTTGTTTGTCTTCTTTTTTTGCTTTCAGTTTTATATACCACATATCAGTGAAATCACATGGTTCTCCGCTTCCTCTGTCTGATTTATTTCGCTCAGCTTTATAATCTCAAGATCCATCCATGTTGTTGCAATTGAAACCCAAAGACTGGCTACTCACAAGAACATTTAATCATCCTAGGGAGCCCTCTGGATTCTTAGCTGTGTTTCATCATTCAGGCAATATGGACAAGCTCATTGAAGCAGACATTTCTTTACTATACTTAGTAAGTTTTTCTTTTTTCTGCCTCTATATCCATCCATATGTTTTTGTTTGTTTTCTATAGTTATATGATTAGAGCTGAGTTAAGTTATGGTTTTAGGCTGCGTAAGCCTGTTCTGAGTGAGTCATTTCACTATAATCCATAGGCTCTTCCAGTTGGCTTTATTGCATCATCAGATTTCCCAGGAGAAAATGAAAGTGGGTGCATTTGCTATTTTCTGGTTTACAATACATATGGCACGAACTCTTCTATCACAACAAATCAGAAACACCATCTTGCCCCCAGTGGGGATGCACTTGAGTGGCACAGCTATAGTGGACCATGTATGAGGAACTAAAATCTAGAAGGATGAAAAGTTGTATCTGTTTCGTTTGTGAGCAGGAAGAAAACTTAGTATTGTATGAAACGGATTACCAAAGTTTTCAAGCTTTGTTAGATGATGAATTCCTATTGTTAAATATATTCTGCATGCACGGGTCAGCAACACTTTCATGAATTTAGGATGCCATTCAAAACTTGACGTTATCTTGATGCTTTGTATTTAAGCTTAAAGTAAACATTTGGCACAGTTAATACAGTTGGTTTATCTTTGTTATTGGCAGAGTGTAATTTGATTAGATGCTCAAAAACAGCTTCTGTTTCCTCTTTTAGAATAAAGATAAATTTCTTTCTTTTAAGTTGATTGGTATAATTATCTTTTCTATTTGAAATAGCACTGGCTCCTGTTTTAAGCTCTTAGTTCTTTGTAACATACCCTGGCAAAATTCTTGATGATATGTGACAGTTGCAACTTTACTTAACTCACTTTTACAATAGAATGAATCCCCAGTGCCCTAAGATATTCACTGCATATAATGAATGAACTTACATCCTATGTATGTAGAATGTATCTAGCTATGTCCCATTCTGGGGAGAGCTGATAAAACAGTCAGTCAAATCATAGTCAGCAGTGCTTAATTCTATTGGAAAACTCCAGATGAGACAGATGAGAAAAGCTGTAATTTAAGAAATTTTCAAACTTTTATTAAGCAGAAGAATTTTTTCTTCAAATAAAATTTTATGCTGAAACCCAAAATGGAAAACAAGAAACCTGAGCTGTTCTGAATTAACTAGAAGAGGGGTGTCTGGAGAACCTCTGTGGGTACATGCAAGCAATGTCCATGGATGTCTGGTATGCAGTTACAAAGCTGTAGTGTTTTGGTGTTTTGAGTGCCTTCAACACTGATAACAGATAAATATATAATCTTAAGAAAACACTAAACAACTGTACAAAGAAATACACACAAAAGAGCTATTGATGCATTAAAATGGAATTCTAAAAAACAAAGTTTAAATAAGCAAAGTAAGGCAGAGAGAAAACAAACAAACAAAGCAATGAAAACAAAGAGAAAACAAAAAATAAAATGGCAGCGTTAAGCATTAAAATGTTAATAAGTAAATTAAGCATAAGTCAGTGAATGCAACAATTAAAACAGATTAGCAGAGATTTTAAACATGACATAATTATATTCTGTCTATAAAAATCTCAACTATAATAATAGAGGCAGGTTGAACAAAAAAGATAGTAAAAGTTATATTACACAAACATTAACCAAAGATAGCAGTAGTAACTACATTAAAGAAAATTATCAGATATAGAAAGGGGCAATATATAATGATAAAAGGGCCAACCTACCATAAAGAATAGTAATCCTAAATGTGTATGCAGCAAACAGAGCTGTAAAATATGTGAAGTAAAACTGATAGACTTTAAAAGAGAAATAGACAAATTCACTATGTAGAGACTTTAACTCCACTTTCTCAACAATTGATAGAAATTCTAGACAGAAAATCAGCAAGAGAAAAACTCAACAACACCATTAAGCAACCATATCTAATTGCTGCTCCCCACACTGCCCTTAAAAGCCGAATACACATTCTTTAATGATGCCCATGGAATGTACAACAAGATCGCGCCCCCATACACTGAGCCATAAAACAAACCTCAGCAATTTTAAAATAAGTGAAATCATACAGACTGTGTTCTCTGCCCACAAAAGAACCAAAGTAGAAATCAATAACAGAAGTGTAAAAAGAAATATCCAAACATTTGGAAACTAACCAATGTACTGGGTCAAAGGGAGAGGGGAATTTAAAGATACATTGAACTGAGTAAAAATGAAAATACAAAAAAATCAACATTTGTATGATGCTGCTAAAGCAGTACTGAGAGGGAAACTTATATCACTAAATGCGTGTATTAGAGAATATTATAATCTGAACTTCTAACCCAAGAATCTAATAAAATAACTGTAAAATGAAACCAAAGCAAGCAAATGGAAGGATAATAGAAAGAACACAAATCCACGAAATGGAAAACAGTAATGTATTAGAGAAAAATCAAGAAATCAAATAGGCAATTCTTTCATGAGATTAATAAAATTGCCAAACCTCTAACAAGATTGATAAAGAAAAAGACACAAATACCAGTACCTGAAATGTAAAAGGGAACTTCACTCCAGACTCTGCAGACATAGAAAGGATAATAAAGGAATACTACAAACAATTCTATGAACATAAGTGTGACAGTTTAGACAATATAGACCAATTCCTCTACAAGCACAAACCACCATAATTGACTCAAACAGAAACAGATAATCTCAATAAACTTATAACTCTTAGAGAAAGTGAATCCATAATTGGAAAATCTCTCCCAATAGAAATACCCAGTCTTCGATTAGCTAGCTCAAAAACATTACCAAATGTTGAAGGAAATGACACTAGTACCACACGATCTCTTCCAGAAACTAGAACAATTTCCAGTTCATTTTCTGAAGCTCACATTACCCTGATACCAAAACCAAGGATGGTATAAAAAAGAAAACTCAGATCAATATCATTTCTATCCTATCCTAAGAGTTTTGTATCTATATCTCTATCCTAAATGTAGATGCAAAACTCTTAATAAAATATCATCAAGTAGAATTCAGCAATATATAATAAAAAGGGAATTATACACTCTGTCAAGTGGGTTTATTCCAGAGATGAGAGGCTGGTTCAATGTTCTATATCAATCAATGTACTCTATATTCACTATCTAAACAGAAAGCGAAATCACGTATTTATGTCAGTCCATGCAAAAAAATTGTTGACAAAATGCAACACTCTTTCATGCCAAAATTCCTAAGAAGGATAGGAATACAGGGGGGAATTCCTCAACTTGATAAAGAACATCTAACAAAAAACTATAGCTAACATTATGACTATTGGTGAAAAATTGAATGTTTTACCACTAAGACTGGAAACAAAACAGGGATGTACACTCTTAAAACTTATTCATGAGTGTTGGCAAAGAAAATAGAAAATAAAATATATACAGGTTGGAAATAAGAAATGAGTTCCATATTTGCAGGTGATTAATTGTTTATGTAGAAAATCCCAAGGAATGAATGAGAAAACTCATGAGGAACTAAGAGAGGAGTTCAGCAAAGTCACAGGATAAAGGACAAACCTACACATCAAATGTATTTCTATATATACTAGCAATTAACACACGGGCACCAAAATTAAAAATGTAACATCATTTACAACTATTAAAAAAAACACACACAAAAAACTAAACATGCAGTCAGCTACCTCACAAACCAGCAATTCCTCCCCCAGACTTTTATTCAAGAGAAATTAAAATTTATATTTACACAAAAACCTGAAAACAAATGTTTATAGCAGCTTTAGCCCTATCATCCAGAAATGGGAACAACTCAGATGCCCTTCACCAGGTGAATGCTTAAATCAACGTGGTCAATGGAACTGTAACAGCTATATATGATGTCAGTGGGATAGTAGAGTGAGGGAGAGGGGTTATCACTATGTGAGGTGTCACATTATACCCTGCCTGTCTGCCTCCATGCATTTCTCCATAAAGACAGATCATAACTTCAATATTATGCTTACTGTATATATCCCCACTTGGCACCAAAGGATGGCTGACTAGTCAAAGATGGGTAAGATCCCACCAGAGGGCCAACCCAAGTCAGACATGGTTGTGTGGGTGCCAGTGGATACCTGTGGGTGCAAATGAGTGCCATGGGAGAAATCAGGGAGAGGAGAAAAGGGGCGTAAACCCCTTGCTTCAGGTTCTGGCAGCCTGCCTGTGAAATGACCTACTGATATGATAATACCTGTCCTCCCTGCATTCTTATCAGTAAGCCTTGGCAGAGGAAGCTTCTGTCTCTTAGAGGTGCATGACAATAACCTCATGGGGCCTCTGGTAATGGCAGTTTGCAGGTTTGGGAAATTAGACCTGAAGGTTAATTCTTGGGTGTGAGATTCACAGACCTCAGAAGCTACATTGACCCTTGCTTATGTGTAAGATAATAAAAGGAACAGTCAGGCCTGATTCAGGGCTCCAGTCCACCAGGCTTAAGTCCCCTGGCCCTGAACTGTTTTCTCTCCTATTTTGTGTGTCTCTCTCTTTTCCTTAACCTTTCACCGTCTCTTCTTTATACCCACCTGCTCTGTCGTGCAGGAATGTGACAGTGAGGGGCGTAAATGTCTAACTATTACATTGTTTTGTACACCTGAAACTAATAAAACAAAAACAAAAAAACATGGTACATCCATACCATGGAATAGTAGTCAGGAATAAATTGGGAGGGGCTATTGATACATGAAAAAACTGAATGAATGTAGAGAGAATTATGAGTGGAAGAAAGCAATATGTTTATTCCTATAACATTGCTGAATTGATAAAATAATGGAGTGAAGAACAAATTCATAGTTGCAAGAGTTTAAGGAGGGGAGGAGGGAGAAGGAAAGGGGGTTATCAAAAGCAGTATTAGGCATGTTTGAGGTGATTGGAAAGATCTATATGCAGATTATCAATGTCAATATCATGGTTTCAATATTGTACTACAGTTTTGCAAGATAGTATTGGAGAAAAAAAATATGAAGTGTCCAAGGGATCTCTCTGTATTATTTCTTATGACTACATATGAATCTACAATGATCTGAAAATAAAATCTTTAATTTAAAAAGCAAATGCTAATCATTATCATTTTGATGAATACATTTTGGTCTTATCAACATCTAAAAAATGTCTGGAAGTTATTTTGCACTTTAGAAAATTCAAGATATAGAAAATATACATTAAAATCTTTATAGATTTTTTCTCTATATATCCTCAGTATATTGGCAGAATGTTTTAGAGTAAGATTTTAGTCACCAGCCATGTCTAATGTCATTTAATATGAACATATGCCAACAGTAAATACTGTCTGATTATAATATGTGTGTTCTCTGCTGAAGAGTTTAATTCTCACCAAACATATCTAGCAATCAGAGAAAAACAGAACCAATTTGCATCATCAACCTACAATTAGCTCACACACGTTTTACTCTTGTCTTTTCAGTGAGAAAATGTTTTCAAAATAACAACAATATACATATACTTTCACTAAATATGTAGCTGCCCATTCAATTAGTAAAATGAGTTTTGTACATGCAGTGCATATTTAGTACAGACATTGAAACAATCATTGTATTTAGAGTCCTTTAGTTTGGGGATAGTGATTTTAGAAATACATCATCTTAACCAAGTTATGACATATTAAACATTAAACTTTCATACTATGTAATGAATGAATTTCATTTTAGCAAATCCTGAAAGTAGTATACACTACGACATCTGGACTTAAAAGTCCTTTAACAAAATAAAACAAATAAAGACATCCCACATTTTGAAAATCTGTATCAAATTAAGGCACTCTAGATGAGAATTTCCATGATTGCATACTTATCTCCTTTACATTATCAAAAGTTATGTTATTGGACAAAAGAAACTTTTCGATGAATGCTTGAAAAACAATATGGTATTCAGTGCCGTCAAAATTATCCTTGTGTCTCTGACAGGATACGTGCAAGAGAAAATTAAAGCAAGAAAGTAAGGGAACCCCTCAATGGGCAAAATGATTTGGGTAAGGACCATAATTTGGGTCAGGTCAATTACACTCCACTGAAGACCCTAAGACAGAGATAATATTATTTACATTTTAGCATTGCTGAAACAATCTTCTTTTTTTTCATTGGAGCCTAGGGAAAATTATGTAATTATTACGTATAATGATGCCTTTTAAAAAAAAGAGATTGTTTCATAGGATGAAAAGACAGGCTGCCAAATTTACCAACGTCCCCGCCTTTATCTTGCTCTCCATAAAGCAAAGTAATTACTTTCTGTTTATTCTTTGCCTATTTTATGAAACTTATTTTGAAGATAGTCCTGCCAAATGCTGGCATGAACAATAAGAGGTACTTTGTAGCCTAGGTGTTATTTAATTAAATATAAGAAGCTAATTTTAAAATAATGCTATGCTCACAATAATGAGACAGCTCCTACTGAAGGCCACTGGAGTGCTTTTAGTACACCCCTTGGCAGCAGGCTGTCTGAGGAGCAATGGTCTCTTTACAAATCAGCCTCCATCAGCATCAACTATTCTGGGAGATGGACTCCATCCATGTCATTAGAGCTTCCATTTCCCCATCTCCCTCTGATTGGCTAGAATAGTATCAAGTGTCTGAAACAAGTTTCCTTTTAATGTCTATTATAAACATATACATATATTTATAAGTTAAATATATATATATATAAATTTTATATATTAGATAGATAGATAGATAGATAGATAGATAGATAGATAGATAGATATGGATTTATAGATGTAGAGGAACCAGAGATAAGATCACAACCCAAAGAGCATCTTTCTTTTGTTAAGATGGTAAAATATAGCTAGGGGCATTTCTGAGTCACCATCGGTAAATTATTAGCTGAATGTTACATGAACAACAGAGCAGAGCACTGAGGTGACTGAATAGTGCAGATCTAAACTATTTAATAATAAAATCATTCTTTTCTCCAGAAACTTAAGGACTTATCAATCCATTTCCTTTGCCAAACCCTACTGCGTCCTCTTTCATATTCCCTTTCGCTACTCCTGCTAGTGTAACAATATATTTAACACCAAATTCAGATATTCTTGAATTAGACTGTCTTGATTACTAATATCTCCCAGACAACTTGCATTTAGATACTACTGATATCCAAAGAGTTACTGACCTGTGATAGGTATTAATTCACTGATCAACATAACTGTTGATTACACAACAAATTACACATAGCTACATGGGTGTCTTTCCTTGAAAAGATTTCAGGGCCGGCTGAGTGACACGGTGGTTAAGAGCTGGCTTGGGACACCAGCGGCCCTGGTTTGGATCCCACATATGAGGGCCAGTGACACTGCCCTCTTAAAAAAAAAAAAAACAAAAAAAAAAACATTCAAACTTACTTCATGGTATGACTGAGGACCAGGTTCACAATACCATCAGATTAGCACATTGGGATCTTAATTAATATAAGAGTTTAAAGGATTATTCCACGAGCAAGTTAAGCCAATACAAAACTAAATCATTTTTGTTTGTTTTATTGTAGAATATCTCAGAACTTTTTATTACTTTACTGAGCATATTAAGCAGGACACACTTTGGGAAACACTAATCTTTCCATAGGATTAGTGGAAAGAAAACTTTATCTATGTACAGACATACAATGTAAGTAATCTCTTTTCCAACAGACATGAACAAAATTGCCTGATTAGGTCATCTGGCCCAGGTACATAAGGAAAATACATTTGAAAGACTCATCTGCTGCCCATTTTTCATTTGTTGTGCTATTTGATCCCAACTATTTCATGTCTCCCATTTAACTTCTTGAATAAAAAATTAAAGCTAAAAGCAGGTCTAGTAGAGGAGAAGAGAACTGCGGAGGGCCAGTGGGCTCTATTTTTGAAGCAGCCTTTTATTTCTGCATCTCTGATATCCAAGGCCTGGCTTTCAAAAACACTTCTCTTGTGACTAGGTTCCTTTTATCTTCCCCCATTTTATTAAAGGAGTTAAATGGAAGGTATTCTGAAACTCCAATTTAGCTTTTATTTTTCAATAAAAATGACAGTCGAAAAACAGTGTAACCACAGGAGATGCAGGGCAACCTGGCACAGAGGGGGGTGGCTGCCTGCTGGGCTGGGACTACAAAGTGTTTGGATAACACACTCACCAGGCTTCCTAAATACCTTGGTGAGCCACTGTCAGAAGAGGGCAAATAATAGTCTTCATCTTTGAATTCACAGGGCTCTTTCTACTGTCATGAAATTTTTATTGAAAGAAATCTAAAAAGAACACCATTTGAATATGGTTCTCAAATACCCTAATGCACTTGTTCTGATTTCATGTGCCTTTTGTGCCATAATTTAGAAAGTAGAAATTGCATGTCTTCATTTTAAGTCATATAGCTAATCCCCTATACCTCTCTAAGGAATCATAGCGCTCATTTGACAGCAGGTCCTTAAGTGATATTAACTGAATTTATACAGGGATGTCCTACGTTGTGAACATAAACTGCCTCCATCAATAATCTCCTGAAATATCATATATTTAGAAAAAGGCTGATGTTTGGCAAAAGTGTCATGATCCTTGAACATTTTTAGAATAATGCCTCAATATCCTTTTCCTAAGATATACATTAGATATTTAGGAGAACATGATGCATTGACTTACTTTATTTTTGCAGGACGAATGGAGGTTCTGCTCACTAACTTATATTAAGGATGGTGGGTGTCCCTGGATGACACCAATAAGTGCTAGAAGATTATGGGATAGAAGGGTTCATACTGAATGCAATATGACAACATACTGAATCAAAAATAACACATTTTGCAAATGTTGTTAGTCCTATTTTCAAAATTGCCAAATGAAAAAGGAATTCAGTGTTGACAAATGGTGACCTGTGGGGGTAAATGCTAGAATTGAGATGAGGAGAGGGGCAGGCTTTCCATAGTGCAAACTGTGAAGAAGCACAGAGTCAAATAACCCAGGCACTAGGCTGTATTCTCCTAAGATATAAAGTCTGTGATCTTTGGAGCAGGTTTGAACATTCTACCTGGTTTTGCCTGGCTCCTGGATGGAGATATTCTGAACTGAGTTAAAGCTGAATGACCCTGGGTATTCAAGTGGTCTCTTTGTGTGTCCAAGTCTTTTTCACTTAGATGAGCCAAAAGTCACAATATTAGTGAGAATGATAGTCTACAAGAAACAGACAAGTTTCAAAGTTTCTGTGGCTCTAAGTAATTCTTAGTCAGAAATGAGTGCTACAAATATGAACAGTCAAATGTTAATTTCTTTCATCAATCAGTGAAAATGCTCCCATGTACATACATGACATAAATCACTACAGAGTATTAATTCAAAGGCAATAAAGTGCTGATTTTAAGAGTTTACAATTTAGTGTTAAGATTGCTGAAGTGATTCCTCCAAATGCCAGTAGGAAAAGAAAAATATAACAAATTATCTTATTCTCTTTTTAAGGGATAGCTTTTGCAGTGTAATGTAGGAATTAAGATGCTGGACTCAAGCTAGATTTCCCAGGGTTTGAACCCCATTTACTATCTTTGTGACTGGGCACAAATTATTTAACTCCTCTGTGTCTCAATTTTCTTATTTGAAAAGCTTGATAATAATACCTACATAGAGTTATTCTCTATTTTAAAAAGGTTAATACTTAATAAACTAAAAAGTATTTGAAATATAATAATTTTATATTAATTATGAGATATTATTAAAATGGGACCTGAAGAATAAGGCCTATTCTCTCCCTTTGTTCACCTGGTTATTGGATTAATGCATTAGCACATTTCCCTCTCAAGCTACTCCTAGTAATAGCTGCTTGAGAGACAGAAATGTTTAGTCTTTTTTTAACAGTAGTTACAAGTTCATCAAAAAGTAAAATTAACTGGAAGGATATAATTGAAAGAATTGGGGAACAAAGAAAGCTCCTAGATGTCTATCTCTGAATCTTCAGGGCATTTTCTGCATCACTTTCAGTGGTATGCTTTTCTGGCTGTCGTATGGTGTCTGTTCATCCTATAGCAGATTACCCAACAGATTTCACTTTGTAGCTATTTGTTTAATTTGTGAATATATAAGATATTTTGATGTAAGTATTTTTGGAGGAGAGAAATATTAAAAAGTTGGCCCTATCTTTACAATGATAGAAGCTATCCGTATGCTCAAAATGCAGTTTCATAGCCTAACAGTTTAAACTTACTAATGAATGCATCAAATAACTGTGAAAAGCGAAATTTGTTCACTAAAAAAAATCTTCAATATGTTGACACATTTTTGGTAACTGGAAAGTTAAAGAAAACAGACATACCAGGTGGATTACCTAACTTACATTAAAGAAACAAAATTAACTCTTATACGCCTCCTTTCATAAGGAAGGAAACCATCTGTTATATTCAAAAAGTTCCTGGAACTGGGACTCTTCTTTGGTTCCTATATCATAGTTTCCATTTGGCAACACTGCCTAATTAATAGGTTGATTGCATTTTGTCTATTTTGGCTTTATAGAATGAAAGCTTCTTAAAAGATATGATAACACCAGAAATGGTATTCCCGTGGACATGTGACTCTATCACCTGGAGATAACTTATTACTCAGGCAGGAAGAGTTGCTATTAAAGCTGGAATATATGATGCAGAAACTTTATGACTATATTAAAGATGTTTAAATTTCCACATATCCTACTGCCCACTGCCCGAGGATGTACAAAAATGGGCTTATTGCCTAGATCATTCAGAGTAACTTTTCTCTTTGCTGGAATTGTCTGGAAAATTGTATCAATTTTCTTCTCTCAAGTTATAAAGCTATTTTGCTGAAATTTGAGAAACACTGTTTTGACTAGTTGCAGGCATTCAGGAATTCCAATGCCCTAACTAAATTCAACATCGCTATTCAAAAGTGTTCTTTCTGTTATGTTTGTAGCATTTAGGCTGAAACTTTGTTCTTAAACAGGTTTAATTTTTAATTTTGATTATGAAAATAATATATAATCATCAGGAAAAATCGAAACAATACAGGCACATATAAAATGAAAGTAAAGGCATCCTCATTCAAACACCCCTATCCTACTAGTCTCTGCACAACTAGCAACATTTGACCTTTTAGTTTCATTTTCCTAGACTTTTGACAGCATATATTCATGTAATATATCTACATGGATATATATGGTATCTAATTTACACATGTAAATGACTAGAGTTATTTTTCTAAGTCTTTTTTTTTTTTTTTGTAGTTAACACTATACTTTGGATGCCAGTACAATGAAGACTGCATAATGTTTCACAGCACTAAAAAAAGTGGCCACTTCATTCATGATGAATTTCATGGCAGGGTCTTCAAAATAGAAGACAAGATGCCATGATCTGATGCCAATTTAATTCAAGTGGAGGCTTTTGGTACCGCTTAAATTACGTGGCATAGGATAATATGGTTCTTTCTCTCTATGGGGCCAATTCTGGCAGCACAAAGCATTATCAAATAACTATAGTACTACTGACATTCTTGAGAATTCTGGCATGTATGCCACATAGAGAAATGATTAAGTAAATCAAGTTAAAATTCAAAGTAGTAGTTTTAGAATATTTGATGTATGATAAGCCTGATATTTGTTATCAGGAAATAATAACTGGAAGACTTATAATGTGAATCTGCACATAGATCTTATCTGATTAGAAACTTATCTAGTTGCTCATGTGTTACATAATAAGGAAACAAATATACTTTTTACTAACTTTTTTTCATGAATTTGTTCTACATATTTCATAAAGGCCTTATGATGATCAATTACTTATCTCATATCTCTAAGTAATTATTTAATGCTCTCATTGATACAGAGTAAATGATAAGATGTTAAAAATCTTAACAAAAATCACACTGAGAAGCTGACTGTCTACAAATCCATTTTATCTTATTAGCACATAATGTAACAAATTTATATTACTTCTTTTGATACCATGCTACTATGTAACTGTCCTTAAAATAAATTAAACAGATATCTCCTTTAAAAAGGTGTATTATGAGAATATGGAGCTGTCTGAAATAAGGGGTGTTTATCGTTATGTGCAAAAATCACATTATTTGCAAATGGGAAGGGAAATATTTTTTCAAAGATACATAGCATAGTAAGAGTGCCAGATGTGAAGACTGGAAGGTTTCTTTGGACAGAAACGGAAGTGAGGATATGAGGACTAGGAAATGCTTTTTAGAACACTAAACTCTTAGGAAATTATGAACCTACACTTTACTAAAAAGGAGAGAAAGGATTCCTCCACATTTGCTAAATCAGATATTTTAATACAGAGAATGTTCAGCTAAGAGTGAAATAGGTGACTACAGATGCAGCCTGAAAATGGACTTTCCATGTATTGATAGATACAGGATAATCTAAATTAGTTGCCTTTATGTCCTCACTCCTGCAGCCAAGAAGTGGCAAACAGCTAAAATTTGTGGAAAATGTGATTATGGCAAACTTAAAAAGGAAAGTCAAACTCCTAAATATTCTTTCAGTTATTTTCATCAGCAGTGATGAAAATGGTTTTGTGGATAATATTCAAGTATTATTAGAACTTCAATGGCATAGGAATGAAAAATGTTTTCTCATGTCCTTCATATGAGAAATATGCATCCTCCAGCCATACTTTCCAATTGACATCAAAGAGGAGAAATCTCTTACTAGAACAATGATTTCAACACAAATAAAAAGATAAATGCCTTGCATTATGCCTATTACTATTGGAAAACTTTGTGAATTAAATATTTTGCTAAATGTAAGCATAAGTATTTTCAGAAATGTGCATATAGTCTAAACCAAAATAACATAAACATTGAGGACATATTATCCATTTCCATCCATTATTAAATTTTCCATTTGTTTATTCATTCATCCACACATTCACCCATTCATTCAACAAATGTGCATTACTAGCCTTCTTCATAAAGGATATTTTAATGGCTTCACAGTATTATAAAATTTTAAAAAATCATTCCCTTTGCTTCAGGAGTTTACTGTATACAGGCTGGACATGTGTCATGATAAAAATATTACAATGAGGTAAGTTCTTTAATGAGAATAAAATTAAGTACAATAGAAGAAAATAAATAGCAATTTTAGGAAATCAGTGTTCCCAATTCTGTTTTTAAATTAATTTTTATTAAATTTATTGGGGTGACATTGGTTAGTAAAATCATATAGGTTTCAAGGGTACAATTGTATAATACATCATCTATATATCACATTGTGTGCTCACCACCCAGAGTCAGTTCTCTTTCCATCACCATATATTTGATGCCCTATACACTTTTCTACCAGACTGCCTCCCCCCTTATCCTCTGGTAACCACTAAACTGTTATGTGTGTCTATGAGTTTTTGTTTCTTTGTCTACTTCGTTTGTTGCATTCAGTTTTATATCCCTCATATAAGTAAAATCATATGGTTCTCAAGTTTTTCTGTCTGATTTATTTCACTTAGCATGATAATCTCAAGATCCATCCATGTTGTTGCAAATGGTAGTATTTCATCTTGTCTTATAGCCGAGTAGTGTATATATACCACATCTTCTTTATCCACTCATCTACCAAAGGACACTTTGGTTGTTTCTATGTCTTGATCACTGTAACTAATGCTGCAATGAACAGAGGGGTACACATATCTTTGCAGATAAACGTTTTCAGATTTTTTTGGTAGATACCCAGGAGAGGGATTGTGGGGTCATATGGTAATTCTATTCTTATTTTTTTTTTTAAGCAAACTCCATACTGTTTTCTATAGTGATTGTACCAATTTGCATTCTCACCAGCAATCTATGAGGAGTCCTTTTTCTCCATAACCTCTCCAACACTTACTTTTACTTGTCTTGTTGATAATAGCCTCACTAGTAGGTCTGAGGTGGTATCTCATTGTGGTTTTGATTTCCCTAATAGCTAGTGAAGTCGAGCATTTTTTCATATACGTGTTGTCTTCTTAAGAGAATTATTTGTTCAAGTCCTCTGCTTATTTTTTAATTGGATTGTTTGGGGTTTTTTGTTGTTGAGTTTTACAAGTTCTTTAAATATTTTGGATATTAGCCCTCATCGAAGGCTTTGTTTGCAAATATCTTCTCCCATTCGGTTGGTTGCCACTTTATTTTGTCAATGGTTTGTTTGCAAATATCTTCTCCCATTTGGTTGGTTGCCACTTTATTTTGTCAATGGTTTCTTCTGCTGTGCAGAAGCTTTCTAGTTTCATATAGTCCCATTGATTTATTTTATCTTTTACTTCCCTTGCTTTTGAGGTCAAATTCATAAAGTCCTCTTTGAACCCAAGGTCCACTAAATTTAGCACCTATGTTTTCTTCTATGCAGATTATTGTTTCAAGTCTTATGTTTTGGATATTAGCACTTTATCAGAGCTGTTATTTGCAAATATTTTCTCCTATTCATGTGGTTACCTCTGTGAAGAAGCCCAGAAATAAACTCACATATATATGGACAGCTAATTTTCAATAAAGGAGCCAACCACATACAATGGAGAGAAGAAAAGCTGTTCAATTAGTGGTGCTGGGAAAAATTGGAAAGCCTTGTGCTAAAGACTGAAACTAGATGGCTATCTGTCCCCATGTACCAAAGTTAACTCAAATTGGATCAAAGATTTACACATAAGACCTGCAACAATTAGTTGCATAGAAGAAAGCATAGGTACTAAACTTACAGATGTTGGGTTCACAGAGGATTTTATGAATTTGACCTCAAAGGCAAGGGAAGGAAGTAAAAGCAAAAATAAATGAATGGGACTCTACAGAGTTCCCAATTCTTAAGAGTGCAATGCATGGTCTTTTGACATTTTCTCCCCTAAAAATAGTTTGAAGTGTGTGTTTATGTCTTTGTGAATACCAGTGTATTCTAATTAAATGCCTCAGTAATTTGACTTGTTTATAGGGGAGAATAATTTTGAAAATAAACCTTTACAAAAGATCTATTGCTTCTATTTTGATATGTATTGAAGTATACAGTTGGAATGGAAGTTATGTTTGTAACTACCATTGTCCTTTGAGGACACTGCCATAAAATTTGAGTAGCTAAGCTTAAAGCTTATGTCTATGAACTTATCTCTGAGCACTGAATATATTTATGATTTGTGTTAGTTTCCTCTAAAATTATTTTCTTTGATTTGTCATGCATTAAAGGTAGCTGTCTCTTTATTTTCTGTAATCCACAGCCTATTGGGTGATACTGAATAGTTGCACTACGCTTTTCACAATAACATTATGACTCAGAGCAAATGTACTGGTAATTCTCAACACTGAGTTTAGATCTTTAATATTCTCTTGCCAGGACTTACCAGAACACATGAGCAAGGAGACTCATTTTTTGGAAAAGGCAGGCTAAGTGTTCTTGAACTAACCACCTAGATGAACATCTAGTACATCTTCAAAATTATAAGATGTATCTGTAAATTAAGAATTTGAGGAGCCAGGATTTGGGAACGAAGGGGAATTAAGAGAAGTAAACAATAGTTATTACTATTTCTCCCCCTGAAAGCAAAAGTGAAAGTCGTGGTAAAGATGTTAATAAGCTGAGCAAATGTTCAGCAATCAGAATAATGCTACGATAAACAAAAGCTGGAGTCCAGGGATTGTCAAGAAGGAGTATGTGAAAATTATCAGTGTTTTTGGGATGCACTCCAGAAAGCTATACATTCAGAGTAAGGATAAATTGTAAATAAACTGCCCTAAAAAGGACAAACCAACTTTGAATCATCTCAGTCCCTAATCAGATTAAGAATATATGCCTCTAGACCAACTATCTGACAAAATCAAAAGTATATTATTTCTAGGAGAAGGTAAGTTCATGCAGAACCATATACTTTCTCTATAATAGCTTATACACAGGAACCAAAATTCATAAAAATATTTTTGGCATGTAAGAAGATAAGATAAGATTTGAGAAAAACACAACAGATAATGGAAACAGATCAACAATGCATCTAAATAGTAGAGTTATCTGGCATGGATTTTAAAATATATATGATTAATAAATTTAAGAAATTAAAAGACAAAAATAAGAATTTGTAAAGAGAATAGGAAACTATAAAAATAAACCAAATTAGAGCCGGCTGAGTGATGCAGTGTTTTAGCACTGGCTTGGGAAGCCAGCAGCCCTGGTTCGGGTCCCACATATGAGGGCAAGTGACACTGCCCTCTAAATAAATAAATAAATAAATAAATAAATAAATAAATAAACCAAATTGAAATTCTTAGAGAGGGCCAGCTGAGTGGCGCGTTGGTTAAGAGTTGGCTTGGGATGCCAGCTCTGAGCAGCAGAGCCCCACTTCAGATCCTACATGAGGGCCAGTGACGCTGCGCACTCTATAGCTAAGATGGTGAACAACAGCTCCACTGGAAGCTGGGCTGCCGTGAGTCACCGGCAATGGTGGTGTAGGCTGCAGTGGAGCTGGCTGGCAGCGGACGTAAGCTTTCATGAGCCACTGTGAGCTGCCGTGAGCCACCATGAGAGGATGTCCAATGGCCAGCATGCGACTGTCTCTCCCAGGAAGAGTGCAATGATAATAGCAACATGGGCCAGTGAAGCTACATCCTCTGCAACTAGGCTGAAGAACAAAAGGACAGCAAGTTGTCTGTTCCCCTTCCCCGATTCCCCAACACTGTTCCCCTCTCCCAAGTCCCCCAATAAAATCATTATTTTTTTTAAAAAAAGAAATTCTTAGAGAGTAAAATAGGTATCTAAATGGAAGAACTTAGTGGATGGGGTTAACTGCAGATTGGACACAGGAGAAATGGGATGAGTCAGTGAAAAAAAATCCAGGCTGAAACACAAATAGACCAGAGGGATGGAAATATGGAAAAAACAAAACGTATATAAAACTGAAAAAATCTAATACACATATAATTTAAATTCCATAAGGAAAGCTAATGGGCACAATAAATATGTAAAGAGACAATGGCAGAGAATTAATGAAAGAATCAAGTCACAGATTCAAGAAGCTTCATGAACCCCAAACAGGATAAATACAACAAACGCATAAAAGCACATCATAGTAAAACTGCTAAAAATGAAACAAAAAGGAGAGAAAAAAGGATAATTCCTGTACTTTCAAATAAGCAAATATAAGCCTGTCAATTGACTAATGGAAATAAGTAAGTCAAACGACAGTGGAAACCTTAAAAGTAATGAAAGAAAATAACTCCTAACCCAGACTTATATATCCAGAAATATATATTCAAGTAAATGAAGGGAAATTAGAGACATTACACACATACTAAAACTGAGAATGAATTACCAGTAGACCTGCACTAGGAAAAATAATAAAACTTACTTTTTACTTGCATTCATAATAAACCCAGATTAAATCTTGGAGACAAAAGAAGAAATGACAGGCATGGAAATGTGGGTCAGTATGAATACTGACTTCATGAAATAATGAAAATAATGTTTTGTGAGGTTAAAGTGGTATATAAAATAAAAATACTCAACAATAATACACACAAATCAAGTAGGGCTAAATAGAATTAGATTATCCTATGATTCATATATCTTCCTGTAAAAAGCACTAATTTAAGTTAGGCATAAATAATTCAGAAAGTCCACTATAATTCCTAGCAAATTATTTCATGAATAATCAAATAATGTATAAATAACAAACTAGTAAAGGAGAAAATGTAAATAATATAAAAGCTTACTCAATTCAATAACCATGGGCCATGTGTGCAATGTTTTTGTTTACTCATAAATGTTGGACACCAGGATCCATGCCTTCTCTCTTCTTATCCAATTTTGTTTCTTATTTCCCAGTTACTTTTAAGTGTTTGCTTTGCCTGTTCTCATGACAATTTGGGGCATCTTGGGTTTCCTCTCTGTCTTGTGTTTAGTGACATTTGTCTTTCCTAATTAAGCTAATGTTTGCCATAATGTTTTGACTGATGCATATGAGATGTGATTACAAAATATGGTGAATGTTTAAATGAAATAAAATTATTCCAGTAAAAGGCACATTGCCATTAGTTTCCCTCAACTTCAATCACGCTTATCCCATTGTTCTTGCCACTTTCTGAAGCAGTTCTGGTAGTCCTCTTTCGTGAGTATCTTTGGCTGTGCTGTCATAGCTGCCTCAATGTCCTGAATTATTTTGACATTGTGGAAGAGCCAGAAGTCACACGGGCACCAAATTCATGAATAAGGTAGATGAGGACATACTGTAATGTTTTTATTTGACAGAAATTGCCGTACCAGAAGTGATGTGTGACATAGAGCATTGTCATGATGGAGGATAAAGTAACAACACTCATGAAAGAGGACTTTCAAAACTGCTTCAGAAAGTGGCAAGAACAATGGGATAAGGGTGTTCAAAGTTGAGGGAAACTAATGGCAATGTGACTTTTACTGTAATAATTTTTTTACTTAAACACTCACTGTAATTTTTTATCATACCTCATAATTAATAAATTCACTCTCTTCTTGATGATGTTAAATTTGCCGAGGTCTGAAGATAGGAGTGAAGCAAGCTATCAGAGGAATGTCCCATTCATGATAATTATCAAGAAGGAGAGAGAAGGATTTATGTGTTTTGTCTTGAGATTATTTCTTTCTAAAATAAACACAAGTAATAGCATTGATATTTACCATTTAGATTGAATAGTGTTAAAGAAGAGACCAAGAATTATAGTTCATTTTAAAATTTCAAAGTTATAAATTGTTAGGTTAATGTTAATTTTAAATAAATGGATTTCTTCTTCTGGACAGTGATACTTAATAATTTTTTTACTTCAGGATTCAATCAATTTTTATTTTCTAAATATATTCTTTGAATGTATATTTATATTCAGACAAAAAAGGAAAAATATAAATTTTTCATATTTTTGCAAAACCTATTTCTTACATTTTTGGGGCAATCTTATGTCAATAAATGTCCAAGTGTTTAGAATTTAATGTATATTTCTACTTTCCTGAAAGTATGATTAAAAAATTGTCAGGATGGTCTACAGCAACAAATTTAATTTTTATAATTTTTGGCCATTTCTTTAGCCTAGCCTGCCACCAGCCTAAGCATAGTGATGACTGAGAAGCTATTACATACAAATCTGTATTCTTGGCCTCCCTCTGTAGCTTGATTTATTATTGGGAACAATTCCTACTTTATTGTGCTTACTATGATTTGGAGTACATCATCTAACTAAACAATTAAAGGGTATAATTTTTACATAAGTGTCAAATAGAAGTAGTGCTAATTTCAGGAATCAAAATTAGTAGTTTGATTTATATTGAAGACGTTTTAGAGAGAACTCCCTTATTTTTTACTAATGTGTGAAGATATCATCTAGAGTCATATTATAACCTAAAACTTACAGCATAAAAGTTTCTTAGAGGGCCGGCCGAGTGGCACATTAGTTAAGAGCTGCTTTTGGGATGCCACCGGCCCTGGTTCGGATCCCACGTATGAGGGCCAGTGACACTGCCCTCCACAGCTAACAGCTCCTCCTGAAGCTGGGCTGTATGAGCCCCAGCGACGATGTAAGCTGCAGCCCCTGCTGCAGTGGGCTGCCATAGGCTACAGTGAGTGGCCAGCAGCCAGCGCAAGCTGCCGATAGCCGCCGTGAGCGACATCCAGAGGCCCGCGACCAATCCGCCTCATCTGGGAAGAGTGCAATGACGATACCAACATGGGCCAGTGAAGCAACATCCTCTACAACTAGACTGAAGAACAAAAAGACAGAAACTTGTCTGTTCCCCTCCCCCAATTCCCCAATAAAATCTTAAAAAAAAATAAAAGTTTCTTAGATAACAGGTGCTTCACATTGCCTTGAACTAGTGGAAGATAATAGAGCTAAAATAATTTTACTGATTGACCAGGAAATAAAACTCAACTTATTTATTCTTCCAAAACTCTAAATCACAATTCTTTTATAAACATATGCTCAAATTTTAGGAATTCATTTCTAAAAAAGAATAGTGATAAACAAAGCAGCCCAGCAAAGAATTCTGTAAGTGGTACAGCAAAATGGTGGTAGGAATAATTATATTCTATTATTCCATGTATTTTTTTTTCCTATTTTGTTCAGTGTCTATATTTCTAGTGAAGTATTTAGTCTTGTTTTGTTTTTAAAACAACTTTAAAGATATCAAGGTGTGCATAACAGATGCTTTTAAACAACCCTGTGGTCTTACATTATTTCTTTCTTTCCTACTTTCTTAAATCTGTTCCAGTCATTTCTCATTATAATAAACCCTCTTTGTACCTTGTTTAGCCTTTGTCACTTAATTCTTGGTTGTTTTGTTTTATTTTCTTCCTTTCACAGATTATTCTCAATCATCCTTTCCATTTCCATTTCCTTCTCTCACTACAAATCATAAATCTGATCTTGGTCATAATTCATATAATACTAATTACTACAGACATCTCTTTTAATGTCTTTATTTTTCTATTCACTTGATGTTTGGTCACATTTATGAATGCTTGAACAGCAGTAAATTATTCTGTCTTCCTGGCTTTATTTGTGTTCATTACATGCCTCTCCTTCACCAGATTAGAACTCCTCATACTTCTTTTTATGTTTTTTTTGTATCCTGGAGTATTTATATTAATAAATTTCTCTTTTATTATATGATGGGGTGCTACTATTACCAGCCTCTCATCATAAGTATGCTATTTTTAATTGTTTATATTGACTTTTATTTTACTATGCTCTTCAAACTATTTTGAAATATCTATTTTTTTTTACTCAGACTACAGCATAAGACAAAGAAGAGCTTAGCTTTATACCTCAAAAGGGACTTTGGAGACATGATTAAGTTAAATATCTTGACATTGAGGATCATCTTGGAGTATCCAGATGAGCTAAAAGTAGTCACAAAGGACATTATAAGGGAAAGAGGGTGACAGTAAAGTGAGAGTCCGAAAAGGGAAATGATGATGGGAAAAGGTTGGAATGATGTGTGTTGAAGATGGAGGAAGGGGCCATGAGCCAAGGGATGCCGAGAGCCTCTAGAAACTGGAAAAGGCATGAAAACCAATTCTCTCCTTGAATCCCCAGAAGGAATGCAGCCCTACCTACACCTTGATTTTAGGCCTACACCTTGATTTTGAACACAAAAATAAATATGCATTGTTTTAAGCCACTACATTTATGGTAGTTTGTTACAGCAGTGATAGGAAACTAAGCCAGGACCCAAGGCTCAAGCTCTTCAACGAACCATTATATTCTCAGGATATGATAGAGGTAGAGAAAACTGACATGATGACTGAAAACAGCTTTTAGAAGAAAGAAGAACTGATGCTGGTGACCACTGAGAAATAACAACTGATTTCCCAGTTGCTATAGAAAGCATAGTGTTTGACCTTTTATACATGATATCTCCTCTAACCCTCATGACAATTTCTAAGACTAATTTTTAGAGCAATTTACAGTTCACAGCAAAATTGGGAAGAAGTTACATATTTCCCACAGACCCTCTGTCCCCCACACATGCATAACTGCCCCCATTTTCAACACCACCCACCAGAGTGGCACTTTTGTTACAATGGATGAACTTATATAACACACTGTAATTACATACAGTCCATAGTATATAATATAGTTTTACATCCTATGGGTTTGATGAATAAGGACCTATTCTCATCCTTATGGTGTCATACAGAGTATTTCACTGCCTTAAAACCCTCTATATTCTGACTATTCATCTCTCCCACACCAAACCCCAGGATCAGTTATCTTTTTATTTTCTCAATAGTTTTAGTTTTTCTAGAATGTGATATAGTTAGAATCATACACAGTGCAGCCATTATAAATTGGCCTCTTCTACTTAGTAATATATACTTTGGGTTCTTCCATGTCTTTTCATGACTTCATAGCTCATTTCTTCTTAGTACTGAATACTATTCCATTGTCTGGATGGACCACAGTTTGTTTATCCTCTCACCTACTGAAGGACATTTTGGTTACTTCCAAGTTTTGGCAATTATCAATAAAGCTTCCATAACCACCCATGTGCAGGGTTTCATGTGGATATAAGTTTTCAGATCCTTTGGGTAAATTCAAAGAAGTGCAAATTCTGGATAGCATGGTAAGAATGTTAGTTTTGTAAGAAACCACAAACTGTCTTCCAAAATGGCTGCACCATTTTGCATTCCCACCAGCATTGAATGAGAGTTCCTGCTGCCACATCCTCACAGCACATGGCTCTGTCAGTGTTCTGGGTTTTGGATATTCTAGTAGAAATCTAGTATGTCATTGTTGTAGATATTTTTTTTTTTTGAAGAATGTCTCTCATGCTGGAAAATTTTCATTATTAGAGAATAAATTTGATTTGAGGCACTGCCAAAATGTATTCAAACCAAAGTTGTGCCTTGAATCCAAAGAGGGAAACTCACTGGGATATATTTTATGGTTTAAAAGATAGGGAGAGAGTGAATTAAAAGAACAATATTGATTTCATTGTAGGAATTGTAAACTTATTCTAAGGGCAAGAGTTAGGTTTCCCAAATAATGTGGTACATGCAGTTTCATTGAAGTAAATCTATAGCTTCCAAATGAGTACTTTTTAGGAAAAAAAAAATCACTCTAAAGTATAAGGCCAATATGTTTATTAAAATATGAACTTGTTTCATTATGGGCATAGGTCATATTTAAATCAATGCATTGTTTTGGACTGAGTGACACAGAAGGTGCTAAGTGGTACAAGTTCATGGGGAAGGAGCAAAGCTCTGTGAGAAGGAGTGTGGTTTGGGAACCTATGTGTAGCTGTTGCCAAGTTACTTGTCTTCTCCGTTTATCAGCTTCCCTTTTTGATAAAGAACTAGGCATGAGGGTCGGCCATGTGGCACGTTGGTTAAGAGTTAGCTTGGGAGCACCGGCTGTGAGCAGCAGGGCCCCAGTTTGGATCTCATGTTAGGGCCAGTGATGCTAAGCCCTCTACAGCTAAGATGGTGAACGATAGCTCAGCCTGAAGATGGGCTGCCGTGAATCGCCAGATGGGTAGGCTGCAGCAGGGCTGCAGTGGGCTGCTGTAAGCTACAGTGAGTTGGCCAGCAGCCAGCGTGAGCTGCCGTGAGCTGCCATGAGTGGCTGTCCAATGGCCGGCGACCGATCTGCCTCAGCCTGGAAGAGTGCAATGATAATGCCAACATGGGCCAGTGAAGTGACGTCCTCCACAACTAGACTGAACAATAAAAAGGACAGCAACTTGTCTGTTCCCTTTCCCCAATTCCCCAACCCTGTTCCCCTCCCCCAACTCCCCAATAAAATCTTTGGAAAAAAAAAAAAGAACTAGACATGACACTAGGTGCTGTAGGGGATGCAAAAGGATGAACAAAATAGACTTTATCTAAAAGAGTGCACAGTTTGATGAGGGAGAACGACATAGACATACACAGCTTTTTGAAAAGGCAAAAGAGATTGGCTCTGGAATCCATACACATGACCAAAAAAGGCAGATAACTCCCTCGAATCCCTTGCCCAGATTTACTGATTTACTGAAATCACAGTTCTTGGCTTCTTCTCTGTCTCTTGGTGACAATTAGGTCTACCAGCCTCATTTCTTTGCAGAGGATCAGAAGCTGAACAAAGGATGAAATATTTTAGATCTTTATATAAGCTGTTGTTTTTCTTCATATGTGTCACTGAATTTCCTGTTATTGTTCCTTGCCCTTTGCATTCTAATAAATCATATGGTATTTATCTTGAAAAGATCTTTATAATAACACTGTTTTGAATTAGCTACCCATATTCCTCGAATATTGAAATTATTAAAATGTTTTGAGAAAAAAGCTTTCAGTGTCTGAGCTCACACAGAAATACTCCCAGGAACGGGACTATATTTCAGGTTAACACACATTTCATATTTTCATATAGCTTATAATAATACTGCATCTTCTCTTTCAATGTTATTCTTAGATTCCAAAGTTTTGGAAAGCTGGTTTTAAATAAGAGACGTTTTGAACGCATTTAAATATTTCTAGGCCTAGTTGCTTTATCACTTAACTTATTTCCTCCATCAGGAGTTCTAAGTAGCGACATCAGAATGAAAGCTGCTCACTTGAAACTTCCTGCCCAACTGTTGGCTGTAGAAAACCTCACACCGCAAAATAGAACTTATGTTGAGTTTCCCTTCTACCACAGAAGAACAATTTGGGCTTCACACTCATGCCTGCCTTTAAGAAACTCAATAGATATATTTAGATTAAACAAAGAATGAAGGTAATAAAACCCCCACTGGCTTTAGAAATCTTGCGTTAGTCCCACCTATAAGTACAAAAGGTTTTCTGTAGTTTATTTGTACCAATGAAACACAGTTCCCTTGCTACCAGCTTCTATGTCACCAGACTGAAGAAAATTGTACTGGCAGCATAACCACAATACTCCCATTAATTTGGTTACTTTTGAAGAAGACCCAAAGGAAATGGATGAGTGCAAAAAATGTTAAAATCATTTGATATTTTTTTTGGTGACAGTTCTTCAAATACCTTAATTACTTTTAACTATTACTTTAATTCTTTTATTCCTTGCAGCTGTATCCAAAAAGCACTGAAATCACCCTGGGAAGAGGTTGCTGCCATTGTCACCTCTGCATCTTCCTGGGGTCCCAAGAAGAAAGTCGGGCAGTTCGCAGCAGAGATTTATCCCCCAACTCCAACTTTGATACTGGCATGTCACTACCAGCATATCATTCTTCTTCCTCTGTCCCTCCTCAGTTTTCCCGAAGGTAAGGTTAGTTCCACTCATAACAGTGCAAGGATTTATGCTGTTTCTGGTTTCATGTGGCTACCTCAGGAGTCAGTCACGAGCTCGCAGTCAATAAATATTTACTGAACACATATTACATGGTAGACACACTGCCACTTAATATTAATGTGGCTTACATTCCAACAGTTATCGTGCTCCTTGGCTGTACAAGAGTTGGGGGTGAAAGGAGTAAAGAAATACAAATCTTTTCTGGAAAAATACATTTACATCCTGTGAACTAATGGGATTTCATGGTATCTGAGGCTATCCTGAGAGAAAGAATTTGAACCATATTGACCATCAACAGCTAGAATTTTGCCTAGTGTTAAGAACTTAATCAAATATTTATTGAATGAGTGAAAAGGGGTCTCGCAAGGAGAACAAAATGAAACAAACAAAAACATAAAAAGTAAGGACTTTAACCTGGTGGGGGCAAATCCAGGATAAAGTCAGAGAATGGAAAATAGTGATGATGACATGAACAGTACGACAAGGGACAAAAGACTCACTTCTAACCCAGGCACTTGGGCAGCATGTGGCAGAAAGAACTAGGTGACTTTAAGGAGTGGTAATACTTTGAAAATCAGTTTACTTAGCTGTGGGAAGTACATTAATTGTACTTTCCATCCCCTCACTGCTTATGCCCATTTACAGAAACAGACCATAGTAAGTATCTGTGACTGAAATGGTCCAAACTCCCCATGCACATTTTGATAATTCCTCCCACAATGAACCTGGCTTTCCAAGGAGAATCGACATCTACACGACAACAGTGGGCAAACAATCTCTCAGTCAGACCAACCCAGGCAAGCCTTTTCTTCATAAAATAGCTACCTGAAGAAGGCTGCTGAACACAGGGCATGCATTTTGCTGGTATAAGAAGTGGCCAGACAGTTTCTGGGGATGGTGGAAACAGTTTCCTGGTCGGCACAGAAGTAGTGTGGTTTAGAGGTTGTCAATAGCAGGAGTCTGCTTGCTGGATTTGTAGTGTGGTTCTGGGACAGTTTCTGGAAGCTGAGCCTAATGTCCGCTTATTTCACCCTTCCAATAACTGCACCCTATCTAATATATTTTAATCAGGACATTGTTGAACTATCTAGATTCTGTTGTCTGCGAAGGGAACCTTCATGGAGATACATGTACACTTGCAATAACCAAGCATTACACAGAAGGAGCATTTTGACTTACTGCAAGAAAATAGCCAAAGAATCTTTATCTTTTTGATGCAGTCCTACTAAATTAGTTCCATCACTTAATACAGATTGGCCTTTAGAAAGCTGGTCAGTATAATGGTGACTGGAACAGAATTCCAGCTGATGAATTGTTCTTCAACTGAATTGTTTGGAGATGGGCTTCTATAATACCAGCTTGATTTCCTAGAGTGAGAGTCAATGGCCAGGACTGGTCATGGTGTTTGGAGAGCACAGCTGAAGATATGACAAAAATTTTCAACTATTTAATTCTGTTAAAGACTGAATTTCTTATGATCAACAAGACTTCACCCATAAGGAACCATGGTGATTTAAGCTTTAATGGGGCATATATCCCTTTTCACAGTCTGGTGATACATAAAATTCTGAGATTAAAAAAAAAAATAGTAGTTATCCTTAGAAAAACTGTACATCTTAAAAACTTCCAGTCACATGGCAATGGAATGTAGGTTTTAATGTACAGGGCTGTGTCTGTCTATCACTTTATCCATTGCGTCTAGTATAGTATCTAACACAATAGGTGCTCCATAATTATTTGCTGACTACATAAGTGAGTGGACACAGATAAAAATTATTTGAAAAGTACATATTTTAAAAAAGGTAAATAGCAACACATACATTATAAATAAAATATTATAATTTTATGAAAGATAAAGAGAAGTTCAAAACAGATCAAAGTTCATTCTTCTATATTTATATCAAAGTAACTAGAACATGATGGATATCATAAAACATGTTCCTTAAATAGCAGGCAGTTCTATCAAGTATGCTATGCTACAAAACTATTGTTATTTTATTTATTTATTTATTTATTTATTTATTTATTTATTTATTTTTAAGGGCAGTGTCACTGGCCCTCATATGTGGGACCCGAACTGGGGCCGCTGGCGTCTCAAGCCAGCTCTTAAACACTGGGCCACTCAGCCAGCCCTATTTTTTATATCTCTGCCATTGATTGTGTACCATTCAGGTAAACTTGACTGTGCAGTGGCCCACATAGGATGTTATCACCACAGCAGCATCACTGCAGCTGTTTTGGTTTAGTCTCAGTTCTCTGGGCTTTGAGGGGTAATATCAAAAACATAGTTTTCAATGAAAATAGAGAAAATACTACTATGCTGAGTTGCCAGAATAAAGACTATCTAGTCACCTTTTGCCTTCAAAATTTTCTCTCAGCTTTACTGCTGAAGATGTCACAAAGTTGGAGTCTCACTGAGCGTCCAAGCACTTTTCTAAAGCAGCACCCCATTATGCTAAAATATTAACTTATTGTATTAAGGTTATTTTCCTGAGATCATGAAAATCCCCAAATAGATATTTGAGGCTCCTTTAGTCCAACTTCTAAGCACTGTTGTTGCCCAGTGTATAAAAAACAAAACCACCTGAGAATCACTGGCCATGAAGAGCAGCTACAGCAACTAGGAATATCCTCCCACAGGCTAACTCTTGAGTCCTTTTTCCTTGGATTTTCACCATGTGACTGTCTTTTTAGAAACTCTTTTTTGCCAAAGTTTCTTCAGATAACCATTTTTTCCATGACATGACAATGGCTGAAATGCTAAATTCAGGTAAATGTAGTTTAAACAAGGACTATATAAAGGCAATAGAATTTCCTCTCCTCGATGCCTACCTCACACATATCCACAACCACTCACCTAGTTGGAATAGACAGAGAAGAGAGACTCATGGTGTTGAGCTTCCAAGTCAGGGGACCTGATATCTAATACTTGCTCCATCATTTAGCAGCTATACAGCCTTGGGCAAATTTTAAAATTTCTTCACCACATGTTTCAAAGATTATTGATATACTACTTATGTTGTGGTTTCTGGTTTTGCAGGAAAGGAGCTTGAACATCACCACTCAGACTAACAACAAGTAAAATGCTGAACAGACTGAAAAATCAACTTTTCCAGGATCTATTAGAGAGGTGAGAACGCAGACAAACCGATGCCCCAAGACTGTAGAAATGGGGACACAAGGAGCCACAGCTTACCAAACCAGAGACTCATGGGTGGGAACCTCTTAGGGAAGCAGTGCAGGGGTAGGAAAACCAGAAATATAATTGACAAAATGCTGGAAGCTTAGTGTGAACAACTCTGAGAGTTCAAAACTCCAGGGGGACCCAGTCATGGAGGTTTCAATACAACTTTGTGAGATTTACTTTCAGGACCTCTACCAGGATCTCACAATAATTACTGGAGAAAAATCTCTTCTTATGTCCAGCAGGGGGAGGGGAAAAGGAGCCATTTTTGCAACATGTCACAGCACCCTCTTCTTCTCAAAAATGCCTGCTCTCAGGAGAAATTAATTAATCATAGCCTTGCCTGCTGATATATTATCAGAACCTAACTGACTTTGAGGAAAGGAAACATGCAACACCAGTCAGCTCTAACCTCCCATGTGAGAGAAGGGAATACCCAACTCCAGCCCATTCCAGCCATCCTTTCCAACCTAAGGGGGGAGGAAAAAAAACAAAACAAGAAGTACTTCTGAAGTTCGCTGTCCAGATGTGCAAGCTCATTAAAAGACTGAGACCTAATTATAGGACTACACAATGCTTCCCTTCCCCCAACACTTCATCATCACATTCGTTTTTATAGCTATCAAGAAAAAATGCCTTTGATGGGCTTTTAGTAGACTGGACATAGATGAGAAAAGAATCTCTGAGCCTGAGGAGACCTCAACATGGACATTCAAAACTGAAAAGAAAAGAGAATAGACTGAAAAACAACAGAACAGAATATTCAAGAACTGTGGAACAACTACAAAAGGTGCAAAATACATGAATTGAGAACACCAGAAGAAGAAACAGAGAAAGGAACAAAAGCAATATTTAAAGTTACAATGAGTGAAAATTTCCCCAGATTAATGTCAGACACACTAATCCACACAGACAGGAAGCCAAGAGAACACCAAGCAGGTTAAATTCCCCCAAAATATTCCTAGGCATATCAGAGGAAAACTACCTTACATATCGAAGAACAAAGATAAAAATTACATACCACTTCTTCTAAAAAACCAAGCAGAAAAAAAGTACAGTGAAATATTTAAAGTGATGAAAGAAAAATACCACCAACCCAGAATTCTGTACTCTGCAAAATTATTCTTAAAAAGAAAAAGAATAAAGAAAAACTTTCTCAGAAAACCCAAAATTGATAGAATTTATTGCCAGTAGACCTACTTCGCAAGAAATGTTAAAAGACACTTCATGGACAGTGTAGATGCTTGACCACTGCACTGTACACCTGAAGCTGAAGCTGAATAATATTGTATGTCAATTATAATTGAATATATATATATATATATATATATATATATATATATATATTCACAGGATATGAAGTACAGCATAGGGAATAGAGTCAATGGAATTGTAATAAATATATATGATGTCAGGGGACAACAGATCAGGGGATGGGGTTTATCGCTTTGTGAGGGATGACATGTCTGTTACATTGTTTCGTATACCTGAAACTAATTTAAAAAAAAAAAAAAGAGGAAGCTGAAGGCAGTTGGTGGGGCAAGGGGTGGGGAGAGGGAGAAAAGTGGATAAGGGAGACAATATCATAACCACAAAAACCACAATAAAGACAAAAAAACAACAACCAACAAATGTTAAAAGAAGTTCCTCAGAGAGAGGAAAATAATATAGGTCAGAAACTCAGATCTACATAAAGGAAGAAAGAACATCAAAGAAGAAATAAGTGAAAGTAAAATTAAAGCTTTTATTTTTCTTATTCTTAATCGATCTACCAAATAACAATTATTCAAACTAATAATAGCAACAATGTTTCTGAAGATGTGTATGTATGTGTGTGTGTGTGTGTGTATGTATATTTATATATCAGTAAAATGAATGACAGCAATGATATAGGGCAGGAGGAGAATTATAATAATTTTGTTATTATAAGGTACTCACATTACCTGTGGGGTGGTATAGTGATATTTAAAAATGGAGTTGAACTATTTGTAATCACATTTTGCAAATTCTAGGGTAACCACTACGAACGAGTAATAAAAAAAACCCTGATATGCTAAGAAAAGAGAGGAAATTGAGACATAAAATGCTCAAAACCACAAGAAGCAAAAAAAAAAAAAAAAAAAGAATGGAAGACAAAAATAGGAACAAAGACAGAAACACAAAACAATAACAAATATGGTAGATATTAATTCAACTATGTAATCTAGATCCTGACTCCTTCTCATCATGTCCACTGCCCCAATTTGGTCCAATCCACCATCCTCTCTCTCCTAGACTATGTAATGTTTGCAGGCTTGCTCCATCATCACCCTCTTATTTGGAGTACTTTTCTGCCCTAAAAAAAAAAAAACCCAGGAAACTAAAAACTACATTTCCCAGACTCTTTTGAAGCTAAGCTTCTTAAAATGGGAATTTATTTTGCAATTAAATGTGCTTGCTCACCATCTGAAAGACAGAAGTAAGTCGAAGGCTATCTTTCTCAATCTTTGGCTATATTTTTTTCTTGCTCACTAGCAAAGTTATAGAAATTGAAATTTTTCTGCAGCAGCATTCGAGGATCCATTCTCCACCTTCCCGGATGCTGAAAGGCAGTGAAAAATAACACCAACTTGATTCTAGCTTTCTGATTCCTGCATCACAGGAGACTGGGTGTAGCTCACTCTTGTTACCACTCCAAGGGATTTGTAAGCTCCTAACTCCCAGCATCAAATTTCTTCATGCTTAAAATAGCTAGCATCATTTTCTTGCCCCTTAGAGTCATTTTTTTACACAACCACCAAAATGACCAAGCCAACTCATCCCCCTGCATAACATCCTTCCGTCACCTCTCATCTTATTGAAAATTAATTCCATATTCTCTACCACGGCTTATAAAGCCATCAGTGATCTGGCCATGCCTTCCTCACTGATAACATCTCCTTCCTGGCTCCTTGTTCACGCCACTCCAGGCACTTTGATTTATTCACCACTTCTCAATACACCAACTGAGTTTCATTTCAACACATTTGCACATTCATCTCTTCCTGGAATGTTCTACCTTCCAATCTTCCTTTGTTTTCTTCTACATTTCATGTTGCTCCACAAATGCCACCTATGAAAAAGGGTTTCACTCCCTGACTTGATAGTATACACTTACTGTTTTTTGGCCCATCTCTCCTCCTAGAATAAATGTCCCATGAGGACAGGGACTTTGTCTTATTCCCCACTGTATTCACGGCACCTAGGAAACTACCTGGCATTGGAAAGGAATGCAGACTGCTTTGGACTGAATTGAACTTTTGATGTATTACAGTTTGATCATTTACTAGGTATTTAGACTGTGTTTGCTTCTGTGATGTATAAATGAAAGTCAGATTTATGGGTCAAAGCCATCTTAAAATAAATGTACCTCTGGATATGGGCGGGGGGAATGTACTATCAGCTTGCTGTGTCACACACATCTCATTTGGCTCTGTAGCTACTTTCTTCCTGAGCTCATCACTAAGTTGCAAACATTTCATGTGGGACTGAATTGTATAGCTCTTACTGAAGTCATTCAGAGCTTCTAGGGAACACTTTTTTTTTTTTTGAGGGCAGTGTCACTGGCCCTCATATGTGGGACCCGAACCGGGGCCGTTGGCTTCCCAAGCCAGTGCTTAACCACAATGCCACTCAGCCGGGCCTCTAGGGAACATTTTTAGCATAATGGCTGCAGGGTCATGCCCAACACGACTACTTTACTTGGAAAATGAGAAATGCTTTAAGACATAAACATATAATGTACACTTTAAAATATCCAGAGGTAGTTATTGCTACTGTGTGAGAAGGAAAGAATATGCTGTTAAAAGCATTGTTATCTTACTAAAAGCAAGAACATTTGGGCCCTCGGTCTTTTTATAACCTTAGTGTATTTTTCATGATTGCCATAGAAAAAGTGAATATACATATTATAGTATATATACTAATGCCATTCAGGCAACATGCCACTTGTTTGTTTTTAATTGGTGTTTTCATTGAACAATAAAACCTCAAAACATTGTTTTCTTGCCTAATATGTAAATGTTACAGTCAACTCATTTCGGGAAGAAAGAAATATGAAAATATGATTACAATGTTTTATCAATTTAAGTAAATTGACAGAATAAATTTGTATTTCAAGTGGGATAAATTAGTGATCTTAATGTTTTATATTCCAGATCAAAACATTGATTTAGCTTTTAAATATACTGTGTATATACATGTCTTAGAAATGAAGGATACAAGCATCCTTTTTTCAGCTGACATTACCAGATTATTGAATTTTGAATGGGTTCCAAAAAGAATGGAAATTGCTCCTTAAATTACTGTTATAATGAACTGTTCAACAGCATGTAGGCCAAAAAATCAAATGATTGTTTTTGGCTGACATTTTTCAGTGTTCAAATGGGCAAAGCTACATAATCATTTCCCGCAGATCAGTTAAGCCGTGATTTGGGCCAGCCGTGCTGTGGAGCTATGTAAAATGAGCGGATCAACAAGTGCCAAAATGAAGCTATTCTCAGTTAAACCAATTACTGGTAAAAAATTACTAGGAAAATACTTTTTGAGAGGTAGGGACTGGTTGTGTTAGTAACTTGGTAAGAAAACTATCTCCTCTTGTCAACACCGAATCCCTGAAATTAGCTGAAAAGTAAAAGCTTTAAATGAAAAGCCAACTGACACTACTTGATTATAGATGGAACCTTTAGGTGGAAATGTTAGGTGTCAATGGTAAGACCATTATTAGATTTCTTTGGGGTTCAAGTCTTGTTTGTATTTTGGGAGTCTGTTTGCCTTTTGTTGTTGTTTTGTTTTAATAAGCTCACAGGTAAGGATGAAATTCAATTAACTTTCACAAATGTCGACACACAGAGAAAGACCTTTGTCAAGATATAGGACATTTGCATTATACCTGGAAGGTCTTTCACGCCCTCTTCCAGTCGTCCCCACCCTCTATAGGCAACAGTTACTTCAGTTTTTGTTAAAATGTTGACTGGTTTTGGGCCGGCGTGTGGCACGGTGGTTAAGAGCTGGCTTGGGACACCGGCGGCCCTGGTTCAGATCCCGCATGTGAGGGCCAGTGACACTGCCCTCTAAAAAAGAATGTGAGCTGAACTCTGAGCAACAGCAGTTGGATGCCCAGCCCAAGCTGAGCTGCCAGCAAGTGGCAGGATGGTTCAGCTAAAAAAAAAAGAAAAAAAAATGTTGACTGGTTTTTAAAATTCATGTAAATAAAATCAAAGAGTGGGCATTCATTTGTGTCTTTGTTTTTTCATTTGTGTCTTTTTGTGTTTTCTTTTTTCTGTTTTTTTCTCAGCATAATAGAACATAAATAGAAAAAATTAGGAGAATATCTTAGATATAAAAAATAGTAAAACAGAAAAAGTAGGGCTCACTTTAAAATGCAATTCACAAACACAGCGAAAAGGATATACTGTCCATCCTTGAACTTTCCTTTCTTCTTTATTTGTTGAAGTATATTTACTGAACACCTAACATAAATAAGGCATGTATGTCGGGTGAATTAAACAGAGATCTCATGTTAAAGAGGTTTCACTTTCATTCATTGGAGACAGATAAGTGTATAAATATCTAGAGTTCAAGGTGAATGTGATCTACACCATTAGAGATATATATAAAACAGGCCAAGGAAGTGGAAAGAATGAATTCATTTCCAGAGAAGGCTTCACAGATAGTGTCACAGATATTCTAGACTTTAAAGAAGACATGGACTATAGAAAGTCAAAGATATACTGTAGATGAGGCTAAAGCAATAACGCTATTTTTATACATTCTTATGTTCTGAAATAATAGCAGTGAGGTCAAGTTTGGGTGGTGGTGGTAAATAATGATTGTGCATCCACTTTATAGAGAGCCTGGTACAACGTGTCCTCTTATATGTACTTCATATTTGGGGAATAATGGTCACTACATGTGTTGCCCTTGAATATCTTAATTACAATTATTTTATGTAATTAGAATATGTTAATTATCACTAATTTTCCTGTTGACTTGTGTGACACATATACCACTTTCCTTTTCCCTTATGTAGCAAACCTTCCCTGTGTCCCACTGTATGCTGTGATCCTCCACCAGACTTGTCATCCCAGTGGTTGGAAAAGGATTTAGTCCCATCATGGGACAATCTGCACTATTGAGGGGAAGACCTCGGTAACTGGGGTTACATGAGGGGCCTGCTGGCCAGCCTCTGCCTTGGAGTTCATCCTGTAATCATAGGATGAATGACACGCTCATTTATTTCTTTTGAAATGCTTATTAGTCACAGCAGTGGGATTTTCCCAGGAGCAAACAGCTGACCAATTCTAGCTGCAGTTTAATGGAACTTCTTGGCCTCGGGGATCACTCTAACTGGGGTTCCACTTGCACAGGTACGTGACACAGCTGAGGAAGAGAGCAAAGGTGACCTCTGCCTTAGCCTGCCCAAGCCTCACTGGGCGACCTCTCAATAAAGGAAGGAAACTGTTGGAAGCAGTGGCAGGGCCTGGCTGACACACTGACCAACTGAAGTCCTCAGAGGGAAGAAGATATCGGGAGAAGTGTTTAAACACTGCTTGGCTTGTTTAGTAACTCGGGCTGTCAGTTTCTCTGGGAAATTATGGATGGACACACATGATCCCTGACAAAGGCCTATGACTTCCTGCCTTTTTTTTTTTAATAACATACAAATGAAAGCTGAAGCTTTTGCATCTTTGCTCATTCTAATACGTCACATGTATTAGGAATTTGTAAATGTCATTTACAAATAAACAAAAGGTTGCCCCATGCAGTGGGTAATGAGGCATTCTAAGAAACATCCCTGCATTAAAATGTTTCCTTTCACTGTTCTGTGGCACAACATCTATTCCTCCAGTTTACCTGATCTCTTGTACCTGACGTGGATAACAAGGAGATCCTCAGCTTCATGAAGGCAGGAATTTGATCTTGCTTATCTTTGTCTCCCTAGTGTCTAACATAATGCCTAGTTAGACAGTCAATGCTTAGGAAATAGTAAGCATTTAATACAGTTATCCAGCTACATGGTCATTTATGCTCATTTGTTGAGATGTTTCACAATGATTAAAAATTTACCGAATTGAATGTCATACCAGCAACACAGTCCAGACCACTGTAACCCTCTCTTCCCCCTAATTCATCTAGAGGGGTGATCTGTGTGGAAAACTTCAGAATCATCTTTAATCACTGGTATTTGAAAATGTCAGTTCATGTAGTCAATAAAGACTGTGGGTTTCTGAAGCCCTAGAAATGTGCTTTATTACACCTGAAACTAATTTTTTAAAATTAATTAATTAATTAAAAAAAAAAAGATTGTGGGGATTCCTACAGCTATACAACATGGATGATACCAAAATGCATGAGTTAAGGTTCTCCAGCTGGCACAGAGTACCGTATTTTGCCGTGTAGAATGTGCTCCCACATTTTTGGCCCAAACTTTCAGGGTAAGAAAAATCTTTTGTTTAATTCTTTTTTTTTTCTTTTTTTAAATTAATTAATTAATTAATTAATTTATTTATATATACTTTTAATTAGCTTCAGGTGTACAACAAAGTGCAATAGTTATACTTTTTACCCCTCAAAGTGACAACCCCCCTCCCCAATTCTCCCCTCCCACTCCTCCCCACCCCATATCATACTATCTATTACAATTCCTTTGACTCCCTTCCACCATATAATCCACATCCCGTGACTGTCTATATATTCAATTACAGTTGGTATACAGTATTACACAACATCAATTTCAGGTATACAGTGCCGTGATCAAGCCTCTACTCCATCCATGAAGTGGTCTCCCTAACAAAACATGTGACCATCTGACACCCCACAAAATTTTAACAACATTATATTCCCCGAACTGTCTTTCATATCCCTGTGACAATACTGTGGTTACCTATTTATGCTGTCTAATCCTTTCCCCTTCTCCCTCATCCCCACCCCTCTCCCAACTAGCAACCCTGTTTTTGCTCTATATCTATGAAACTATTTCTGTTTCTTATGCTCATTCATTCAGTTTTTCAAATTCAACATATTAGTGAGATCATATGGTATTTGTCTTTCTCTGACTGACTTATTTCACTTAACATAATAGTCTCTACGTCCATCCATATCGTTGCAAATGGTACAATTTCATTCTTCTTTATAGCAGAGTAATACTCCATTGTATAAATGTACCACAGTTTCTTAAGCCAGTCATCTACCGATGGGCATTTCTGTTGTTTCCAAGTCTTGGCTATTGTAAATAGCGCTGCAATAAGCATAGAGCATAGGGGTGCATATATTTTTTGAATTAGCGTCTTGGATTCCTCTGGGTAAATTCCCAAGAGTGGAATTGCTGGGTCATACAGCAGTTCCATTTCCAGTGTTTTGAGATACCTCCATACTGATTTCCATAATGGCTGCACCAATTTGCAGTCCCACCAACAGTGCACCAGGGTTCCCTTTTCTCCACACCCTCGCCAACACTTGTTGTTGATTTGTTGATGATAGCCATTCTGACTGGAGTGAGGTGGTATCTCATTGTGGTTTTTATTTGCATTTCTCTGATGATTAGTGAGGTTGAACATTTTTTCATATGCCTGTTGGCCATCTGTATGTCCTCTTTAGAGAAATGCCTCCTCATATACTCTGCCCATTTTTTAATTGGGTTGTTTGTTTTTTTGGTGTTGAATTGCATGAGTGTTTTATAAATTTTGGATATCAACCCCTTATCAGATATATCATTGGCAAATATCTTCTCCCATTCAGTAGGCTGCCTTTTGTTTTATTGATGATTTCCTTTGCTGTGAAAAAACTTTTAAGTTTGATGTAATCCCATATGTTCATTTTTTCTTTCATTTCCCTTGCCCAAGGGGATATATCGGTAAAAATATTACTCAGGGTAATGTCTGCAAACTTACTCCCTATATTTTCTTCTAGGAGTTTTATAGTTTCAGGTCTTACATTTAAGTCTTTAATCCATTTTGAGTTTGTTCTCGTATATGGTGTAAGTAGATGGTCTATTTTCATTTTTTTGCACATGTCAGTCCAATTTTCCCAGCACCATTTATTAAATAGACTATCTTTACTCCAGTGTAAATTCTTGCTTCCATTGTCATAGATTAAATGACCGTATATGGATGGGTTTATTCCTGGGCTCTCTATTCTAGTCCATTGGTCTATGTGTCTGTTTTTATGCCAGTACCATACTGTTTTGATTACTGTAGCCTTGTAGTATGTTTTGACGTCAGGTAGTGTGATGCCTCCCACTTTGTTCTTATTTCTCAACATTGCTGTAACTATTCGGGGTCTTTTGTGACTCCATATAAATTTTAGGATTCTATGTTCTATTTCAGAGAAAAATGTCCTTGGTAGTTTGATTGTTATTGCATTGAATCTATATATTGCTTTAGGAAGTATTGACATTTTAACTATATTAATTCTTCCTATCCATGAGCATGGTATGTATTTCCATTTATTTGTATCTTCTTTGATTTCTCTCTTCAGTGTCTCATAATTTTGGGAGTACAGGTCTTTTACTTCTTTAGTTAAATTGATTCCTAGATATTTTATTGTTTTTGAAGCAATTGTAAAAGGGATTGATTTCCTGATTTCTTCTTCTGATAGTTTATTATTGGTGTATAGAAATGCCACTGATTTCTGAATATTAATTTTGTATCCTGCTACCTTACCAAATTTGTGTATCAGTTCTACCAGTTTTTTGGTGGAGTCTTTGGGATTCTCTCTATATAGTATCATGTCATCTGCATATAATGACAATTTTACTTCCTCTTTTCCAATTTGCATGCCCTTTATTTCATTTTCTTGTCTGATTGCTGTGGCTAGAACTTCCAGAACTATGTTAAATAGAAGTGGTGAAAGTGGGCAGCCTTGTCTTGTTCCTGATCTTAAGGGGAAAGCTTTCAGCCTTTCCCCATTGAGAACAATGTTTGCTGTGGGCTTATCATATATGGCCTTTATTATGCTGAGGCATGATCCCACTATTCCCACTTTGTTAAGAGTCTTTATCATAAATCGCTGCTGGATTTTGTCAAATGCCTTTTCTGCATCTATTGATATGATCATATGATTTTTATTTTTCATTTTGTTAATGTGATGTATTACGTTAATTGATTTGCGGATATTGAACCAGGCTTGCATACCAGGAATGAATCCCACTTGATCGTGGTGTATGATCTTTTTAATGAGATGCTGAATTCGGTTTGCTAGTATTTTGTTGAGAATTTTTGCATCTATGTTCATTAGTGATATTGGCCTGTAGTTTTCCTTTTTTGTAATATCTTTGTCTGACTTAGGAATCAGGATGATAGTGGCTTCATAGAAAGAGTTTGGGAGCCTTCCCTCCTTCTGTATTTTTTGGAATAGTTTGAGGAGAATAGGTACTAATTCTTTTTTGAATGTTTTGTAAAACTCACCTGTGTAGCCATCTGGTCCAGGGCTTTTGTTGGTTGGAAGATTGTTGATTACTGATTCAATTTCTTTGGCAATAATCAGTCTGTTCAGAGTTTCTGTTTCTTTTTGGTTCAGACTTGGTAGATTGTATGCTTCTAGAAATTTATCCATTTCTTCCAGATTGTCGAATTTTTAGCATATAGTTGCTCATAGTATTGTCTTAAAATTTTCTGTATTTCTGCGGTATCTGTTGTCACTTCTCTTTCATTTCTGATTTTATTAATTTGGGTCCTCTCTTTCTTTTTCTTGGTTAGTCGTGCTAAGAGTTTGTCAATTTTGTTTATCTTTTCAAAAAACCAACTCTTGGTTTCATTGATCTTTTGTATTGTTTTCTTGTTTTCTATTTCATTTATTTCTGCTCTGGTCTTTATTATTTCCTTCCTTATGCTACCATTAGGCTTGTTTTGGTGTGTTTTTTTGAGTTCCCTTAGGTGTAGAGAGAGTCTGTTGATTTGAGATTTTTCTTCCTTCTTTAGGTAGGCCTGCACTGCTATGAACTTCCCTCTTAGGACTGCTTTCGCTGCATCCCAGAGATTTTGGGTCGTGGTGTTTTCATTTTCATTTGTCTTGAGGTATGTTTTGATTTCCTCCTTGAAGGGCCGGCCAAGTGGCGCGGTGGTTAAGTGCTGGCTTTGGAAGCCAGTGGCCCCGGTTCGGTCCCACATATGAGGGCCAGTGACACTGCCCTCAAAAAAAAAAAAAAAAAGTAAATGATTTCCTCCTTGATCTCTTTTTTGATCCACTCACTATTTAGAAGCATTTTATTTAGCTTCCATGTATTTGTAAGCTTTCCAGATTTCTTCTTATAATTGATTTCTTGTTTCATAGCATTGTGGTCAGAGAAGACACTTGATATGATTTCAATCTTCTTAAATTTGTTGAGACTTATTTTGTGGCCTAACATGTGGTCTATCTTGGAGAATGTTCCATGGGCACTTGAGAAGAATGTATATTCTGTAGCATTGGGGTGAAATGCTCTAAAAATATCAATTAAATCCAGCTGGTCTAAAGTGTCATTTAAGGCCACTATGTCTGTGTTGATTTTCTGTCTGGAGGATCTGTCCATTCGTGACAACGGGGTGTTGAAGTCCCCTACTATGATAGTGTTACTGTTGATGTCTGCCTTTATGTCTGTCAGAATCTGTTTTACATATTTAGGAGCTCCTATATTGGGTGCATAGATGTTTACTAGGGTTATGTCCTCTTGTTGAATTGATCCCTTTATTATTATGTAGTGTCCTTCGTTGTCTTTTATTGTAGTCTTCATTTTAAAGTCTATTTTGTCCGAAATAAGTATTGCTACTCCAGCTTTTTTCTCATTTCCATTTGCATGAAATATCTTATTCCATCCCTTTACTTTCAGTCTATGTGTGTCTTTTGATCTTTTGAGATGAGTCTCTTGTAGACAGTATATGCATGGGTCCTGTTTTCTTCCACTCAGCCACTCTGTGTCTTTTGATTGGAGCATTTAGCCCATTGACATTTAAGGTAATTACTGATAGGTGTATATTTATTGCCATTTTGTTATTTGTATTTCTTGTCTTCCTGGGTTAGCTTGTTTTCCCCTTTCTTCTGTTTCAAAAAGCCCTTTTAACATTTCCTGCAATGCTGGCTTGGTTGTAATGAACTCCTTAAGCTTATTCTTTTCTGAGAAGCTCTTTATCTCTCTTTCAATTTTAAGTGATAGCCGTGCTGGGTAGAGTAATCTTGGTTGTAGACCTTTATTTTGTGTCACTTTGAATATCTCTTGCCATTCCCTTCTGGCCTGCAGAGTTTCTGAAGAAAAGTCAGCTGTTAGTCTTATAGGAGTTCCTTTGTATGTAACCTGCTGTCTTTCTCTTGCTGCTTTTAGGATTCTGTCTCTGTCTGTAACCTTTGCCATTTTTACTATGATGTGTCTTGGTCTGGGCCTGTTTGGATTCATCCTGTTAGGAACTCTCTGTACGTCCTGGGCTTGTATGTCGATTTCCTTCACCATGGTAGGGAAGTTTTCAGTCATTATTTCTTTAAATACAGTCTCAATCCCTTGCTTCTTCTCTTCTCCTTCTGGTATTCCTATGACGTTGTTGTTCCAGCTGGGTGATTTCTGCTATTTTTCTCTTCTAATTCACTGATCCATGCCTCTGCTTCATCTATTCTACTGGTGATTCCTTCGAGTGTGTTCTTCATTTCAGTTATTGTATTCTTTAGTTTTAACAGGTTGTTTTTTATGGTTTCCCTATCTTGCTTTATGTCCTCGCTAAGTTCCTTAAACATTCTTATCATCAGTGTTCTAAACTCTGTCTCTGATAGTTTGGATACCTTTGTTTCATTTAGTTCCATTTCTAGAGTTTTCCTCTGATCTTTCACTTGGGACATGTTTCTTTGTTTTTTCATTCTGGCTGTTCTTCTGTGAATGCTTTGATATATTAGATAGATCACCTAGAAAGAAGAAAAAAGAAAAAAGAAAAAAAAAAGGAAAGAGGTGTGGGGGCTCTTTGTCCTCTTTAATCTGGAGACCACTTTCTCAGGGTTGCAGTGAGCTTTCCACAATTAGCTGCTGTGTGCTCTGGAATCGTGCTCACTCCCAAAAAAAGAAAAAAAAAATCTTCACAGGTTGTTGCAGGTTGTCTGCTACTGAGTCTCAGTGAACAGAGTGATGCAGCTGGAGAACACCCGCCCTGCGTTTCCCTGGGAACGCAGCTGAAGCAAGGCAGAGGGTGGGGATCCAAGGTGGCTTACGCACTCCTGCGTCTCAGTGAGCAGCCTGTTGGAGCTGGAGGGCACCCACCTGGCGTTTCCTTGGAAACGCAGCACAAGCAGGGCGGAGGGTGGGGACCCAAGGTGGCTCAGGCAAGTTTCAGTGAGCAATCTGATGCAGCCGGAAGGCACCCGCCCGGTGTTTCTTTGGAAACGCAGCACAAGCAGGGCGGAGGGTGGGGACCCAAGGCCACTCAGCTCGCACACTCCTGTGTCTCAGTGAGCAGCCTGATGTAGCCAGAGGGCACCCACCAGGCACTTCCCTGGCAATGTAACACAAGCAGGGCGGAGGGTGGGAATCCAAGGCCGCATGTGCACGCACGCACGCACGCTCTCAGGCACGCACGCACTCCTGTGCCAAGTTCACCAGACCAATGGGATCCTGGCTCTGACCCTCCGTGGGAGGGCCCAACCCTGAAAAAATGGCGGCCTCCTGTACGCCGCTCATGTGCAAGCTCCACACCAGTGGAACAACAATCCCAAAACCTCCAGCTTCTGCACCAAAGGTGCTCAGTTCAGTCCCTCCCGACAGGCTTCTGGGCCCGGCTCAGAAAGCCACTCCCTCCGACAGGAACCGGGTGAGTGCTCGCTGGCGAGCAAACCCGTGAGCTGACCCCACTCGTTCTCCAGCTGCCCCCAGCCTCATGAAGTCGAGCAAAGAGAGTCCTCACTAATTTCTACTGCCCACTTTCGTGGAATTCCTCTTCCTGGCAAAGCAACTCTGGGCTAGTGAGCTCGGTGTGGGGTCGGAGGGTCTCTCCCCCAACCGGAGAAGCCTCCCCACACAGCTGGGGCGTCCCTCACAGAGCTCGCCCTCTCTGCTCGCCCTCCTACCAGATTTGACGTGGCCTCCTCTTTAGGTCCTTCGTTTAGAGGTTCTGTTCATCTAATGTTCAGGGGACTCCCGAGGTTAAATGTTGCATAAATTATTTGTAATTTTGATGTGATCCTGGGAGGCAGTTTGGAGAGCGTCCGTCTATTCCGCCATCTTGAGAAGTGTCCTTGTTTAATTCTTTAATTCAAATTTGTATTTGTTTACATTTAGGTACTTTTTTTGCATTCTAAAGGAATTTTAGAATTTATTTTTTAACATATTGTGGTACAAGAAATTTTATGTACTGGTAACAGGTAACAAATTTATGATATTTACGCATCATAGAAGGCCAAGAACTCTGTCATTGCAAGTTAGTCGTAAGTTCAACGAAACTGATTATTGTATTCCAGGGTATTACTTTGCATATGGATATCATTATTGATTTCTAGAGTTATAATTTTAACTCCTAAGCATAAATAAAAGAATCACAAACATTTACTCATATATAGATACAGAATTAGTGCTACCCATGTATAATGCACATCCTTATTTTTTCCTCACAAATTTGGGCCAAAAAAAGTGCACATATACACAGCAAAATACGGTAGTCCTCATACAGAATAAGGACTTAATGGATAGCTCATATTTATTGAGCAGTTATTCTAGTTGTTTTTTAAACACTTCAAGTAGATGATCTCATCTGATCTTAAAAAAAAATCAGGTAGGGGCTCTTATTATCCTTATGGGAAAACTGAGACACAAGGAAGTTAATTACCCAAGTTTATTGAACAAATTATGGAATTCAGACAGTCCCAGAGCCTAAACTCTGAGTAAATACTGTGGTGGTGGTGGTGGTGGTTTTCCTTGATATTGCATACTGACTGTTTTTAAGACTATTGGTTGTATGTTTTCTTTAAAAATGAACTAAGAATATCTTGGGCTAAATTTTTCTTCACTGGAATTTCTATCAGAGTCAGGAAATGTTAACTTTTGGGAACCAAGCCAAAAGAAAGATGGGTGACTAATTGGAGTCTGTTATGGAAAAGAGATGGATGGGCATTTATTGCAATGATTCCTGGTAAGACAAATGGAAGTGATGAAGAAGAATCTAGGCTTTCAGCTTCTGGAAGCAAATCAGTCCGTGTTTTTTCTTCCAGGTTTCTGGTCTCCTATCAGCATACTGGCACCTACACCCTTCTCCTGCACTTCATACCATTTTCATTTTTCAAAGTTTTCAGGTGTGTGGGAAATATTTCTGTCTTTTCGCATCCTCTCTCTTCGTCTAGTTGATATGTTTTTAGTGGTAATTTGAATAAATAAAAACTTTGCTCTTTAAGCTGTGAATTCAGGTGAAATGGGTGTCATTTTAGAGAATGAAGTGAGTGAAATTAACTTTATAAAAGGATCCACAGGGCTTGGTTAGGATAGCTGCCATGCAATCAGGAACTAAAAGACCAGGATCTATTGACTGGTGTCCAGGTGGCCACGGAAGGGATCCAGGAGCTGTGGAAAGGTGTTCTGGAATGGGTAGTCAGGGTTCCCATATGGAGCCAGCAGAAATAAACAACTGATAGGTTCAATCAATATCTGGTAAGTACCTTTGCTCAATGAACACAGGGATACTTAGAGAGAAATTACCTTAGTCATAAAGGAGGTAAGAAAAAAGAGCTATCTAGGGGTATGCCAGTTTTTGGTGCATAAAATGAAAAGAGTCAATGGAACCTTCTGGGTGAAATATTTTAAAAGTTAAAGAAAATATACAGAAGACATTTAGGGGAGGTCATAGCCACACATAGAACAGTGAGAATTATTTGGATGCACATTATACAACACAATGTGACGTGAGTGGTTAACATCATCAAAAGAATGTAGAAAGGATGGAAAGAAGCAGAAGAAGACAAGTTCAAGGTTATGGTTGGAATTGAGACAATGTCTTCAGTTGTGGGGAGGAGAATGAAGACCAAATAGTAAAAGTTATAGGCCAAAGAAAATCTAGAAGAATTTAAAGGGTCCTGTTTGTTACCAAATACCACAACTGGGTTTTCTGTTTGTATATTTGTTTTTTAAATAGTAACTCTTACATTTGACACTCCCTCTCTATTTATACCCCTAGTTCTGGCCATTTTGCCTATCAATTGAATGATTCTTCTAGGGGTCAATGACTTATTATGCCCTTTTGGTTTTTCCAAATGTAATTACCTGATTCATAAAATGAACACTGATGGAGTGACTACTATGCACGAGGCATTGTGAGAAATTTTGATGGTATTATTTCTTTTTTTCCTTAGGAGAATGTCACACAATTATCAAAGATTAGAAAGAGCTACAAATGTGTCTTGTTTTTGCTTTTGTGTATACATTGACCACAAACAGGTCTGTCTTGGCTTTAGTTCCTGAGAGAACAGAAGCTGGAACAAGGGTTAAGTGCTGATGCTGTATTTGGACACTGCAACCCCAGAGCAGGGAGATGGGAGGAAAAAGAGTGATATAGTGGGGGATGCAAAACACTGTAAAGAAATGTGTCACTGCCCTCCTCCCTGCTTTATATCAAACCACAAAGATTCGCCCATTACGTGGCACATGTCAGGTACCCTTATGAATGTATGGATTGAGCAACACATAAAATAGGCGAAACAACTACCTACCCACATGGAACTTAGGTTCATAGTATCTCAACCATCTTTTTCTCTTTTTGAATTTCATTTGGCATTTTATTAAATTTACAATTTATTTGGAGAAAATTGGTAACTTTACATTACTGAATCTGTCTACCTAAAACATGACAGGGCCAAGGTCACCATACTGCACAACCCCAGGGAGCACCATTCACATTAAAATCATCTCATTTTTCTGTGGATCAATGAGAGCTGTGCTTCCTGAGCTTTAATGTGCACACAGTTCACTCAGGAGTCTTGTTAAAATTGAGATTCTCATTCTGTTGATCTGGGATGGGCCCTGAGATTTGGCATTTCTAATAAGCCTCCTGGTAATGCTGATATGCCGATGGTACTGGTCTTCCAACCAACATTTTGGCTGGCAGGTTTTGGAGGACTTATTGAATGGTTTGGCTCTAACTGATATCAGTGTCACAATCTGTCTTCCCTTTAACCTGACCAGACATTTTCTCTCTACCTTCATCATCAGCCATTTTGTACTCCTTGATAGTTCCTTTCTTATTTATATACCAAATAGTAAAAGTTATAGGCCAAAGAAAATCTAGAAGAATTTAAAATGTCCTGTTTGTAAGCACTTATTTAATGCTGCTTTGCGTTTTTTCATGCTATGGTCTTAGCCATGACTCTACATTCCCCTCTCTCCTTTCCTAAACAGTGCTTTTGCCTGATTTGAACTGGAAGGAATATTAGCTATTATCTAGTCTACTGTTCTGAGTTTACAAATGAGCAAACTACTTTTTCCAGGAAAGTTTCCTCACTCCTAGTATCAGATTAAATTTATGGCCATTTCAGGGAGAGGGGATTGCACAGAGTTAATGTACAATTTAAGTAGATGCGAGTTTATTTTTCTATAACTTATCCTTTTTCTCCTGACTGATCTATCTGATGTCATCAAAGTTAATATGATTATTTCCAAGCAAATTCAGTCACTTGTAGCTTTTACTGAGTCATTTCAATTGTAAACTGGATTCATAATTTCTACCCTTCCTCCTTCAATTTAGAACTGCATCGGAAGGGGCTATAGGTTACGTCCCTACTTGCCTAATTTTTCTGCAGGCTAAAATTGTCTGCAAATAAGCTTGGAAACAAAAAAATGAACAAGACAACTGAAGGCAAATTTTGTCTTCACGCAGGCATAGGACTTCTGCATTTTCACCATTAGAAACTCCCTGTTCTCATTACCAGAGTCAAAAGGAGTCAACATTTTAAAACATTATTAATAATAAAAATGCTTTAACTCAATATTCATTCAAAGCATTTTGTCAAAATTGTGTGTGCGTGTGTGCATGTGTGTGTGTGTTTACCACAGGTGAAAAAGAGTCTGTACCTTATTCTTATGTCACATATTTTGCTGCTACAATTCTAGGATGGGGTCCTTGGTGTTACCTAAATATGCATAAATAATGTGTTTTATTGTACCACATATACTTAAACTGAGTGTTAGGAAAGGCTTAAACAATGCCTTTATGTCTGTGGAAAAGACAGAGCATAAAACAAATCCAAATATTTTGTAGGAAATAGTTCATTTTGAAGTAGCAATGGAGTCATGTCTCTAGTGCCCTTGCACTTGGGTATAGCAGTCTAACAGTTCCATGAGGTCACATTTTATAGATACTTTTTACTGTTCATTTTATACAGCTGGACTTTGCTCATGAGCAATAAAACACTTATGCTTCTGGAAAATTGCAATGCTTATTTGTTTTTTTTGTTTTGTTTTTTTAAAAAAATTCTTAAATATTCACTGCACTTCTTCAATATTTCAAGTACCCTGCAAAGCTCTGGGGAAACAGTGGTGAAGAAGGCAGTTGTGATCCGTGCTTTCAAAGAGCTTTTATTTTAGTGGAGACTTGAAGGCATTACATAGCATGTGATTATAGTATTTCACCTCCACGAGGCCGGGAATTTTTGCCTTTTTTGTTAATTGTTGTGCCTAGAACAGAATAACCGCTACACACATTATTGTTGAATAATTACATAAAATAATAAACAAGTATAACAGAAGGTCCTATGGAACTCTATAACAGACACATTCAACTCGTGTGGGGGTTGAGGAAGTCCTTCCATTCAAGTAAAAAAAGCAGAACCATAGTAATTAAACTTACATAAAAAAATCTGAGGATAGTACCAGAGGTAAGAATAGAGTAGCAATGGAAGAAAGCAGTCAATACTCATCCCAGATGACCTAAGGTAACAGAGCAAGGGTTGACAGGGCACTTGATCAAATGGATAAAAAGGATTTAGTGGGAATGGACTGAGCAGAATCCAAGCCTATGGAGAAGATTATGATTATAGAGTTTCAAGTGTCTATCATTTACAATAATGCTTGATTAGAGGCTTGTCTCCAGGTCCCAACTAAAGGAACATTGATAAATGATAATGGAGACCCTAATACACTTTGAAATACCTTACTAATTGCTTCCTTAACTCTATCCTCGCCTTGCTTTAACCCAGACTACTTATGCTTGCAAAAACCTGCTCACTGGACCAAGCAGCAAGGGCATATTGTGGGGGCAATTATTTAAAGTACAATAAGTGATGACACCCCAAAGTCCCAATTCTTCTCTTTTGCAAGAGAATATGGTGATCATATCATGTCAAGATTCTTTTAATTATTCTCAAGCAAAGCCAGTAATGCATAAACGCTGACCACCTCTCCCACCTCACACTCACCTCCAGCAACAGAGTGAAAGGAGGGAGGAGTTATTTGGCCTATCATTTTGAGAATAAGTTTGGCTTTTAGATTTTTGTTTCAAAGTCAGTACTCAGTATATGGATACTGTCACTTTGTAGTGATCTAGAGGAAACATATCTGCTTTCCTAGTCTTAACGCTCATTTGATCATTCAAGTTACTATTTTTGAGGAGAACACAGTTGCTTGAGAATATCATGCCTATGTTGATTTTATAAGTTCTCTTGAAGGAAAGACGAGAGTAGGCAACTAGAATTTTCTAAGGACGACTTCCTTGAGAAAGTTTATACCTGGTCATTTCACCTTTCTTCCTTGCCTACGTCAAAGAGTTAAAGGTCTGTTTCCTAGAGTTAAATAAATATGCTGGGGGGAGGGGCACAAACTCACCAAAGGTTCTATTTGAAAGCAGGGGAGGGCTTGCTAGAGCTTTAGGGTTTCAAATCCCAACCCCCCAGTTACTTCTTGAAATTAACAGTTTCTGTTAGATTTTGTTTGGACTTCTCTAATGTGCTCAGGCTTCATTAAAATGCAGAAGAAAATGAGTGGGTCACATATCAGTAGGAATGGGGCCCAACCAAAGGTCAGGTCCTACTGAGAAACTTTGGATCGGCTCAGCTCTAATGACTAAATATAGCCTTCCTCATAATTTTCTCTTGCATCAGCATTTACAAGGGGATCTGTAAAATCCTAATTACTGACTAGAATAACATTATCTGCATTTATCCTCTGTTAACAGATATTACTTTTGCTTATTTCAGGAGTCCTGCCAGAAAGTACCTACTCTATGCTCAATTATCCACCTCCCCACAGTAACACATTATTTTAATATAAACTTTTCACTGTAGTCAGCAACTATTGTGTATTTTCTTTAAATTGAGTTGTCATATCTTATTATGAAATATAAAAGGAAATGGTTGGAACTCTTAGGGTTAGGCAGAGTCATTTTACTGTGGTTTGGCTTCTATGTGCAGTATATTTTCTATCCAGCAAACCTTAACACAACCGTGGGAAAATAAAAGACTCCATGAAATAAACAAAATAGTTAAATGAGAAGTATGCACTGTATATCAATTGGGCTAAGCCATTTGTAAAAAATTAAATGCAGATCCTCCTTAGTGCTAACCTACTGTGCTATGCAAGAAATGTAAATATGTCCTTAATATGAAGATTAATATCTAGGTTAAATGAGTTTCAGGTTTCCTGCCTGATAACGAATCTCATTTACATTCTGAATACCAAATGGGATTGAGCCAAAAATGTTTGCAAGCTAGTTTTATATATATATATATATATATATATATATATATATATATATATATATTCAGTTTGAACATAGAGTGACAATCTTTAAAGGTCCTCATTGATTGTGGTTTATTATTCAATTATCTAAATGCTGAGCTCAAGAGTTAATGGGAATTCCTCATTATAATCTCACTATGAAATCAAGAAATGTAGACTAAATATGTCAAAGTATCTCTCCCACAGTATCTTCTGAACCTCTTGATGTTATAATATTGGTTATCAAAATATCAGGCTAGATAATTAAAACAAGAATTTAAAATATAAGACCATTTCTAATTCCTGAAAAAAGTGATACACTATTGTCTATTATCTGCTTTCTCACAATGCCGATAAGAGATTATTTTAAAGGAAAGCAAAAGAATGCTGATGAATTATTAATCTGTGTGGTTCTTACTCCCTTTTAATAATGTTAACTTTCAGCATAATTCACAATCACAAATATGATTTCCATTGACCAACACATAAGGGTTTGATTACTCAAGACATCTAAATCTTCTTTATTTCAATCACTTACAGATTTGAAAGTACTGATGTGTAGTCTCCGCCAACAATTAGGCCTAAAATCCTGCATTTCCCAAGTTCATTTCTGATGACAGTAATAATCACCCAGACAAACCACAACACTTGTATTTGCTACTATTGTCATCTATTTAAAAGCATTTTGGAAGGAGCCAAACTCATACAGCAGCTACATGTTTGAGTTCAGATAAATTGTTTTCAAAGTACCTGGTAAAAGAATAGAGGACCGTTGGCAGAGAAGGGAGAAACCAAATTATCATAAATTTGTTTACATTTTGAGAATCAAACTAAACTGTTCAGAAATATGATTTCTTTTTCTGGTTTTGAAGGGTTCTAACTTGGAAACACTGATTTTTTTTTATACAAATGATACTGCATTGTTAGTTTATATATTTGTTGAAAGTTGAACCAGTAGAATATTCTTCAATGTTTGCCAAGCCTTCCTTCTCTGCCAAAGGTATGTAATATGATTTTGATTCAATGAAAAAAAAGATGTCACAATACTTTGTGTATTTGGCCTTTAAATATCTCTGAAGCTCTCCAGGCCACTACAAGTGATTTCAGATCAACTGTGGGTCTAGAATGCATTGCCATAGTAAGGTAAGTGGGGCTCCCTCCCCTTTAGCCTCCTAAACAGTAAGGGCATGCATGCCTTATTCAAGTATACAATATTAAATAGGAGTACTCTCAGAGAATTCATGGATTTCAGCTACCTATTGCTGCATTTCAGACTGACCCCAAACGCAGCAGTTGAAACAGCAGCCATTTTATTTGCCTGTGATTCCAGCCAGAGTTCAGCTGAGGGGATATTATGCGCCATGCTGCAGCAAGTGGGGGTCCAGCATAAGGTTTCCTTCAGAGAACAGATTTAGCAACTGGTAAACGTGCTGAAAAAGTCCAGCTTCCTTACCTCTGCACCTATTAGCAAGCCATTTAACTTCTCTAAACTTCTCCTATTCATCCATATAATAATAATACCTACTCTGTAGAGAAAGTACCTCCTGACGTTTTTTTTTTGTTTTTTTTTTTTAGAGGGCAGTGTCACTGGCCCTCATATGTGGGATCTGAACCGGGGCCGCCGGCATCCCAAGCCAGCTCTTAACCACCGCGCCACTCGGCCGGCCCACCTCCTGATTTATTTTGGCCAGATCATCAAACACTGACATGAGAAAGATATCTCTGGTTATAAGAATACCTCCTATATTCCATTTTACATATTGCTACCTTCGACCCCTGGATGTATCTCTTCTATTCTAAATGCAGTGGTGGAATCAGTTAGTTAAGATAAAGCTGCAAAGAAACTTTTCTCTCTGTTGGTTCCTTGCAATCGGATATATAAATGGACCCAAGGACTCTCCTGGGATCTTCTCGGCTCCCTCTCTTTGGAATCATACCTGAGTATGTGGATCCCAGGGTTTATTTTCAGGTCGAAGGTTGAAGCTCTTACTTTCCATCTAAGGCCAGGCCACATCCATCACTTTAGCTTTTGGTCAAGCCTTGCTTGCATCCTCAGAAACTTTTATGGCTCTTACTAAAGTCATTCCTTCATTCTCAGTTAGCTATTTTTTAAAAATTATTTTTAAGTTTCATACTAATTTATTAGGAACTCTGTTGGAAGAAGAGGTGTTTCAGGTATCACTGGTCTTCTGGTTATAACCCCCTGTGACAACCCCTAAATAACTCCCAGAAACCTAATACCTGCGTTCAGTGTTTTGAGAATCAGAGTACTTAATCACATTTAGCCACCTCTTTTATAAATCAACTTTTAAATATTCATTATACAGAAGATAAAGTGTATAAATATTTATATGTGAGATATATCTTAGGACCTAAATATGTATACAGATTCTACTCTCATGCAATTTTCACAAGTTTAGTAGGTATCTAAACTAGTAATAATGATGCAACTGATTTCAGGTTATAGCAAAAGCTAGAAAAAACAAAGGATAATGTTACACAGTCAACTCCTAATTTTTAATAAAATTCTTATTGATATAGTCAAACATTTATTGAACCTTACTATGTACCATGCTGCAGTTTGCATGACATGGAGAGGAAGAGCAAAACTTAACATTCAACGATCTTATTGTCCACTATGTGGATGGGGGGCTGGGGAGAACGGGGAGTTAGGGCCCAGACAGGTACATCGATACCCCAAATGTGGTGATTTTCATAACAGTGGCAGTAGGTGGGGCTACAAAAGCACAAAAGAGAAGGGTCTAACTTCAGAAAGGGTCCCAGGAAGGATTTCCACGGTCAGCCTTCTGTTTTCCCTTACACAAGTTTGAGACCCACAGGTACCCTCTCCTCAACTCACATAACCCCCTCACATACAAATTAATTCCTTACCTGAAACTAGCAGAAAAAAATCTACCATCCATTTTTCATACTGAAAATCTTCCTGGACAACCCCCCATCCCAAGTAGCCTAAATAATAAAAATAAAAGCCCTCAGTAGGGCATAAGATCACTTTATGGCCTGATCTTTGTTCATGTCCCAGTTCTGTTTAATATATTCCTCCCTATTCTTTATGCTTTCCTAATATCAACTGCTAATATATTCTTCATGACAGCGCATAAGCTGTTTGTTCTATATGGGTTCCCTTATCACCACTGTTTGCTTGGGAAGCTGACACTTTTATTTCCAAATTCTACTCTCATATTTTCCCCTCTTAGTGCTCTTCTTACCAATTATCTTCCATTCCAAGCTACTGCCATCATGTAGACAAAGTCACTTCCTTGGTCTGACTGTCCCTGTGCCTTATCATTCTTTATTTATGAGGCAAATATGTTTGTCTACAAGTACTCTCTTCTACCAAACTTTGAACTACTCAAGGTCAGGGCTATCAACCCCATCCCTTGTAAAATGCATGTCACAACAGTTATTTCCAAGGGATACGAATGAGAATACCAGTGCAAGACATGAGCCCATGGGAACAGTATGAAAATAAGGGGCAGAATTAGAAATATGGAACTGAAACCCAAATTAGGTCCTATTACACGAGAAGGTGAAGAAGAGGGATGAGTATAAAAATATGAATTAAAATCTGGTCTTGACAAGAGGGAAAACATTGGTTTAATTACTGCAAGTCCTGAGTATTTTTGTTATTTCACAACAAACTTGAAATGTTGATGCCACATAATATTGTTTGGCCTGATCCTCACTGTCAAAGTGAAATGATTATTAATATGGTTATTCAGGAAATTTAGGTATATAAATGGAACTGTTGATCACAGAGGATTGTTAGGCAATGGAAATACTCTGCCTGATACCATGATGGATACAGAGCTCTATACATCTTTCTAAACCCATAGAATGTAGAACACCAGGAGTGAAGCCTGATGTAAGCTCAGGACTTGGTGACTATTACGTGTCTGTGTAGGTCCATCAATTGTAACAAATGTCCTACTGTGGTGTGGGATGCTGATAATGGGGGAGGCTGTGTGTGCATGGAGGCAAGGGGTATGTGGGAACTCTCCTCCTTTTGCTTAATTTAGCCACGGATCTGAAGTGGCTATAAAAAATAATAAGTACTAAAAATTAAAAAAAAATGGAGCTGTTTATCATCTTAGTTATATAAAATAACTTTTTTAGAAGACTTCATAAAAGTAGTTCTCTCAAGTTGGTTGTTATTGTTTGTTGTTGTTCATTGTTAGTCATATTGTATTGTACAGTGTTCATTATTATAAGTAACAGGACTGAGCTGCCTGGGTGGCTTACAAAATTCAGTGTTATTTCTTTCTAAACCCTTTCACATATATTATCGCTCAGTTACTATTCCATTAACTTCAGGGAGGCAGAAGCTGGAGCCCATATACCACGGTATTAGAGTCTAAATTTCAATTGTGCTAATTTAGTAGGCTGTTTAAATTATGTGTTGAAATTTTTTGCAAACCTTCATACAGTTCCTGCAATTTTTCAAACTGACATTCCAGACCTCCGGTAAAAGATAGAAATGAGGATTTGGAGAGCATTCACTGACATTTCAAACTCTTTTGGAATATGAAATTACAAATATGAAAGCTTAAGCAGGTAATATTGATACTCGGCCCAGAATAGAATGATTGATTTTTATATGCAAATTCTATCTTTTGAGCGCACCTGAAATTCACACTTTTGTATTATAGGGAAACTCCTCAGAAACTTAATTTATAAGGAAAGATGGTCTCCTTTGAGGGAAACATATCTTATAGACACCTCTTCACCGAAGTTCAACTGAGTGAAGCATGAAGTTTTTTGACCACTTGAAAATATGATCTGAAAATATTATTTTTTGGGGGTATTGAGGCCAAAATTTTTAAAAAATAAAATTAATATAAAGTGCACCTCAATCCTTTGTGAGAGAAAAAAAAAATAAATTGTGATACAGGGCCATTCCCTGTAAGGAGATATGATAAAATGCCTGGCCAGTTTCATTTGTATAAATGGTCTGGAATGGTTTATGGCCTCACATCAGTTTAGTCATTTCAATGCTGGAGTCTGGTTCTCGGAGTTGAACCTATATGAATCTGGAATCAGGCAACTAATCATTTGTATTGCCCTGAGCTGCATGAGTAGGAATGGCTGCATATAAACCAGAAGAAACACCTTCATTCACAATTACAAAAACAAGGGCTTCCACAGAACAAAACGCACTTTGGCTGTGCATGATTCCATTTTCTAGATGCCATCTTCTTTATTGGAGAAATATGCAAAAGCATTGAAAATGACTCTTCTTTTGGTGCACACTCATTTTTGAGTTGTATGTAAACCCCTGAAAGGAGAAGAGGGTGTTTAATTGTTTTCAGGATCATTCTTAAGGTCACATTTTAAAGGCCAAACTGTTTATTTTGAGTTAGAAAATAATAATGGAAAATATTTGGCCACAATACTACTGGGTGCTATAATACCATCAGTGCTGTAATCTTTTATATTACGAGGTGACATTCGTAGCAGATCCTATTATGTTCAAGATAGGACCATAAAAGGATGATAATGTTATGGAAAAAGTGATTCTGATTATATTGTCTTTTGTTTATTTGAAATGATGAAAGTTTTCTATAGCAAGATGGGAATTTTTATGCAGAATAAAAAAATTACACTATATCAGTAATACAAATAGAAAAGATCATAATAAATAATGTTTTTGGTATTTTTTCCTGACATCAACATAATTTCAGTGGTACACATGTTTTAGGTCAATGATCATTGGATGATGACATCCATAATTAATTGGAAATAAAAAGCAAAAGAGTCTACCATGCTACAGAGCACCTTTGGAGAGGGGAAATATGATAACACTTTGGTTTTGAATTTTTAGTTTTTACATGGAAAAGAGGTTCTTAAATGTAGCTTTCAGGTAAGTGACTCTGTAGTCAGATTTTGACATCTGTTAACTGGTTTTATAGAACAGTTTTTAAAGCTGGCTTCAGAGACCATTATGTAACTATATACAAGAACCAATAATGTCAGCATGCCATAACAACAAGTCACTGTGGTTCGATTTCAAATACTGCTGCGCATTTAATAGCTTCCTGAATGCATTGTGTTTTTGTCGCAACAATATGATTGCATTTTGGGGCACAAATTAGCAGATTAGTATTGATAATCCTTGTGTTCGATTAAAAAAATTGTGGATCTTGCTCTATATTTTCCAGTAGAATTTTTCTTTTCTCTGGAAAGCTATCACATGCTTAGAGCAAATAATGAGAAAATGGTTTTAGTATAGGGTCCGAGTCTCATGATTATCATTATTTATTTATTTATTTTTCTGTTTCTCTGAGTCTTGAATGTCAGCCTGTATTCTCAAATGAAGGATTTCTGATTTGAGATTTCCAAACTAAATATAAAAAACAACCATTTAAATTAATTAAGAATAAATACCTTTGCTATTTCAAAATTTATTTTGATGTCATATATATATAGTATATATATTTTGTTCTTTTGAACAAGTAGCAAGAACACTATTTTTCTTGCCGGTAAAGATGCATTCCATTGTGATATGAAATGATGTATTTCACCCCAAAATGCAGTTCCAGACATAAAACTAATTATGTTCTTTTTATGGATCTAGTATTCCAGCTTTATGGAGGATGTTCATCAAACTTTGGTTATGATTTGTGTTCAGCAAACCCCAGGCTCACACATACAGAGAGTAGTTGATAAGTCACATTATGCAATGGGAATGTAAAATTCAATTTTATCCATGTAAAAAGCCCTCCGGCAATATTTGCTGGTGAGAAAAATACAGACAGCATTTTCTAATACTGCCCTGAATGCGGGCATCTGAATATCGTAATACTCTAATCGGCTCCATACATTACAAATCCAGCCATAAGAACACACTTAAGAACTCTAAAGTTAAGCTCTGAAGGGAACACTAAGGCCAAGCGCTCCTTAGATTTTCATTTCTCTACATTAGCCAAGATGTCCTGGGGGGATGGAAAGGCCCTAGCTCATTTTGCATTTCCAATTGTCATCCATAAACACATAAAATGGGATATGGACGATTTGATCCATGGTGCATATATGGATTACACATAAATATGAAAGCCTTAATTCTTCCAGGTCCTGTGCACTCTTCAATTGTCTTCTCTATTACACTGGTAGGTGCTTTTACCTCCTCTTAACCATGCAAAAGCTATAGTGTTTCAAAGCTTCAGATTAGCAATGGTGGCAGCTTATTTCTTTTGGTTATCTACAGCACCATCTTAGTGTCTTGGGGCATAAAAGAATATTATCTGTGTGACAGTTATGGCTGGAGCCATCTATACTGTGCATGGTATCAGCGCTCAAAGTGCTCTGAATAGAAATCATTCCCTTTAAGACATTTCCTGTCGTTTCATTAAAACTTAAAATCGCAAAGTGCTTCGAGTGATGACTAAGGTTATACAAAATATTCAGTGAGTCTCTTACATGGAAAAGGATAGGTGGTTGGGGTTTCCTGTAGTTTTTTTTTTTTTTTTTTTTTTTTTTGTAGGTTGGGTTTGTTCATGTAGATGTGCTTATCTTTTGCAGAAGCACTGACCTCAGCAAAGCAACTATACGTCTGCTTTGCTTCTTTAATTTTCATCACAGATAATGTACCTTTTTGATTACACGAAATCATCAGGAATGTCTTCAGTTACAACTGTATGCAGCCACACTGATCACACATAATACCTTCTTTCATTCTGATCTGGGGTGAGGAACATGCGGAAAAGAGGCGGGAGAGCAAATGCCCAGCTAGTTATGCATTACGAATGTCAGGTTGCAGAGAAAGCATATACATCCTTATAAGATAATTTGGAGCTGGAGTTGTGATTGCAATAATGGCTCTTTCAGATCTGCATCTCATTCCCAGGCACTGTTTCCACTCACTGAACAATCGTCACAGACAGTACATACAGCTAAACTTTTTCACATGACCACTGAAGTAATGACAGCATTACATTACCAGGAAGCCGCATGACTTGCTGATACTTCCATTTTCCACAGCGGCTTATGAAATAATCAAAATGTGTGCATGAAATGGCGGCCTGCTCTGAATTTATTTTAATACAGATGGGCTTATGCCGAAGCAAGGAGTCGGACCCCTGACACAAGAGACAATGACTTTGCACAAAGCTGAATTTTACTAGCAGAGAAGATGGATATATGAGTATTAGACTTTTCATAGCTATAGGAAGGATAATCTTTCAATCAGATTAATGAGAAAATATATTGTACAGGCCCTACAGCCCTTTCTGCTTTCCAGGCTAATGCGTGATTTAAATCCCCAAAGTACATTTTCAGCATTACAATATCCTTTGATAATAATGTCGCTTGCACAAAGACAGATAAAAATAAAACAGTCCCCCTTGATTTCCCATTTTAGATTTGAAGTATATTTTCTATTCTTTGCTGGCAATGAAGTGAATTCTATTGAGAAGAGTCACATTTAATAAGACAAAGAGAATTTTCTAATTATGCTACCTGTCAAGATTGGAATCTATGGGATTGCAACTGCAATTGAAGAAACAGAGGAAGCAATTGCATCTAGTTCCGTTTACTTTGGGGTATGATTACTATTTGCACTTAGATGTTACTCAATGTAAATCAAGCAAACACACAGAATCAGGCTTTGAGGTAAACACCAAAAGGCAGTTTCAGAATGGATCCGACCATTCCCATTTCAATTGCAGTAACCAATTTTCAGAAATATTCTAATTTATCTATTGAAAACAACATAAACTATGGGAAATTTTTAACAAAGGACAAAAATTGCATGCTGTGTTACATAACCAACTAATGTGAACACTGTAAAGCCAAAGATACTTATGATATATATATATATATATATATATATATATATATATATGCATAATAAACATCTACTAGAGGGAAGTGACTTAAAGGAAAAATATGTACCAGAAAAAAAAACCAGATACAATGAATGGTAGAATAGAACCATAAATTTTGCTATTTTTATCTAATTTGTATTACAACTGTGCAGATATTTAAAAAAATCTCACAACTATTCAAATGCTTCCCTGGCAGTTACCACATGCTAGTCTGTGTGAGTCTCTGGGGAATGTCCCCTGTGCCCCATAAAACATTACTCTTTTTTTTTTTTTTCCTGCATTGCAATTGCTGAAACACTATGGCACATTAGACAAGGAAAATAAATATTGCATTTTCAATGGCTTCCTCATATGTTATGTATACACAGACTGGCACACAATCAATTATTATAAATATTATCATCTGCTACAAAACAATTCTACTAGTACTCAGGTAATAATATTATGATAACTAGGAATTTAACAAAATTACATTTTAAGACATGTAATGAAAAGAGAAAAAATAGTTAAGTGAAATAGATAACAGCAGCAAGCTTATGATTAGGGATTTAGTTTTTTTGTTTGTTTGTTTGTTTTTGTTTTAAATAACCTTTAATATCTCAAAGAATAAGTGATGAATTCTGTTAAGTTCTACAAATACATTGCCAAGATTTTCAAATGTTCTCAGCAAATTTCAAATGCGTATTTCTAACTACCTAAGCAATGTTTTAGTTTTGCTCTCCATTTTTTGTCCATGCAGAGAGAATCAGATATTCTCAAAGCATTAAAGCATTAATTTAAAAATTAAACCTGGCAGATGATTTTTAAAATAAGCTACTAGATACTTTTAAAGGAAATTCAGCAATGATTACAGCACCATTGCCTTATTTTTACAGTAAGTAAGCAATTAGAAATCGTATGTAACTTAAAATTCACTTTATGGATCAAAGTTCTGAACCTATAAAGTTATGGAATGCTCCATTCTATATCCATTATTTCACCATCTAAAATACCCACATGTTATGGGCTGAATTGTGTCACCCCAAAATTTATCTGTTGAAGTCCTAACTCCTAGTATCTCAGAATGTGACTGGATTTGGAAATAGGGTCTTTCAAGAGGTAATAAAATGTGATCATTAGGGTGGAGTTTAATCTGACATGACTCATTTCCTTATAAGAAGAAATTAGGCTGCAGAAATGTACAGAGGGAAGACCATCTAAAGCCACAAGGAGCCGATGGACATTTCTAAATCAAGAAGAGAGACCTCAGAAGAAATCAACCCTGCCAACACCTTCATCTTGGAGTTTCAAGGATGGTGAGAAAAGAAATTTCTGTTGTTTAAGCCATCTAGCCTGTTCACTTCGTTATGGCAGCCGGAGCAGACAAATACACGATGCAACATGAAACCTTGAGATGTGGAACTTTCAAGCCTTGTTTTAATGTTAATGCCTCTATCTCTGAAGTTTTTAATAATGGACTGACAACAGCATTCCTGAGCAGACAACGCACATGGCCTGATTCTAAGTACTGTCTTTCAATTCACGAGAACTAAATTCTTAGCCAGTTTATGGAATCTTGTGTACACACACTGAGTCCGATTAGTGGAAATGATATGCATGTTCCAAATCCTGTACATATATCGGTACTCAGTGATTTAGATATAATTTTGACCATTCATTTATAATGTGATTAATTGGATACTAATAAATACTCACTTCACATTGTGCTAATCAAATGCAGCTATGTCTACATTATTAATAGGGGTTTTATGGGTTAATCCCATTTTGTCCAACTTGACTTTGATAGCTAATAGAAATTAAGTAAATAATTTTACTAATGGTATGCCACAATCTGAGTTGTCAAATAATAATTAACATTAAAAGTAACAATAGCTCTCATATATTAAGATCTAATTTGTTCCAGGCAATAAACTAAGCATAAACACGTATTGCCTCATTTAATTCTTACAACTTCATGACCTAGATATATTTTATGCACATTTCAAAGAAAAATACATTGAGACTTTGTGGTATTTAGTCACTTGCCTAAAATAACAGTGCTAGTAAATATGAGAGCCCAGATTCAAATCTGAGATAGTATAATTGAGGAGCTAGTCTTCTAAACTGTCTCTAAATGGTGAAATAAAAATGATGGCTCATCAATTTCTTTCACAGTTCATCACATTGAACAAAATTAGGAAAAAATTCTCTTCTTCCTAAATTTGTTAAATAAATTTAAAAAGTTATATAAACAAGAGTAATATTGTACCAAATTCATTTAAGGTATTTAAAACTTGAAGAAGATAGGCAGTAATTATTTAACCAGAAGTTAAGAAAATCAGTTACTATAGATATTACTGACTCGTGTTTTACAAAGATGTACTCTGTGGGAATATCCTAACAGCTCAAGGACCCAGCATCAGTGATCAAGGCGCTCTTACCTTTCTGCACCTTTCTTGGTGGACTGTAGACATTGTCTTTTTTTTTTTTTTTTTTTTTTTAAAGATTTTATTGGGGAATTGGGGGAGGGGAACAAACAAGTTGCTGTCCTTTTGTTCTTCAGTCTAGTTGTGGTGGACATCGCTTCACTGGCCCATGTTGGTATTATCATTGTGCTCTTCCTGGGCTGAGGCAGTCACCCACTAGGCATCGGACTGCTGCTCACGGCAGCTCATGACAGCTCATGAAAGCACAGGCCAGCTGCTGGTCAGCCCCACTGCAGCCTATGCGATTGATTCATAGCAGCACAGCTCCAGGTAGAGCTGTTGTTCACCATCTTAGCTGTAGAGGGTGCAGCATCACTGGCCCTAATGTGGGATCTGAACTGGGGCCTTGCTGCTCAGAGCTGGCATCCCAAGCCAACTCTTAACCAATGTGCCACTCGTGTGGCCCTAGACATTGTCTTAATATTTGTTATCTCATGGTTGTAAGATAGTTGTCACACTCCAGGCATGAAGTCCACATCTAAAAATCAACCAAACAAAACAAAACATCAGTGAAGCAAAGGTTGAAAGGCCCAAAAGTACGTGTTTATTTTTAAAAAGATTTTTTTTCCATAAGAACCACTCTATATGACTTTTGTTTACAGTTCACTGTACATGTCTAACTGTAAAACAAAGGATAGTTGTAAGGGAGTCTCAGACAGTGAGTAATTTCACTTTCCAGCTTCTATAATAGAGGGAATCAAGCAGAAAGGTAATATGGCTTTCTTGTGGATAATTTATCCAAGTATTCCTCAGTTTATAAAATTATTAAGCTTTATATTCATTGAAAATAAAACCCCTGTACAGTTTTTAATAGCAAAGCAAAAAGACTATTTGTGTCTGCTTTCAGGTAAATAATGAGGAGAAATGTGGGAATTAAAAGTGTGGCACGCTGGGAATAGGCACAAAACACTCAGATTTGCAGAGAAGGTGACAGCAACAAATCAAACCAATTCTTGGGAGCCTGATGAAACCCAAATAATGACAGTTCATAGGAAGCAAGCCTGAGTCAAAGAAATAAGCATAGAGTTTTTTTCATGGAAAAGGCTGACCCACAGAACATGCATAATAAATAGTCGCTGGATGGATAGGTGAATAACTTCCTTGAGAGATTTGAAATCTATTCCTTGACTAATTGTATTTGTACTTATAACAGAAATAATGTGCTTTAACTTTATGTATCATAAGTTTTTCATCTCCAAAAAGTGGTAAATAATGCAATCTACAAAAGGTCTTTAAGGTTTTTAAAATAAACTTGTTAATGATATTGATAATAAGATTATAATAATTTTAAATTCCAAAATTGGTATTTTTTCCAGACTATTAAGAATCTGGTTTCAAATTGATTTCATCTGATCTATAAAGAAAATTACTGCTTAATTTTAAATTTTTAAACTTCTGAAAAAATTTAGGGAAACTTTCATTTTAAAATCTATTTGTTTAGTGACTAAAATAAGAAAAAAATAATAATCTGTAAGTCTTGCTTCCACTCATGAAGAAATGCTGATGAGTAAGCTCTCTTAGTTAGCTCTCTTGGCTAACTATGAAGGAAAAAACATAAAGTGGACCTTACCTTAATGCTCATTTTTTGAATGGAGGCAATTTCCCAAGAGGGGCAAGAAGAGTGTTAAAGAACCAGAGTTTAAGGTCTCTTTGAGTTAAGGAAGCAGAACTTACTATTGTGGGAGGCAGAATAGTAAGCCTAGGATTTATAGAACAGAGTATCAGTACCAGAGAGTAGGGAGCAAAACATAAAAGAGCTTTATTGTATCTTTGCTGAATATCAATTTGTCATCTATGAGGTAAAATTCTATGAAGCTAGCAAAGAACAACTGCAGGAAAATAAAAATTAATTGAAATCTGTAAGCATCTATTCCAGAGCTTAGAGAGATCTAGGAAAAATTCAAATTCCTACCAGCCACAATGGAGATATATGTATATATATATGAAGGTTTCAGAAGAGATTCAAAAAAGTCAGGCTCTTTGGGAGTCAAATGACATTAGATCTAGACTGAAAGCTACCTAGACATATCTTATAAAAACTTAAAATGAGCCTGACAAAACTCACATTGTTATTCAAGTTTAACTACTTGCCAAACTAAAGAACATTCTTTAAAGAAATATAACATAATCCAGCACTTGACATAAAATTCACAACATCTAACATCCAATAAAAATTTACTAAACATATGATAAAGCAGAAAAAAAGTAAAATATATCCAGAATTAGTATATCCAGTCATCAGTACAGAAAAATAACAAATGATAAAATTAGCAGAAACTTTAAAACAGCTAGTATGAATATGTTCCACAATTCAAATAAAAATATGAACATAATAAAGAAAGAGATATAGCAAATATAAGAGAACCATGGAATTCTGTAGATAAAAGTATCTGGAAATAAAATATTCTGGAAACAAAAATTTCACTTTTTGAAATCAACAGCAGATAAAACACTACAAAAGGCCAGTGAACTTCAAGACCTCACAATAGAAATTATTTTAAAACTGTAGCAAAATTAATAGCAATAGTCTAACATATGTGTAACTAGAGTTCCAGAAAGAGATAAAAGAGACATAAAAAAACATTTGAAGAAGTAACAGTGAAAATTTTTCTAAATTTAATAAATATAAATACACAGATCCAAGATGTCTAAATAACCCCAAACAGAATAAACACAAAGAAAACTACCAATTGAAACCAAGTAAAAAATATATTTAAAACAAAAACACAAAAGGAAGGTAAATGCACAGAACTAAGATCAGAAATTCACAAAGTACAGAACCAAGGGAAACAAACAAACAAACAAACAAACAAAAAAACAATGAAATATCATCTATAAAGAGTTAAAATAAAATTTGGTAATTTAGAATTATATAGCCAGCAAAAACTATCCCAAAAGATGATGAATTAAAGGATTGTTCTATAAATAATAATGACAAAATCTATTGCCAGCCGGTGAACACTATAAGGAATATATAAAAAGTTGTTCAGGCTGAGTGAAACATGATAGTAGATAGAATCTAGGAACTACCCAATGACTAATGAATGCCAGAAAATGTAAATGTAATGGAAAGGGATAAGAAAAAAGAATGTAAGAAAGATTAAAATATTCTGTTATAATATAGTATACAGGCAGTAATGTAATACTATTTTGAAACTCAACTGTAATAAATTGAACTACAAAGAAATGAACAGATATAATGCTAATAATACAAAAGGAGTGATTAAATATTGGGTTGTCAGAAAAGTCATGACGCATTTTTGCAACGAAAAACATAGAAAAAAAATGTCATGACTTTCCCAACAACCCAATAGAAACACTAAACAAAAAAGTAATGAATTTAAAAGTATAGTTAAAGGAAAAGAAGAACAAAGAGCACATAGGATAAATCTAAAACAAATTTATTTAGCAAACCTAAATAAATGGAAGACATAATGTGTTCATGGATTAGAAAACTTATTATTGTTAAGATGGTAATACTACCCAAAGTGATCTATAGATACAAGGCAATCCATATTGAAATTCTGATAGCTTTTTTTTTTTTTTGTAGAAATAGAAAAGCCAATCCTCAAATTCATATGGAAGTGCAAGAGTTCCAAAATAGCCAAACCAATATATAAAAACAAGAAAGTTGGAGTCTCATGCTCCCCACTTTCAAAACTCATAAAACTACAATCATGAAAAGAGTGTGGATGAACACATAGACCAACAGAGTAGATATGAGATTCCAGAAATAAATCCACACAAATATGAACAACTAATTTTCAACAAGGATGCCAAGACTATTCAATGGGGGAAAATATATATAATTAACTTAAAATGGGATAATAAACAAAATATAAAAGCTAAAACTATAAAACTCTTAAAAGAAAACATAAGGGTAAATCTTAATGATCTTGAATTTGGAAAAGGATTCTTGTTTTTGTTTTATTTATTTATTTATTTATTTATTTATTTATTTATTTATTTATTTATATTAGTTTCAGGTGTACAACAGAATGCAATAGTTATACTCTTTACCCCCAAAAGTGACAACCCCCTCCCCCAGTTCGCCACCCCATTCCCCCCCCATATCATACATATCTATCACAACTCCCCTGACTCCCCTCCACAGTATACTCCACATCCCGTGACCATCCACATATTCAGTTACAGTTGGCACACAATACTATACAACATCAGTTTCAGGGGTACAGTACAGTGATCAAGCCTCTACTCCATCCATGAAGTAATCTCCCTAACAAGACATGTGACTATCTGACAAGCCACAAAATTTTTACAACATTATTATATTCCCCGAACTGTGTTTCATATCCCTGTGGCAATATTGTAGTTGTCTATTTATGCTGTCTAACCCCTTCCCCTTCCCCCACATCCCCAACCCTCTCCCAACTAGCAACCCTCAGTTTTTCCTCTACATCTATGAGTCTGTTTACTTTGATCGTTCACTCAGCTCTTCAGATTCCACACACAAGTGAGATCACATGGTACCTGTCCTTCTCCGACTGACTTATTTCACACAACATAATAGTCTCTTCACAATATTATCAATTACATTCCCAGAACTGCCCCCATCTCCCTGCAGCAACATTGTAGTCCCATCTACACTGTCCAAAACCTTCCCCCTCTCCCTCTTCCCCACTCCCTCCCAGCCAACAGCCATCAGTTTTTCCTTTATATCAACTCTTTCTGTGTTGATTTTCTGTCTGAAGGGTCTGTCCATTGGTGACGATGGTGTTGAAGTCCCCTACTATGATAGTGTTACTGTTGATCTCTGTCTTTATGTCTGTTAAAATCTGTTATATGTAATTAGGAGTTCCTATGTTGGGTGCATAGATGTTTATTAGGGTTATAGTGCCCTTCTTTGTCCTTTATTGTAGTCATTTTAAAGTCTATTTTGTCCAAAATAAGTATTGGTACTCCAGCTTTTTTTTTTTCTCATTTCCATTTGCATGAAATATCTTATTCCATCTGTAAACAGCATATACATGTGTCCTATTTTCTTATCCACTCAGCCACGTTCTGTCTTTTGATTGGAGCATTTAACCCATTCACATTTAAAATGATTATTGATAGGTGCATATGTATTGCCATTTTGTTATTTGTATTCCTGGTCTCCATGGGTTAGCTTGTTTACCCCTTTCTTTTATTTGAAAAAGCCCTTTTAACATTTCTTGCAATGCTGGTTTGGTGGTAATAAATTCCTTAAGCTTATTCTTTTCTGAGAAGCTCTTTATTTCTCCTTCAATTTTAAGTGATAGCCGTGCTGGGTAGAGCAATCTTGGTTGTAGGCCTTTATTTTGTGTCACTTTGAGTATCTCCTGCCACTCCCTTCTGGCCTGCAGCGTTTCTGTAGACAAGTCAGCTGTTAGTCTAACAGGAGTTCCTTTGTACGTAACCTGCTGTATTTCTCTTGCAGCCTCTAGGATTCTGTCTCTGTCTTTAACCTTTGCCATTTTAACTATGATGTGTCTTGGTGTGGACCTGTTTGGGTTCAGCTTGTTTGGAACCCTCTGTACTTCCTGGGCATGTATGTTGATTTCCTTCACCAGAGTAGGGAAGTTTTCAGTCATTATTTTTTCAAATACATTCTCGATCCCTTGCTTCTTCTCTTCTCCTTCTGGTATTACTATGAGTCAAACGTGGTTGCGTTTCACCTTGTCCCATAGGGCTCTTAAACTATTTTCATTGTTTTTTATTCTTTGGTCTTTTTGCTGTGCCAACTGAGTGATTTCTGCTATTTTATCTTCCAAATCGCTGATCCGCTCCTCTGCTTCATCTACTCTACTGGTGATTCATTCGAGTGTGTTCTTCATTTCAGTTATTGTACTGTTTAGTTCTAACAGGTTGTTTTTTATGGTTTCCCTATTCTTCTTTATGTCCTCGCTAAGTTCCTTAAACATTCTTATCATCAGTGTTCTGAACTCTGTCTCTGAAAGGTTGGCCCCTCTGTTTCATTTAGTTCCATTCTAGAGGTTTCTTCTGATCTTTTACTTGTGACATGTTTCTTTGTTTCCCTATTCTGGCTGTCGCTCTGGGATTGCTTTGATGTATTAGATAGATCACCAGGAGAGCCCTGGCTGGATCATGCAGGCACACAGCTCATAGCACAACACTCCCAGGGAAACTCCTAGTCTCAGCCTGTCCCAATCAGCCGCTTGCAGATCAGGCCGAGTAGCCCGACAACCAATCACCAGCCTGGCAACTCTGCAAGCGCAATGCGGAGAGCAGGAACCCGAGGTGGCTTGCGCACTCCCGCGTCTCAGTGAGCAGCCTGTTGGAGCCGGAGGGCACCCGCCCAGCATTTCCCTGGCAACGCAGTATAAGCCGGTCAGATGGTGGGGATCCAAGGCCGTAGGCGCGCAAGCAGGCACACATGCACTTCTGCGCCAATTCCACCAGACCAATGAGGTCCCGGACCTGATCCTCTGTGGGAGGGCCCAACCCCGACAAAATGGAGCCCTCCCTACACCACTCGCATGCAGGCTCCACACCACAGGAACAACAGTCCAAAAAACTTCCAGCCTTTGCACCAAAGGCGCTCAGTTCAGTCCGTCCCCGTAGGCTCCTGGGTCCAGCTCACACAGCCACTCCCTCTACCAGGAACCAGGTAAGTGCTCACCGGTGGTCAAGCCCGGGCGCGGGCCCCACAGGTTCTCTAGCCGTTCTTAGCCTCACTGAGCTGAGCAAAGAGAGTCCTCACTAATTTACTGCCGGCTATATTAGAACTCCTCCTCCTGGCAAAGGAACTGTAGGCTGCTGAGCTTGGAGTGCTGCCGGAGGGTCTCTCTCCTGACCAGACAAGCTTCCCACGGCTGGGGCTTCCCTCACGGGGCTCACCCTCTCTTCTCCGCTCATCCTACCAGACCCGACGTGGCCTCCTCTTTAAGTTCTTCGTTTAGTGGTTCTGTTCATCTAATGTTCCGGGGATCTCCAGGGTTGAATGCTGTATAATTTGTTTGTAATTTTGGTGTGATCCTGGGAGGCAGTTAGCACAGCGCCTGTCTATTGTGCCATTTTACTGGAAGTCCGCTGGAAAAGGATTCTTAAACATGAAATCCAAAGCATATACAACAAAAGGAAAAATGGATAAGTTGGACTTCATCAAAATTCAAAATCTTTGGGCTCTATAAAATATAAAAACAAGCAAACAAACAGAGGGAGACAGACAAAATGAGGAGACAAAGAAATATGTCCCAAGAACAAGGCTCCAGAAAAACTACTAAACAAGAGAGAGACAAGCAATCTGCCAGAACAAGGGTGCTCAATGATCTCAGGGAGAATTTCAACAAAGAGTTAGGAAACATAAAAATGGAGATAGAAAACATTAAAAACAAACAAACAAACAAACAAAAACAGTCAGAAACAGACACAATGAAGAAAAATCAATGAGCTTGATTAAAAGTCAACAGAAACTTCAGAAACAGAAATGTAATGAGGAAAAATAAGAATAAATAAAATATAACAGAATATTCAAGAACCAAAGTACAATTTCAAATGGTGTCACATACATGTAATGAGAGGAAATAAGAATGGAGCTTTTAAAGTAGCAATGACAGACAGCTTTCCAAAATTAAAGGCAAACACACAAACACAAGGCCAAGAAGTTTAGAGATAATCTAGAAGGATAAATACCACAAATATTACACAAGAGTTACCATTCAAACTGTAGAAAACCAAAGACAAAGAAAAATATGTTGAAAGAAGCCAGAGGAAAAGGAAAAACCCCTATTTATACAGGAACTGCAAAAGAAATGCAGTGACATTCTTGCCAGAAACCATTCAAGCAACAAGAGAACAAACTGAAATATTTAAATTATTAAAAAAAAATCATCAACCTAAAATTATATATACAGAAAATACTATTCTAAACAGTGAAGGAAAAATAAAGACTTTCTATTATAACCAAAAAGTGAGATTTTATCATCAAACTGCCCTTACAAAATATTAAAAGAAGTTCTTCTAGCAGAAGTAAAATGACATAGGTCAAAACTCAGTCCTACATACTTAACAAATAAATTTATGTAATACTTCATTCAACAACAGAAGAAAGCACATTCTTCTTAAGCTCACATGATGTATTCATCAAGATAGATCACATCCTGTATCATAAATTACATTACAGATATTTTTTAAATAGAAATCTTACAAAATATATTCTCAGATCAGAATGAAATTAACCTACATATTAATAGCAGAAAGCCAGTTTGGAAATCCCAAAATATTTGGAGATTAATCCACATACTTATAAATAACACATGGATCAAGGAACAAGTTTTAAGAGAAATTAAAATATTTTAACCTAAATAAAACAGAATATGTTACATTATGTGCAATGTATTAAAAGTGGTGCTTTAAGGGAATTTTTGGTATTAAGGGCACAAGAAAAAAGATTAAAACTGAATAACCTAAGCTTCCTCATTAAGGAAATAGAGAAAGAAGAGTAATTTAAGCCTAAAGCAAGCAAAATAAAAATAAATTATAAAAAATCAGAGTAGAAATTAAAAACAAAACAAACCACACACAAAAAAAAGAAAAAATCAACAAAACCAAGATCTGGTTCCTTGAAATGATAAATAAAATTGAATAACCTCTACAAAGGCCAAGAAGAAAAGACACAATTGCCAAAATTGGAAATGAAAGAGGATTCATCAGTACTGATTTCCTCATCCCATAAACATTAAAAGGATAATAAATAATTATATTAAAAACTACACCAGAGTCACTAAATTTTTTTTAAAAAAGTTGCTGGTGAGAATGTAGAAGGGAAACTCTCATTTATTGCTAGTTGAAATTTAGAAAGGCATAATCCACTTGGGAAAAGATTTTGGCAATTTATCAGTGACAAAAAGAAGTGATCTATCAAGCCACGAATAGACATGGAAGAATCTTAAACACACACTGCTAAGTGAAAAGAAGCCAGTGTAAACATCTACATATTGCATGATAATCTGCAAAAGGCAAAACTCTAATAAAAGCTCAGTGGTTGCTAGAATTTTAGAGGAGCGAAGAGAAGTTGAATAGGTGAAGCACAAATGATTTCTCAGAGTGGTGAAACTATTATTTTTATGATACTCTAATGGTGAATACAGGACACTATGTATTTATGAAAAACCAGAGAATTTTCCACCACTAAGAGCAAACCTTAGTGTATGCAAGTTTTAAAAAATCATTGAGAATGTCAGGAGCTAGCTCCCATGATTGAAGGAATATATGAAAAACACTGTATCTGTGTTACACATGTGTGAAAAAATTTCAATGGAGGAGACTGGGAAAAAGACACTGGCCAAAGAAAGTTTGGAAATCAGTGGAGACCGTAAGATGAAATGCAAAACCAACTGTCCTAAGGATGGGACTCTTAGTAGATAAAGTTATTTCCTACAGGGGTGTGTGTTAACCTTTCTGCTATATATGACTGCTTAGCCCCCATATTCCAACACCCCCAGTGGATGCCTGAAACCACAGATGGTACCAAACCCTATATGGCTATGCTTGTCCTATACATACACACCCATGATCAAAAAACACAGTAACAGATCAACAACAATAACTAATAACAAAATAGAACAATTATAATAATATGCTTTAATAAGTTATGTTAATATTCTCTCTCTCTCTCTCTCTCTCTCTCTCTCTCTCTCTCTCTCTCTCTCTCTCTGTTAAAATATTATACTGTAATCACCCCTCTTGTGAAAATGGGAGACAATAAAATGCCAAACCTATTTGCAGGTCTGTGTAGCCATCTCTTACTTACAGGAAATCTCTTCATGCCTATTGTTCAGGGGTTCCTTGTTGAAGTCCTTGTATAGAACCAAAGCTTTCTGGGCAACACGCTGTCATCAGTCAGAACAGGTTTTCTGCTCCCATCTTCCAATCAGGGTTTTAATGTCTTTTCCATCTTGGCTAAGAACTTATCACTTACAAACTGTGATCATAGCTTTTGCAGCCTGAGGTGCTACAGCAAACTAGCATGAATTTTTTTCCCCTCCTTCACAATTTCATGGAGAGAAGGTTCGGTCTTACCATAGATCTCAGCAAACTCAGCACAGGATTTTTTTTTTTTTTCCTTATTAAGTCAAGAACTTCCACTTTTTTACTTCACGGAAGGACTTCCGCCTTCTCCTGGGCATATCTGAATTTGCAGCGTCACTGTTCTTGTGCTTTATGGCCCTTCGGAAGTAAAATAAATGTGACTTGAACACAAGCACTGTGAAACATTGGCAGTCGATCTGATAACCAAGATGGCTACTCAGGGACTAACGAGTGGGAGTGTCTACAGCTGGTAAAGGGATGAAGCAGAACCCGCAAGATTTCATCAAGCTACACAGAAGAGCATACAATTTAAAATGTATGAATTGTTTCTTTCTGGAATTTTCCACTTAGTATTTTCTAACCAAGTCTGACAGAGGGTAACTGAGACTATGGAGAGTGAAACTGCAGATAAGGGGGAATAGTATATCAGAACTGAACAATAAGTAAATATATGTTAACAAGGAGTCGGGTTTTTCTCTGTTGGATTAGGGGATTACATATAAGCAAATACTGGAGCTAAAATAATCCACATTGAATGGATGAGAGTCGTAGTCATCAGTAGGAGTTCATGTTTTGCTTAATATGAATAGAAATGGTTACATATACAAATACTTATTGACATGTGCATATACAAGATTTGATATACACATATCTATTTCCTTGCATTGTCAGCTGAGACTGGCTAGAAGCAAGAACTCTAGGTAATAATAACATACCTAGTAATGAGCACACCTAGTGACCAGATATTGTTTCTATTACTATTTTCCAATTAAAGGAACCAAGGCTCCTTGGAGAAGCTCTAGAATGGGGCAGAAAATATACAAGCTGAGTCTGGGGCATCTGTCATGTTACAAAATAAAGACATGATACACACACACAATTACGGAAATATCAAACGATAGAGATGCCAAATGAAAGAGCTATCAATGGCAAAAATGGCAGCAATTTGAACAACAAAATTAATGAAAGAGTATTGGATCATAACCCTAACAATAAAACAAATATATCTGACTTTATACTTATGTAAATACATGATTGAACAAATAATGAGGGAGAATAGGCAAATCTCACATGCAGAATTCCAAGTAATTTATGTACATACTCTGCTCTAAAAGAGACAGAGCATAACTCCCCATTCAGTAAGTGTGGGCTGATCATAATGATTTCCTTTAAAAAAAGAATGGTATGAAAAAGAAACACAGCAATTTTGTAATGGAGAAACCTGACAAACAATATGGCAGTCAGGTAATCAAGATTAAGATCCTCAACCGTGAGTCAGGTTGATAGTATGCACCTGGATATGATGTTTGTTGGTGCACTGAAGTCATAAAAATTACGTTTTACTTCCATGGTATTCCTTCCAAGAGTATGTAACATTAGCCTAATTATGAAGAAATTGTCAGACAAATCCAATGGGAGAACATTCAACAACATACCTTACCAATACTCCTCAAAACTGTCAAGGTCATTCAAAACAATTAAAGTCTGAGAAACGATCACAGTCAAGAGTTGCAGGACACAAGATGACTTAATGTAATGTGACGTCCTGAATTGGACCTTAGAACAGAAAAACGGATCGCCTAAAAAACAAGGATATCTAGGGCCGGTCGAGTGGCGCGGTGGTTAAGCGCTGTCTTGGGAAGCCAGCGGCCCCGGTTCGATCCCACATATGAGGACCAGTGACACTGCCCTCAAAAAAACAAACAAACAAACAAATAAAAAAAAACACAAGGGTATCTGAATTAAGTATGGGATTTTGATAATAACAGTGTACCTACATTGGATCATTAATTGTAACAAATGTACCATATTCATGTTAGATGGTAACAATAAGGGAACCTAGGTACTAGGAATGTGGGAAATCTCTATTTAGCTTTGTAATCTTGCTGTAATCTAAAATGGTTATAAAACAGACCATTTAAAAAAATATATTTGATTGTGCACCCTACTTGAATCACTGGTAACAATGATCTCTTTTTAACATATCTAAAATAGTCCAGAAAAATACAAGTTAAGGAAAATTGCCAATTTTTGTTGGAAATCCATTCTTCATGAATCTCTGTTTCTACCAATCCTGTGAACAGGGGAACCAATTGCCCTTTATTCCAGACTATCTTTTCAAAGATGTGTGTCTAATGAACAGTTTTTGTAGACAGAGATAGTGTCTGCCTCTTTAAGAAAAGTTCAGGTAAGTTTACTATCCATTTTAAAAGATTTCTTTTGGCCCAACTTCAGGATTCTTTTGTAATGCAGCATTAACCTGGGCCTATCAGCATTGCCTAGGTGACTTCAGGACAAAAGGAACTGACACGAATATTCTGATGCCTGTGCTGCTTGCTGGGCAATGAGTAATAATGTCTTTTTTCTCTGACTCAGTGACCTCATATCTTCAGTAAGCCTCCTGGAAACTGTGGCAGTTTAACTTGTTAGCATTCAAGTGAAACAAACTCTCAAAACCTTCACAGTTCTTGAAAATCTTTATATTTAAATATTAACATTGATTTGTTTTCATTTAGGAGTAAATTAAATAAACTCTATAATGTGTGGAGGTTTTGTCTTCAATGATTTATTCTGGAATTTGTACTAAATATGAACTTTCTTCCTTTTACCTTCTGCTTTCCACTTTATTTGACTTTTTATTCTTAATAACCAATCCATCTCCATGAACTATTATATATTCATTACTCCTATGCAATGACAACAAGAATTGGCGTTAGCCTCTTATGCACCAATAGAAATACATATTTTTAAATTCCTTACTGGTTGCACAACTGAATAGCTGTTATTCCAAAACTTTTATCTGCAATCTATTCCAATTTCTTCTGACACCTTGGTACCTATCCAAGATACTTAATTTGGGTACCTGCCCAAGATATGCACAAAAATATCCTGAAAAATTTCATTTGAAATTATCATGGATTTTTCTACTTTCCAAGGCTCCTTTTGATGCAGGAACTCAAGGGTTAACATTTTTTCCAGCCCACAGTCAGGGAATGGCTTGAAGAACTACTGGCTACCTATGCCCATATGTTCAAATTGTTTAAAAGTGGTAGGTAGTTAAAATTTTGAATATTACATCTGATAATATCCACATTGTATTGACAATGAATATGAGGATCAGAAAGGACCATAATTTATTCAGAGTTGCACAGCATATAAATTATGAGGCCAGAATTTAAATGCAGAACTGGTTGAATCAAAAGACCTTTCTTTGTCTTCTAGGTACTTTGTCTTGTTATTCTAAGCAGGTATGCTCTCTTTTTAGTCTTTTAAATGAGGGATACTTAATTGCTTTACCCTATTCATATCTGTATCTAGATTACATGACTGGAAATTCTCATTAGGAGGAAATCTTAGGTGATGCACAACAGTCTGTAGACTTAATGTATGCTGAGTGACAAAAGATCCTGAGGTGTGAAGCATAAAACAAATGCAGGGCCTGAAGTCCTTCACATACCACAAAATGTAGAGTGTATTTCATCAAGAGGGGACATAGTATTTTGTTCTGATCCTAACTGAGCAAAATGATAACACTAGTGGGACTTGTTGCATAATCAAGACTTAGGAAAAATTTCAGTCCATTGGAGCCACACCTAATTGCTACTAACTTGAAAAATTTAGCATTTAAAGTACTTAAAAAAAAAAAAGTGTACTGTACAAACCTCCTTTTCCTTAAGCACTAGAATATCTTGAAAGGATTTCCTGTGAATTATTTTTTCCTGCTTTCCAAGTCTTTAATGGAATTTTGCATAGGTTAGCCACTGACAGCATTTGGTAAAAAAGGCCTTTGATAACCCCTTCCACAGCCAGATATGCTCATGTAAATCTAAGAAAATCAAATGACAAAATGAATGTGTGTGTTCTCTTTTGACTCCTAGGGGGCTAAAGGGGAGATGTCTGGAGATTCAAAAAAGGAAAATTGAGTTCTAGATATAGAAATCCAGGATATCTATTTTAAAGTAGAAATTAAGGTACTAAAAGAAGTCATTTCATCTGGAATTTGCAAAACTACCTAATGACAAATAATGATTTTAATAGAGTTGGAAAAAGAGGAGAGTAGATAGCAAATATCCTCTGTAGGTTCCTTTAAAAATGATATCACAGTCATAAGCCTTACCAAATCATCAGAAATATGTGTATGGATTCAAAAATAGTAACCTTTTAAAAAATAATACTAATAATACTTTACTTATGGAGGAATGTATTTGTTTTTATAATAATCAACTGAAATGCTGACTTTTCAAATATGTAAAGAGCTTTGTGTCACCAATTTGTATTTAAAAGAGTAAGCTATCGCCCCTCACTGTAGACTCAACTAATTAGTCTACTGTTTTGAAGAGCTAGTCACCAGGAAAACAGTTGGTACCAGGGACTTTTCAACATACATTATTATATGAAATAACTAATGTGAACCTTCTTAGATTCAGTTACCAGCTGGTCAGTATGGGACCACATCTTCAGATGGATAATGCAAAGAATGGCACTCTAGTTTAGAATCAACAGCTACGTTCCAATCTCACCTTTACCACCAAGGTCAAGAGAACTCAGCAACTCTATAGTGTCTATCAAAATCTTCAAATTAGTTTGCATATTTTGTACAAGTACATTTATTTCCTTTTAACAAAAACAAAGATGATGATATTAATACAAAATGAAAAATCATCATTTTAAAGACAATGCATCCTGTTTTTTTGTTTGTTTGTTTGTTTCTGAGGGCAGTGTCACTGGCCCTCATATGTGGGACCCGAACTGGGGCAGCTGGCCTCGCAAGCCAGCGCTTAACCACTGCACCACTCGGCCGGCCCAATGCATCCTGTTTCTAATGAAATGGATTTTTCAAAACATTTTACCATAGTTAAAATTTTGATTCATAATTTAGCAAGGTCCTGTAGAGAGGAGAACAGGGGATAGTGTATATGCTGATTTTTAAGATACAAAGTCAGTTTTTGTTCATTAGTAGTATTAAAATTTTAAAGAATTGCGATGGTTGCTAATAAAATGCTGTTGACTTGCTAAAATATTATTAATGCAGGTTGCTTTCAGGATGTCTACTGATGGCTAAACATATAAAGATAGATACAGATATAGATATATAAATATATAGATATACGAGGGGTGCCAAAAATATGTATACAATATGGACACTTTGGTCAATGTTGCTCAAGCAGTAGCTTGCTATAACCAGAGGTATCTGGATGCTGATGGTAACCACTTTGAGCACCTCTTGTAATTGCAGAAGTCAGACGTGACTTGTATTCATCTTTTGTTATCCATATATATTGACTACTACAATTTTAAAGTTTTTTCCTTTCTTAAAATGTGTAACCATTTGGAGGGGGCATCCTCTGTAGATATAGATATATAGATATATCACTTCTATCGCATTACTTCTGCCTAATGGTATAAGATGATCGATGATGTTTAAGTCTACAAAGAAACATTTCTGTAGATTTTGTCTTCATTGCTGCTGGAGCAATGCCTCGTAATGTTTAATGTGCACATGAGGATCTTGGGGATCTTATTAGAACTGGAGGTTCTGATTTAGGAGATTTAGGATGGGACCTATGACTCTGCTTTACTAACTCAAGGTGAGCTCAAGGTGAAAACAATGCTGCAAATTCATGTATCACACTGTGGGTAGTAAAGTGCTAGAAAACACACCTGAGAGGCTCTGGATTTCATGGGATACTCTAACCTCAGTAGGTCTTTCTTTGAACATGAGTTAAGTGATTAGCCATCTCTTGTAAGATTAGTTCATTTTTCTGATAGCTGAGATTCCAGGAGGGCTTTAATCACAAATATTGTAAATGTGCATGTGGATTGTAAAATCATCACTTATACCCAAACTCTAGTAAAGGCTTAAGACGTGCTTTAATATTTATTTCTATATGTATATATTTCATAAAAACCATCAGTTCATATTCCTGCAGCAACGAAGGGTTCATTCTGACCTTCTAACCTGTTCTTATCGTTAACTTCCTTTTCCCACAGAGAAAGCTGCTTCTTACCATCCAAATATATTTACTGATTTGCTCAGTCCTAGAATTCATACAAAGCAGTTTCAGAATTGTTAACATATATTACTGTCATAAACACCTAACTAGAGTACAGTAATTATTTATCATTCTATTTGTCTTTGGTCTTTAGTTATAGGGCCAAAGTGCTATGTTCCAAAGTGAGCTAGGGACCTTCTTCCTGTGTACCTCATCTTCTCACCTTTATAGTATGGGAGACATCACTTGAAATGCAGCTAGGTTTATTTGTTTCCATTTATATTTCATACTGTTGTTTTTCTTTCACATCCTTCAATTTTTGCTGATTTTATGTATCTGTTCTTTAACTACATAAAACATTGATCTTTTCTAAATGTTACAACTTTATAAAAATGTATGCTCAGAAAAGTGTCATTTTCCCTATCATTTTTACTTCTTTCTCATCCATGTTTTCTACTATCCCTATCTCTTCCTATTGGGAACTAATCTCAATCATTGTTTTTTATTTGTTTGTTTTTCTCTTGCCTCTATTTCTTTTTGCACAAATGAGCAGAATCTAGGGCCCAGAACAATTTATTAAAAATTCTATCTTGGAGATGACAGTTTTATCATTTACTAAATTTCCATGTGTAGTTGTTCTATTTCTGAACTTTATATGTTTGTGTAGCCTTCTAAAAGTACCACCCACATGTTTTAACTACAGAAGTTTTATAACATGCTTACTATTTGATAAGGATCAATTCCTCATAATCTTTTATGGAAAAATTGCATATTGTAGGTACTATTTTTCACTTTTCTTTTTTTATTTAAAAATATATCCTGGAAATCATTGCATACCTGTTCATAAAATCTTTGTCATTTTTTTTTTTAGCTCAATAGCTGAAATTTAATAAACTGCTTTATTTTATATGCACAATTTGTTTTCAGTGTTTTGAAACTGCAAACAACACAGTGACTAATGTTAGCATATACATTTCATATTTTTGGAAATGTGCGTTCCAGATAAACTTCTGGAGGTAGAATTACTTTGCGAAAAGGTAAGTGCTAAATAGTTTTGTTAGAAACTCTGAAAGAGTGAAAGCAGTTTGCTTCCCGCCCCCAGCAATAAATGAGAGTACCTGTTCCCCTACAGCCTCACTAAGAGAATGACTGTGTTGTCAGACTTTCAAATTTCCATCAATGTGATAGATAAAAAATGGTATCTGAGAATAGTAGTAATTTTCAAGGAGCTTCTAAGTCTGCCTGCCTTTCCTTATTGCTGCACCCGTTGGGGCTTCACTGCCCACGTGTGAAGGCTCTCTCTCACAGGGGAGAAAGACTTTCTAGTGAGAAACCACAATCTCTCCAGGTTCTAAAGACCCGGACTGGGAACTGGTGCACACATCTTCACACATTATATTGGTGAGAGCAAGTCAAAGATTCAAAATTCAAAATGGCGGTAGTGGAAAAGTATCCTTCACTCTACAACTGGAGCAAATTTCTGTTGCAAAGTAAGTGAATACAGTCAAGGGCAGAGAACTGGACCACTTTTGCAAGCAATCAACCACTCGTTCAGCATGCTGAAAAAGATGTGACGAGAGAAAGTGATAGGTTGGGTGACACTAGTTTACATTGGGGAATAATTCAAGACAGAATCTTTTCTACCAGTGGCTCTGTACCCCAACCTAATATTTTAATCACATAGGGAAGAGTTTTATATAATCTTAATGGAAGAGGCTCAAGTGAAACAAATTAAACTAGAAATTCTAAGGTTGGATCCCAGGAACCAGTATTGATTTTTAAAGCTCCCAGCGATTCTAAATGGGCCTTCACAGTTGATACTCTGACCTAGAATGAAACAAAACCCTCTGGGAAAATAAGTGATAAGCCTCCAAAAACAAAACATTCACCGGAATTTATCATTTATAATGTGCCATTCGCAGGGGAAAAGTTTTGTCTTTGTTGTTCCCTTGCAGGCTATCATAATCCCTTATTTATGCATTCTTTTATTCACCTTATTCATATTTATGGATTTCATATCCTTCATTCAAAAAATACTTATTGTACTTATTGCAGCAGTTTTTATGGTAAACTGGAAAATAATTGTTGAGGCCCAGTACATAAAAGGCAGTATAGCAGCAATTGTGAGAGCTACAATAATAAACATTCCTCTAAGGAATGTATTACACAGATACAGAAAACACATACATGGCACAATGCAAACATTTTTAAGAAATAGGACTATATCAAAAATTGGTATAAAATGCTATGTGAATTAAGAACCAAGAAATATAATTTCCAACTTAGGATATCAGGTAGGAATTTTTGGAGGCAATGGCTTTTAAGCAAGGCCATCAAGAATGGGTAAGTTGGGCCGGTCGAGTGGTGCGGTGGTTAAGCGCTGGTTTGGGAAGCCAGTGGCCCCAGTTCGGGTACCACATATGAGGGCCAGTGATACTGCCCTCAAAAAAAAAAAAAAAAGAATGGGTAAGCTTACTGACACTAAATGGATTAAAATAATCATGATCAAGATAGATTCTTGCTTACAGTAGCAAGGTACCTGCCATTTTTTTGTGTGTGAGTGTGTTTTTTTTTGTTTTTTTCTTTAGCTGAGCCATCCTGCCACCTGTTGGCAGCTCAACGGCAACTCAGCTCGGGCTGGCCTCGAACCACTGTTGCTCACCTGCCATTTTTAATTGCACAGACATCCTGGAATGTTCATGCTTCTCAATTTTCTGTAGTGGCAGAGTCTAACAGTGACTCAGAAAACAAACAATTGCTTTGGAAACTCTACAACCAGCACGAGAAACTCTAAGGTATTACCTGAGATTAATTAGCTCTTTCTTCTAATACTGAACAGCATTTATGATTCATTACAGTGTTATTCTATTAGAGCTTACTCTATTAAACAAATAAAAAAAAATTTCAGAATTGATAAAAAGTTTAAATTTTTAAATAAATCCTTTAATTCACTTTCAGAGGCTCAGCAGATATATTAGGTTGGTGCAAATGTATTTGCGGTCTTTGCCATTACAAATTATGAGAAAAATCGCAATTACCTTTGCACCAATCTAATGTAAACTACCAAAGTACTTTGATGCATATTCCTTATGAGGATGGCTTTAATAAAAGTATGACTTTTGCAATTATTATATTAGTTATTTGTTTGTAAATCTAAAATGAAGAAAACAGCATTTGGAAATTGGATGATTACCTACCCTTACCTTTGCACATTTAATCTGTTTAGAAAATTATTTCTGATTCTTTTGTCATAGTATGTGAAAGGTTATCTTAATGGATTTAAATATGTTTAGTTTAAATATGTTGGAAATAACTAATTGCTTTTTGGAAAGTGATCACGAGGTCTATTTCCTCATCTAGCCCAGAATTAAAATCATGTAACTACCAAGGATGATATTATACAATAGAAAAGAGATGCTTATATAGCATGTTATTATCTCCTAAGTAAATATAAGAATTAAGGAAAGGCTTCCTAGGAAATAGCAGTGACCCATTTTCCATGTGGCGATTCACTGTTTTTATAAATAGTTTTACAGGACTTGCAACTTATGTATTAATATTTTTACAAATCAATTCAGAAACAATATTCCAGTGAGTGATAGGTGTACTTTCTTATTTAGTCATTGAACAACTACCTAATCATCATCTACTATATACAGGAGAATGTATTAATGAGGTTTATTATATGGAAGAAGTTAATTTGAGATTAATAATTTTTTTACAAAAGAAAAATTAGAGCATTTGGTCGTTCATGATTAAATGATACTAATATGTTTGGTTTGGGGCCAGTAGGCAATAAAATAGTCCTTGATGTAAATTGATTATTGATTGCAATGCTTTGAATGAAGCTAACACATTGCTTTCACTAGTTTATTCAGAATCAGTATAACATTATATTTTAACATTAAATTTTATTCAATAAAATTACATTAATTTTATCCAAATCACAACTTGGAGAGTTAACAATAGGTCTGGGCTTGGAAAACTAAGTTAACATAAGAAATATGGTTTGAGGCTTAATTGTTTTTAGAATGGCTACAGTTTTCTCAAGTAGGTCTAATCACCTTTCAATCAGATTCCTATTGTCACACTTCTTTTTCCTTTTTTTGAAGAAAAGAGCCCATCCCGAAATAAACATCTCTTACAGACACCAGAATGCCACCTACTGGCAGCCTCCAAAATTTTGTACACTTTTAAACAATTTATGCTTAATCAATTTAAAATGAGAGATATATTTTTAACGTAGTGTCTAGCTTTTGAAACAAACATCTATGTTAACATGTTTAAAAGTCAAGGTATTTTCTGCATATACACTACAATTTTTTTACCATAAGAAAACACTTTTATAGAGTAATATAAATATAAATATAGAGTAATTCTCAAATAGCTTATATGTCAATATTCTAACTAATTGGAAACAGGTAAAATTCTCTTAAATTAAAAAAAAAAAGAAAGATTTTCAGAGTTGAAAAACACTGCTAAATATTGTAGATATCATTAGGTCACCAATTTACTTCTTACCTTAATAGCTACTTCAAAAAAATATGATGGAAATTGGACATAGCATAGATATGAGAATTTTATTGAAAACTGATTTTGTGATAAAAGACTGCAGGGAAAGCACAATAAAATTTTTTCCATAGTCAGTTATATAATTACTTGACTTAACCAGGCTTGTTAAGGAAAAGCTTCAAAAATGTATAGTTATCAAATATATAACCAGTATTTTAAAATAATTAAATTTAGTATTGAGCTTATACTTCTAATACCATAGATATATATATACACACACATATTATATATACATACACATATATACACACATGTGTATATATATGTGTATGTATATATATGATGTTTTATTCAATTGATTCTACAATAAAAGAAAGTAATGAACATGTAAAATCAGATTTAGATTTTAAAACATCAATAAGCTAAAAAATAAAAAAATAAAAAACGTAAAACACCAATAAGCTCTTTGAAAACTAATGCATGCATCATTTTAATGGTATACTACAAGCACATTCTTATCCTTTTATTGTTCTTTCATGTATAATTTTACACTCTTGTAAGATTTAATTCCAAAGGTAGAATTCATGCAAAGATTATGAAAGCTTTGACGACAGATGCATATCATCATTTGTCTCTTAGAACATGCCTGCCTCCTAAATTTTGCAGAGGACTTGTCCCCCCAGTCATCAGTTGGAGATTTCACGCCTACATGCGGCCATGCACCCTATCAATGTGCATAATTCCTGCATAAGAATGTATTTCAGGGAATCTTGAAATCCTGTCATGTCTTTTCCAGTTAACGTACCAGAATGGTACTTAAAAAGTTAAGTCCTAAGGGCCGACCGAGTGGCGCGGTGGTTAAGCGCTGGCTTGGGAAGCCAGCGGCCCCGGTTCAGGCCCACATATGTGGGACAGTGACACTGCCTCAAAAAAAAAAAAAAAAAAAAAAAAGAATAAGTCCTATCAGTCCAGAAAGGCATTTCTAAAAGGCTATTATAAACGAAATTCTCAGAACTCTGGCTCCAGCAAAGATGTGAAGGTTAAAAATTGCCCAGGCAGCCCTCCTCCGTGATCATCTTATTTTAAACACAGATTGTCAGCACCTTTGAACCATGCATGTTCATGATAAAGTTTAAAGAAATGAAAAGATATGGTAGGAAGAACAAGAGCATTTTCTTGCACCAACATTTAGGAAAGAGCACAAAATAGAAACTAAACCAGCTTAAAGTGTGATCATTCTTGTATAAGGCAAAGAAGATAGCATTATTTCCAATTGCTCATGTATATTAATAGTTGGTAAAATGTGTGTTTTTAAATATTATAATTTACAGAAAAGGTATTGTTTAGTGATATACTCTAATTTCAAATGATCCACGTAAAACTATTCTTTAGAAAAGAGTTCCCTAAGCGGCTTTTAAAAATGCACAGGAGAGGCTGAACACAAATGCTTCAAGAAAATTGAAATTAACTGATACACAGATATATGTGTGATTGCTTATTGCTTCAATAAAAAAAAAGACAAAGCAACTGGACTATCTTGCTCTTGTAAAAGAAAGTGTACTGGCTTTGATCACAGAATCATTTTTTAAAATGAATTAAAACATTACATATCATCTGCTCTTCTTTCCCTCTTGAAAAAATTTTCAGGTAGCCAACTGTTTTGAAATAAATCTCCCTGCAGTTGCTATAGTGATGATAATAAAGTTCTTGCTTCTATTTGTGTGATAGAGGTTCCTAGCAGAACACTTGAAAAGGTGAGCTAATCAAAATGAAGACACTGTTAGTTCTCATCTTTGAGGCAGCCTCCTTGAATTTAGTTCACAATTACAGGACTCAACCACTGTCGACAATTTTATTATATGTACATTATTATCATAATGTACCTTTCTCACTGTAGCCCTAAAAAAATTATACAGCAGAGATGAGCCCTCTTTTTTTTTTATTATAGGTTACAGTCATTGGACAAAGGATATTTAAGTTAATTCTGGATATTTTGTGAGAAAAATCAATGATTGATTCCAAGATACTGCTCCATTAGCTACTTTTGTCCATTACAGAGCTTTATTTTTCTAACAATACAATGATTATATGTTATTTTGCTAAAATGGTACAAGTTGTTCAAGTCTCATTTCATCTCAGTGTTGATGCAAACTGCAGAGCTTAAAAGCAGACAGTTACTTGTCAAACTGGATGAATCATCAAAGACATGTCATAGATAAAACGTAATTACTAAGACTCATGTTCTACCACGTTGATGTAAGAAAGTAATAATATTTACCTTAAAACATTTGAGAAATTGAAATAGCTTTAAAAATTGTTGGTTCAGAGAAAAAATATGCAAACAGCTTATCCACGCATAGAAAGTATTTTATGACATTTTGATAAATAAGCAGAAATGTTTATTCTAACTCTCAAAATCAAATGGTTCAACGTAACAATCACAGTTCAAGGAAGTATTTTACTAAAATACCACACTTTCCAATCATCTTTGCTGCTAGGACCTGTGAATATTTTACTTCATAAGCATGCATATTCTTTTATATTTTCATTAACCCCTGAGAACAAATCTCTTGCTTATAAATAAGCTTTATTCTAAGTGTTGCATATTAGTTTTCTATTGCTATGTGACAAACTACCACCAATTTAGTGGCCTCAAACAATATCTATTTATTAATGAGTCCGGGCACAACGTGATGGGCTTAAGATTTCTAGTCCTGTTCAGAATTCACCCATTCTAATTAAGGCTGAAATCAAGATGTCAGCTAAACTGAGCTATTATGTGGAGGCTGACCTCAGGTAAGATCACTTTCAAGCTCATTCAAGTTATTGGAAGAATTCCATCCTTGTGATTGCAGTACTGAAGGGCACATTTCCTTGTGGTGTATTAGTTGGGGATACACTCTGCTCCTAGAAGCTGTCTGCATTCCCTGTCTCATGCACCCTACCTTCAAAACCAGCAATAGAGTTTCTTTCTCATGTGGAACCCCACTCATGCTCTGAATCTCTGGCTTCAGGAAAATCCCAGTCCTTTTAAGGACTCGCATGATTAGGTCAGGCTCATCCCAGATAATCTCTCTTTATTAAAGTCAACTGTGGCAAATAAATTAATATAATTATGGGGGGAGGGGGATCATCATATTCATAGTCCTAGGGTGTGTATACCAAAACATGGATATTTTGTGTCCATCTTAGAATTCTTCTATCACATGATACAAATGTATTGGTTATTCCAAAAAAGAGAGTTTTTTTGTTTGTTTGTTTGTTTGATTTAAAATTTATTTATGGGCTCAAGGAGGATAGCACACAATAAAGTACTGCCTAAGAAATTGATTTGAAAAATTAGTTTGTAATTTCTTTCCAAGAAAGAACATAAGTGTACTGATACAGGGAATTATTAGTATTCATACAGTATTATTTAAAGGGCATTGGATAATTGGAGATTATCCATAAAGATAATTGGAGACATCCTTTTCAAAATCACCAAAAATCATAATCATAATCATAACCCAGAATCAAAAGGCACTGAAAGGTGACTCAAGTGGTTTATAGAAAATCTGTGGTCGAGAATTCTAACTCACCTGATGTTTTTTTCTTTATTGGTAGAGATTTGAACAGGCTATAAAAATATGGACATGCAAAGAAGAGAGTTGAATATGAAAGTCAATTTCTTTTTCATTACCAAGTTAAAGTTATGTGTATCTATGTATCAGTTTTGGAGTTACACCACATGGATTTGATTTTGTTCTCTGTCAGTTACTAGCTTTGTGATCTTGAACAAACTAATGTACCCCTTTGAGATTCAGTTTTGTTATCTGTAATATGGAAATAATAATAGTATGTCATATGATTGTTGTGATGATAATTGGGGCAAAGTATGTAGCCCAATTGTTCCATACAGCCAAGTGTTCAATGAATGGGAATTATGATGATGATGATGATGATGATGATGATGATGATTGTCATTGTTGTTATTATTACCAAGACTTTATGTGAGATGTTTAGGAATAACAAAAAGTATACATATTGATTGAATACCTGATGCAAACTCTATTTGGTGTAATACATGAAGGATTTTCATCGACCCTCATAACATTTTATGATAGAGATATTATTATCTCCATTGTATAGATAAGGAAACTAATTAAGGTTGCTATAAGATATGCACAATACCCAGAACTAGCTGTTGGCAGAGCAAAGATTCCAGCCCAGGCCTTTGCCTGCAGCCATTTCTGTCTGCTGCACACCTATCCTAAAAGTCACACGAGCCCATTCACTTCAATTACCCAGTTGACCTCAAAAACAGATGGCTGTTTACCTCCTGATTATTAAGGAAACAAAAATTACCCCTGTTGAATGGAACAGGCATCAGAGTACAATCTCTCACACTCTCGGACACAGAGAAGCCATGTTGGACAAAGAAAGTGGGACATTGAGAAAACGAAAGATAATCTTGATCAGCCATACAATTTTGTTAAGGGTCAGCCCTGGATGGCTGTTCTTTCTCAATAAACCAGGAAAAAAATGAATATGATCTAAATAGTTGCATCTATATACATTTATGAAAGTTCAAGTGAAGCTTCTATGAACAGCAGACAACACCTAAATTGAGACAATTTCCAAATTTACACATTTACTGGTGGTTTCAAACCATGTAACAAACACAGCCATCTTGGTGACAAAAGAAATTGTGTGCAAATTTCTGATCATGGACTTAATAATTTATTTTACTGTGGGCATTTTAAACCACAAGTTTACATTTAAAACACAGTATTTTCTAAAACAGCATGCGCGTATAGGCCAGAGATGTGAAGACATAACCTGACCAATGACATTCGGGTAGCCAGTAAACATGGTCTGCCCCAGTGACTCAATTAACCATCCATCAATGTAATTGCATAATACATCAGAAGAGGTAGTCTCCCACCATGGAGGGTCAGCATCCCACATTAAATGTAACGGGAAAAAGCATCACTTTGTGATAGCTCATTTGGCTATATCATATAAAATATTTTTAAATAACACATTTGAGAATGTATTTCTTTTTACTGTTCTCTGGAAGAAATTTTTGACAAACTGAGTTTTGGGCTGCTGTTAAGAAGTGATTCTTCTTCTAATAAGCTGGCGTAGGTGAAAAGCACAACTTACAAGACAAGTATAGCACTTTGATCAATTCTAATCATGTTAATGTTGAAATAAGAAAGTAAAAAGGTATATCATTTGCACATTATGTAAATTATGTATAAAGTTAAGATGCTACAAACTTCTAAGAAGGGCCATAGCTGAAAGTTGATTTATGAAACTTTCTAGACATTGGATTGTGCTGGAATACTACACATGACAAAATAATGACAGCACTTTATAAGTAATTTTTTAGAAAAAGAATGTGTGTGGGGGGAACTAACCAAATTGGAAGTATGATAATGACAGAGCTTGAAATTATGAGCAAATAAAGATGGTGCTGGATTTATAATTCATAATTAAGATGTACTTATTGCATCAGGAAATGCCAGGTTCCTACCTAACATTCTTCTCCTTCATTTAAGGTTCACATCCCGAGGAATGAGTCCACATCATTAATATTGTGTGAATTTACCCATAAGCCTTAGTGTAAAGGGGGAAAAAAAACTGGAGAAGACTTAAAGGGGATATTTTAGTCAATCAATACATAGTTACCATTTACATTTATGCAATTTGCTTACCTTTGGAGAGAAGAAGTAATCATTGGCCAGAACCCTTTTCTTCCCTGAGTGTTGATATGAAAAAAAAAAAAAAATCCATGCCACTACATTGATTTTCTACTTTTCCAGAATTTGACCTTCCTCTGGTAAGATTCAATTTTTCTGACCTACAGTTGTTTGATGTAAAATCTTACTAGATTTCTGGTTTTGTTTTGTTTTTCTGAAATTGGCCCACTATTTTAGAGTAAAGTATGATACTTAACACAAGAATATTGGAATGTTAGCAGTATTTGCCTTCTAATGAAACAAAAACTGCATGTGGGTAAGTAATTACCGGTTGTGTTAGGTGTTAGGTAATGCTTAAAAAAAAAAAAAAAGAAAAAGAAAAGAAAAGAAAGGAAAACCAGAGGGGACAAGAAGAAAAAATAAACAAGGCTTCAAAAATTGTTTCTGCTACAGAAACCGAACTAAGGTGACTATCAGCTCTGAGGAAGATGGTCAAATTATTTGAAAAACAAACCAGGCGCTGCAATGAAAAGGTATTCTCCATTACTAAAATTAACTTGAAAAGCCAGCATCTACACAGTTGCTATTTACCCAGTTGGGCCCGAATAAGAACTATTTTGTATTTGAAAATTGTCAATCCTCCTCATCCTTTAGATTTGCATCATCAACAAGCCTATACAGACTCATGCTATTTCTTTAGTGGTCAGTGTGCTCTTTTTATTATTTTTCCAGACGTAGGGACTTAATCGAAGAATACGGCCCTCTGGTCTTTTCTGCTCCTGAGCAAACAAACACTTTTTGCCTCAATTTCAACAGAAAGGCATGAGGGCTGCTGAGATTATCCTTGCCCGTGAAAATCTCAGCCACATTGTGTATGTCATAGGATCCAAGAAAAATACCTACCCTGTGAGGCTACTCTCCCACAAGACAGCCAGCAGTTTCAATGCCAATGCCAAAGCCATCCAAAGATGCTTAACTGGCAATTTCCACTTGAAAATTGTGAATTGCAGCTGGCTTGCTTTTACCAATATGAGTGGGCATGCAGGCAGCTCGGGCTCATGCCATGGCTCTGAAAAATGAAATTCTTGTAAAACAGCTCTCTCAGATGCTACTTCATACTTTCATCTACAAAAAGGAGGAGGAGGAGGAATTGATAGAAGTTTCCATAATAAAATAAAATTGTTTTGTTGTAATAAAATACCATTAGCACTTCATTTTGAAGAGATGGCTTCACTTTTTACTTGTGTGAATACATGAAAGTCATTGTTTAATCTTTGCAAGCCCCTTTATTCTACTTCTAAGCTTATTTGTATCTTCATCCAATTTTTACTCTTTTCCTTATTGCTTTTGGGGCCAATAATTTTTAACATGAGGGTTGGTAGGCTTGTGGGGTCAAAATCACCAGAATTATTCTAGAACTCCACATACTCACCACAGAGAGACTGATATTTCAGAACCCAATCTGGTTACCAGGTGAGAATAATTACCATGGAGACACTCTGCTTTGCATGAAGTTATGCTATTTATGTTCCATATCATCAGTCATTAGAAAAATTAAATCTAAACTGAGTTACCTAAAAGAATGGCTACAAAATAAAACCTGCCCGTACATGTTTGTAGCAGCTTTATCTATAATAGCACAAAACTAGAAACAACCTCGGAAATAACAAATGTGTTACATTTGTATATGGGAATATTACTCAGCAATGAAAAGGAACCTACTATTGGAATGAGCAACAAAGTGAATGGATCATAAATGCATTCAAGTAAGTGACAGAAACTGGTAGAAGGCTGCAAATTCTACTGTTCCTCTTAGATGACACTCTAGAAATGGCATAATTGTAAGAATGAAAGACGGATTACTGGTTGCCAGGGTTACAAGTGATGGGAGAGTTTAAATACAAGAAGTCGCACCAGGGAGGGAGTGATGGAACTATTATACGTTGATTGTGGTAGTGGTTACAAGTGATGAATTTATCAAAACTCATAGGACAAGTCACCCAAGAGTATGAATTTTACTATCTGTATGTAAATTTTTAAATCTGAATAACATATACTTAGCAAATTTTAATGATGAAGAAGTAAGAGGACTCTGTGGGGGGAAAAGTATAGAATTTTCCACTGAGGGCAATAGAGTGTTCGGGTGTAATACTAGGAACATGGTGATGGAGGAAAATTCTTGGAAGTGGCAATTCTTGGGGAACAAGAACGCAGGGAAAGTACAACATGAACTTGGAACATCTTGTGTGACAAAAATTTAAAAAGTGCCAAAAGAATTATGAGACATTCCAAAAAGGTTTAGAAGTCAATTTAGGGCCGGCCTAGTGGCGCAGTGGTTAAGAGCTGGTTTTGGGATGCCAGCGGCCATGGTTCAGATTCCACATATGAGGACCAGTGACACTGCCTTCTACAGTGTCTGTGCAAGCCCCGGCAACGATGCAGGCTGCAGCCCCTGCTGCAGTGGGCTGTCATAGGCTACAGTGAGTGGCCGGCAGCCAGCATGAGAGGCTGGCAGCAGGTATGAGCTGCCAATAGCCACAGTGAGCGACCATCCAGAGGCCGGCGACCGATCTGCCTCATCCAGGAAGAGCGCAATGACGATACCAACCCGGGCCAGTGAAGCAACGTCCTCCACAACTAGACTGAAGAACCAAAGGACAGCAATTTGTCTGTTCCCCTTCCCCAATTCCCCAATGCTGTTCTCCTCCCCCAATTCCCCAATAAAATCTTTCAAAAAAAAGAAAAAACTTAAAGAGGTTCCCACTTAGAAAATGTGGGATAATTTGAAGATTAAAATATGTAATGATATTAATGGATTATAACCTGTTGAATAAAATAGGGAACCATGAGGCCATATTGATGTAATCACAGATAGATAGATAGATAGATAGATAGATAGATAGATAGATAGATAGATAGATAGATAGAGGTAAAGAAAGTTTTTTTCCTTACATTAGGATGCTAACTAACACATTTAGTGGGAATTATGGAATTAGAATTAGAAAAAAATTATTTGGCAACCATTATAGTAAATATCATTACATGCTAAGACTAGTAGGGAAAGATTTTTTTATGAACAGAATATTTACATAGACAAGGTGATCACAGGTTCAGTTCAGATGTTGACCAAATATAATTTCTCCAGAAAGATAATGTAGAAGCGTTAGTGTAAGTGATGCTGGAGATATTTTGAGAACAGGTATTCTTTACTGCAGAAGGTTAGATCCTTGCTCTGGATCCCAGTCCATACTTTAGCTCTACTATCGAGGCTTGACACATACCATCCTTATCCAACAGAGATACTAATAACACCATCGGATTGGCATGATCATACGCGTATAACCCATGTGCCTGGGAAGACCACACTTTAGTTGGGCTCTATTTAAAACTGAGTTAGGGGACCAAATGGACTCATGTCTTGTTAGGGAGACCACTTCATGGATGGTGTAGAGGCCTGACCTCTGCACTGTACATCTAAAGCTGCTGCTGAATAATATTAGATGTTAACTATAATTTAACACATATATAGTCATGGGATATGGAGTATAGTGTGGGGATGGAGTCAATGGAATTGTAATAGATATGTGTGATATTGGGGTGGGGGGGCAGTGGGTAGGGAAAGGGGGTTGTCACTTTGTAAGGGGTGAAAAGGATGACTATTGCATTGTTTTGTACACCTGAAACTAATAATAAAAAAATAAAAACAAAAAACTGGTGAATTTCTGGGTCACCTAACAAGTGGTTGAATCAGTAGTTCCAATGACAGTATAAGATCTTCAAAATGCACAGAACTCCACCAAACATTGTGCTTCATTATGGCAATGGTGAGTTGCTAAAGCTATAGGAAAAAAAAAAAAAAGATGATGGGGCTATCTCAGCATGGATGCCCCTCATACCTTTAAACTCCTACAAAGTTCACTTGTATTTTCCTAAGGTTTAATATTCCGCTTTCTCACGCATGCCTTGTGCTTCACTGGGGCATCAAGCATATCTCCAACCCTTGCTCAACTGGTCCAACTGAAACAATATTATCAATACTGTGAGCCAGTAGGAAGGCGTGGATGGCATCTGCAGAATGTCAAGGTAATTCTGTGTATCTGAGCCTTCACTGAAAGGGTCACTACATTAGTGGAAGAAACAAAAGACAGATAAGACCAACAGGGTCAGAAGCGACACATAAATGGTGTCCAAAGCAAGCCAGCAGCAAATAACAAAACCTGAGGGACAGAACACTTGAGTTTTCTACTGCTGTCATAGAAAATCACCACAAAATTTATGGCTTCAAACAATGCACCCTTTATTATGCCATAAACTCTTTACGCGGGACCCAGTTTTGTTCCCTTGAAGTGGTTCTACACAGCTTTGGCTCAGTCATCTTAGCTCTTGAACTACCCTCTGAGATTTCTTCCTCTTCCTAAAAATAATGGCCATATTTGCCATTGAGTAGCCCTCACAACCTTTTTTTTCCTTTTTCTTTTTATAGAATAGGCTTTTTTCCCTTTTTAACTGTCTCAGCACTTTCGATCCAGCTGGCAGTCGTTCCTCCAAAACAATTTTCTTAAAACATTGTGGTTGAGGGTGTTATGGACAACATCTTTAAGATTCCAATAAGCACCTTCATCAAGCTAAGTCATGGCTTTAAATCTTTCTGAGCTCTCGAAAACTGTCCTCTCTTTCACCTTGGGCTTGATGTGTATACTATGAGGTCACGTGTGGCTAGCAGTACCCAGAATTTGATCTTTACCAGAGTTAATATCTAATTTTGAGAGTCTTTTGCCAGGAAAACCTGGTGAAGAATAGAACACAATTTTGTTTTGAACAGAGAAAGTCATATCTCCTTTACATTTCCTCTAAATTTTGCCTAAATGGATAGTTATTTCTTTAGCTCATCTTACTTCTCCCATATTTGATGATAGGAAGCTGAAGTATCTAGTTGGCACTTTCAATATTATTTCTAGAAATGTCTATTATTGTCACTTCAGGTGACAGTCTTACTAATTGTTCTACAATACAAATCTTGAGTCCCCTTTACTCCTTTATGTTCTTCACCCCTTTACCTGTCATCTGCTCTCAAAGCCATGTATTGCACGATGATAGCACCCTACTCTGGATACCAACTTCTGTTGCAATTGCCTATTGCTGAATAAGAAACCAACTTAAACAAAAACAGCTTAAAACAATCAATTATATTTATGTAGGATTCAGTAATCTTGACTGGGTATGATAAGAACAGCTTGTCAGCATTCCTTCCACATGGCATCTGCCAGGGCTGGGTGGCCATGCTAGCTCCTTCTCTCACATACCTGGTGCCTCAGCTGGGATAGTGAAACCAATCAGAGCCAGGCTGAGTATCCCTCTCTCTCTCCAGATGGCCTTTCATTGTCTTCCTCAAGTATTGGCAAATGGGTCCTGTGGGTTCCAGAAAGAAGTATGACTAGAAGACAAGCCCTAATGTGCAAATGTTTACTGAGCTTCCATTTATATTATGCTTTAACGTCCCATTGGCCAAAGCTAATCCCATGTAGCTGCATGGTCAAGTTCAGAATCAGTCAAGGAGAGTAACACATAAAGGTGATAATTCCAGGAGACTCAGTTTGTTGGAAGCTGCCAAAGTAACTATCTGCCACAAATTTCTTAAATGACTTGCGGAGCTTCAGTCTCATCTCCCTCATCCATTCTCCAAGTTGCTGCTAGAGTCTATTTTTTATCTTTATGAAATAGAGGTCTTATATAAACTATAGCATTTGAAGAGTGTTCTGCAATTTAAAGAGTTGTTTATGTATATGGTTTCATTAAATTATAAATTTCAAGCTTCAGACAAATTTGGTAATTTTATCATAGGTGAATACATAGGATTTGAAATAAGTTTTTTTCAATTATACCATGATACTTATTTTTTTTTATTAATAGTAACTAATAAGCTTTGAGTGCTTACAATGAACCAAACACCATGGTAGGTGATTTATATGCATCATATTTAGTGAGGAAAAAGAAGCTTATAGAGATGAAACAAAGTCCAACAGTTGCCAGAGTACAGGAGCGGGACACAAATCCTGGTCTCTTAGTTTCTAGAACACACAGTTTTGACCACTTAAACAATACCATACGTTTTACTTCTCTACCTATTTCCTTGTCAGACACCTTCAAATGATCCCTCTATCCTACAGAAAAAAAAAATCTAACTTTAAGGTCATCCATAATTAGGATACAGCTCTACTTTCCTATATTTTCCATCAATCACTGGACACACAAGGCACTTCCTTGACTCTGTGCCACTGCTCACGCTCATTTGTTCATGAAATGGATTTTCTTCACTCAAGGTAAGGACATTCTACTTCTTTTTTTTTTTTTCTTTTGTTTTTTGTTTTTTGTTTTTTTAAAGCTGAGCCATCCTACCACCTGTTGGCAGCTCAGCAGCAACTCAGCTCGGGCTGGGCATCGAAATGCTGTTGCTCAGAGCTCAGCTTGCACTCTTGAGTGAGCTCTTAACCAACTGAGCCACTCAGCCGGCCCCATTCCACTTATTTTCAATGGCTCAACTCAACTGTTACCAGTTCCCTCATCATTTTCCTCAACAATCCTCTTCTCTTATAGCCAAGGAGACAACATATTTTGATTTGCTTGAAACAGTCCTCCTTTACTCCTGTTGTTTCAATGTAAGTATTAAGTGTACAATGGTTTGGAGATGACACTTGCCCACAATTAATCAAACTTTCTTCTGAACACAGAAAGTACATTATTAATATTTTGAAAGAATATTTATAGGATATATGCTGTTTCCATTACAAATATATTACATTGGGAATATACGAGGTCTGATAATGAAATTTGCGAACTCATCCTAGAAAAAGTGCTACCTACCTCATTGCTGAATATCACTGTGGTCACCTTTGAAGTACTCCCTCTGGGAAGTTATGCACCAATGCCAGAGCCTAGTCCACCCTTCAAAGCAATTTTGGAACTATTTCTGGAATGGCCATCAGAGCTGTTGTCATATTACCCTTGATGCCCTGAATGTCATCAAAATGTCTTCCTTTCAATATTTTGTTTATCTTTAGGTAAAGAAAGTTTATCTTCAGGTAAAGAAAGAAGTCATTGGGGGCCAGATCAGGTGAGTAGGGAGGGTGTTCCAATACAGTTATTTGTTTACTGGCTAAAACTCCCTCACAGACAGTGCGGTGTGAGCTGGTGCATTGCCGTGATGCAAGAGCCATGAATTGGCGAAAAGTTCAGGTCATCTAACTTTTTCACTCAGCCTTTTCAGCACTTCCAAATAGTAAACCTGGTTAATATTTTGTCCAGTTGGTTCAAATTCATAATGAATAATCTCTCTGATAGCAAAAATGGTGAACAACATCATTGCAAAAAGTTCGTGAATTTAATCATCAGACCATATGCTTTATCAGTAGTTATGTCTCCCAGACCAATTATAGAGTGAGTGCTAAAAATGTTTTTTCAGTAAATGAAAGGTAAGAATGCTTGGACTCTTTAAAACCATTTGATATTCCAGCATAACTGATAATGACAATACTCATGCAACAGATAACTGTATATTTGAAGCCAAACAATTCACCAAAAACAAATCACTGAATGCCAAAAATTAGTGTGAATTCATCTTTCACTAAATTGGACATTTATCAATTTGCTTCAGGGCAATCAGTTTCCTATGAATTGATTCTTGGTAAATTTACTAATGTGCTTTGTGTTTAATGGCTTTAGAAGAATCAACCTGTATAATTAAAGCACTTGCTTCTCTGGGTGGTTTGCTTTGCAGGGAGGACAAATTAAGCTGCAGAAAATTGACAGTTATTTTTGTCAGGACAACAAATAATGATTACTTTTAATTTTCTTCAGTCTTTTAGATTTTAAAATTCTGGTCAACTTAATTGATCTTATCTTTAAAAAGAAAAGAAAAAAAACTTTTATCTTAATACCAAAACCACTTTGAAAATCATGCAAGATTTAGAGACAGCCCTGAAAGGTATGTGAGCACTATACTTTGCTCCTGGTTCCTTTTCCTATTCAAGGCATTTCTTTTCATGTGTTAATTCAACAGAAAAAAGAGATTGGGTGTCCAGCCTGTCTCTCTCGTATATACTCCATCCTGGGAATGTGATAAATGTATTTATTCATTTTAACCAAATTCTACCTCAACAAAACAATCTAGAGACCCCATGGAGTCTATTATAATGGGATTTCACCTGCACTTGGATGGAATTAAAACATCCTATATAGAAATCAGATATTTAAACATCATCCACAAGGACCCCACATCATAATGTTTCTCTCTGAAGGAGCATGTTATTTACTGCAGTTTGGGATGGAGACTAATTAATTCACATTTTGGGTGTGACAATGTATTCTGCACCCACCACTCATGTAATTCTCTCCATAAAAGAAAAAAAAAAAACATGAAATTTTTTAAACAGCCATCCCCATGAATTTCTTGAAAAGTGCTCAGACTTTTCCTTAAGCCTCTGATGTTCGTGGGGGATTATTTTTTCCAAATTCAATAATAATCATTTATTTAAATTCAAAGTTTTGTTTACTCAATTTGATCTTCTCCATTTACCTTTCTCCTGAAAATGTGTCTTAATATCACTGGTAAATACAGCATGATTGCTTTATATAGTCATAACATCAACTAAAATAGGACATAATGATAAGCAATAATCACCAGAAAGCCATCTCATTATGATTGTTTTAGCATTTGATAGAGATTTTGCCTAAGGCAAAGCCAAGAGGTTCATTATTTCAAAGAGGGAAATAAAAACAAGGAAATATGCACATTTTGCATTAAATGTTGTTATGCAATCAAGAGCTATGAGAGGCCGAGAAGATATTTATATTCACATGTACATTCTTCCTAACCTTTGAGACCTCCTAGTGACCACAGGGACACCATCACCTTAGCTATTCTGCAAATCTAGCTGCAGCCCAATCGGAAGAGCCAACGAGATTGCACACATTTCTGTAATGCCATCAGATTTCTCTGTGAGAAGACATTTGCTATTATATGTTATTTTTTTAATTGCAGAGCTGATGAGTTTAAGTCAACATATTTCTTTCCTGCTCCTTCTGTGTGTCAGCTGTAGCCGGATTGATAAAATGCAAATGAACAAATCATTAACGAATACTGGTTATGAATCTCTCCGGCAGTTCAGGACCCTATCAAATCCTGCACCTATTACTTTGTGTGATTGATGTACTATTGTAAGTGATTGTTCCTGATCTTATTAAATCTTATTGATTTTTTTCCCAGTTTCTATTTTATGCAGGGCCAGGCTTGGACTATTATGAATGTTGCTGAACACTGTTAATCAAGCTTACACAGCTATTTTGATGGCAAACAATTAGAAGTCTGCGGCTCTACCTTGCAATTAGCTTCAGGGATATGGACCTCAGCACCATAATAATGAAAGAGACCTCCTTCAAGCATGGTAATGAGATTTACAATGATGACCCCAAATAACCTCTGAACATAACCAATCTGCAAATTTAGATGTGTTTATCAATAATTTCTTCCTTTTTTGGAAAATGAATTTGAGAATTTTTCTCAACAATAATGTTTCCTGGCAAAATCACTCTTCCTATGCCTTTCATAAATCACAAACCAAGCTTAAATGATTTTGATTATATACATTTGCTCGTGGTATAAGTACTTTGCACAATAACTGACTTACAAATGCATAGGCAGATTTTAAAAACTGGGAAATAATGCCTCAAACAGGTTCATAATAATTATATTTTTCCAATACGACAGTAGAACATGTTAAATAAAATATAGAACGTATTGTTTGTTTTTCACTCACTGATTTATTCATTCAACAAACTTTTATGAAGCATCTACTATGTGAACAGCATCTTGGTAGAATCTATGAATCATACAGAGATAACTGAATCTTATTTCTTGCTCTAGATTAATCTTATGGAACACTATAAATGTATAAATTAATATTGTTAGAGTATCCATGTCATGGAATCCCATTTAAAACTATCTGAAAGAATCTCAGGGCTAAATTCTACTCCAAACCTTTAGATACAAATTACTCCTTCTTCCTAGCAAAAGACATCATTTCCTTCTGTATTTAGAATGTAGTACCTCATGAGATTTTTCTTATTCAACAACATCTTTTCCCTCTTGTCACTTAGGAAGAGATACATGTCTGTTTCCTTGGCCATGATTTTGTTCCCATACCCACTTTCCTTCAGAGTTGCTTCTTTGTATTAGTTTTTTCTCTCTTATTTACAATCACTTTGTTTCCACTGACTTTTTTCTTGGTAACCTGAACAGGTTACCCACTCTCTAGCACAAAGCCACTAACTAACCATCCCAACCTATATTTGATGATGATGTTATGTACAGTTTGTTTCATTTTTCTGCCAACATTTTGCAACCAACGTTTGGTAACGGTGGCCTCCGCTGTAAAGCAAAAGGCATCTTGAAAAACAGCTCTGTTGACAAAGGCTAAAAATAAACCGTTAAACTTCCAGAGCGTTTAATCATGAGAAAAGTGTTAAGACAGAGCTTACGTATACTGGAGCCTCACTATATATAAGGTACAGGTGGAGGTGATTCAGGGTCAGAGCTGTGATAAGAGTCAGGGCCCATTATACCCTGGCCTACAAGACTCCTGATTAAACAAACAGCTATTTGAACTCCCTTATTTTTCTTAGTGGTATCTTGCAATGGGAAGTAGAAAGAGCAAGATAGTCGTTTAAGGGTCAGAAGTTTGCAGATTTAGAGTCTAAAACCACTTAAGGGCTACATAACATTAGGTAAATTATCTAAATCCTTCTGAGCCTCAGTTTCCTCATCTGATATTGAGAACTCACCAATGGCCATTTGTCCAGGATTAGACATAATGTATATTGCATTGGACATGACCATAAATTGCCTACCTGACCTATGTATGGCACCTTCCCAGAGAAAATGTCTCTCCTAGCCTACTCTGAGAGTACTAGGCCTCATTCTCTCCTACCCACCCACCCAGTGTCAATGCTAATTATACCGGGAAACATCTGAGCCGAAGAAAATCCCTCTCAATCTCTCTCTCTCTCTCTCTCTCTCTCTCTCTCTCTCTCTCTCTCTCTCTCTCTCTCTCTCTCTCTCCCCTCTCAGTGTCACTAACACAAGAAGAGTTTATCAGCACTTGAGCAAGAACCTTCTATTCTATGGAGTCTAACTCAGAGTCTTCATCAGTGCAAGATGCTAAAATACTAGCTGAGATGATAGGGAAGTGAGGACATCCTGCCAACACACAGCACAAAATACTGCAGCATGCTTGTCAAAATAGGTCAAGATATGCAAGATTGGGAAGTGATGAAGGGATAAAGATAAACTAATGTGTGTGGAGGGGATAGGCACAGAGAGGGAGAGAAAGAGGGAGAGGAGAAAGGAGAGAAGGTATCGATGTCTTTTTACTTATCCATAAATCCAAATTCTTTAGCCATAGATGAAAATCTCACTAACATCGACCAATGTTCCCAACTAGATTACCTAACAACTCCAAACCAACTTCTCTATACATTATTAATAAGATATATAATTTCATACTGGCATTTCTGGTTTGTGCTTATATTCTATTTCTCTCCAACAGTCCACTTCTCTGATTGAATTTTAACTTTGGAAATCATTTTTAGATTCTGCAGCAATTTCTGAGTCTGATTTCTAGCCTTCTCATGTTTTTCAGTTTGTAACACTAAGATGGGTATTTAACCAACCTGAGTTTCAAATGTCTCCACTACATAAAACAGTGTTTATTTTATAAGGTTATTGTGTTCTGCTCTTTAAGGATTGTGGTAGACATTGTCTAAGATGGACTCTAGTGATCAGGCCTTCTGGTTTTCATATCCTTGGGTAATGTCATCCCCTTGATTACGAACTTCTTGAGTTATTTCTAATGAATAAACCATGGCATCATGGGGGCTCTTTCTAGCTCTCCCTTAGATGGTTCACCTTGGAGAAAGCCAGCTGTCATGTCATGATGCAGCCCTGTGGAGTAGCCTATGGGCTTGAATGTGGAAGATCATCTGAGGCTTACCAACATCAAGTGGCTTTGGAAATGTGTTTCTTCTTCAACCCCAGCTGAGCCTTAAAAATGCTACAGTATTGACTGAGTCAACTCTAGTTGCATGTCGACACCTCCTGCCCCATAGAAGCTATGAAATAACAAATGTATGTTGTTGTAAGCTGCTCATTTGGGACCTAAATTGTTACCTAGCAATAGATGACTAAGAGAAGAACTAACTGAGATCATTCATGTTCAAAGCTTAGTAAATACCAAAAAATGTTAACTGCTCATTTTATTGATGATACTATGGACCATCCTTCTCTCTTCTAAATTTTCATGGGATTGATATATCACAATGCATAGCAATCCTGTGGCTATAATTTCATATCCTATGTTGTTAAAGAAATTATATAGATGCATTTACATACACATATGTGTATACGTTTGTATATGTATATATTTGCATATCTATATCTGTATCTATATGTACATCATATATATGTAAATTTGTATATATACACACATACCTGTAACACTAGTGATAGTTACAGATATGTGTGTGTCTCTGAGGTCAAGGCCCTTTCAGATTTATCTTTTGCAAGCACTGTGTTAAGCCTACACAAAATGTGAATTTATTGCATGATGAATAAATTGATGCTAGATAGAATGACACACTTTGATCCATTAGGCTTGCTTTGAGAAAACTCTGCAAGCTGCAAAACTGGTATTTCTGGAATCCATTTAGGGGTGACTATGAACTGGGTCAAAGGGAATTAAACAGATGAAATTATCTGGTTTCATTTGGGTCAGCTGAGAAAATAGAGACAGCGTAGCCTGGTTTTCCACAGTCAGCAACATACAACCTTTCATTGAATAGTGAACAAAGTACAGGTAATTAAAACCAATTTATATGATCAAAAATCATTGTGAATGCTACCAAACACTGAATCCACAAACCACTAATCTTGGAAGCTTATAAAGAAACTTGAATTGTTCTATATATGCTGTAAGTGTTGTCAAATGTCTAGATTATTTGTTGATGTGCCTTTTTTCATCACATCATTAGCTTAAATATTACATCGTGGCACAAATTAAACTGATACAGACATTCAGTTAGAAACCTGGAGGCAAGTTCCTGACCTAAAAAGCACACAGATTTGGTAGATTGACAGATCTGGGCTCAAGTCCAGGATCGGTCACTTACTAAATTTGTGCCTTTGAGCAAATGATATAAATTTTCTTGATCTGGGTTTCTCATTGTCTAAAATGGAGATAATGATATTTGCCTCATAGAATAATTTTGGTGATTCAATCAGTTTATAAAATATCTGCCACACAGAAGCCACTAGCCCCTTACCCCCACTATTTTTTTATGCATGTTCATATATATAGTTCACATTAAAAAACAAAAATCAATTAATTAGGGGATTCCATGAAAAGAATGCCTGATGTGCAACTCATTTTTATTGACTGTTCCCTTGTGGCAGGCCTTCATGGGACAATGTCACAATGTTAGGAATACAAATAGCAGCCAAGTTACAAAAGCATTCGTTGCTCATCATAAATGCCTTCTTTGCTGATTATATTTCCATGTCTACAAACTGTCAAATTATTTGAAGGAATTTTACAAGAGAAATTATTTTAATCAATCCTGGGGAAATGAGAAGTTAGATTTTCTTCCTTGCTATTAAGCTTCCCTAGGCCCCAAGTATATGAATATCAACTATCATCTATTTTTTTTCCTTGTTTTAAAATTGTCCCTTAAAATAATTTGCAGACTCACTGAGCAACACAAGTTAAATGATATCAGGAAAATTAGGTTGACTAATACTAAAACAACAAGTTTAAATAAAGTGGTTTCTATGTAAATATACACTAGCATGTTGAAATGGGGACTGGTGAAATAATCCAAATGGTTGATTCAAAATAAACCATTTTTTCTGCCATCTTTGTAATCGCTTCCTTGCAATTGACCACAGTTTTCTTGCATTCCTCTCCCTCCTTGTAATATCCTGACAAGACCACAGAACCAGTTAAAAGCTAAACCCAAATATTCACCTACTCAGTGACTATAATAGGTCTGCTGACTAGGAGGGGAAAACCTTCAAAGGCTGAGTGACCTTACTTTATTTCATGACTATGAATCTCAGAGAAGCACACAACAGGAACTGATCTTATGGTCCTCACCAAATATATTAGAATTCTCTACATAATAATGGCACTTTCATACTAACTGTCTTATTCAAACCTTCTGTTCCCCAACTTTCCAATGGCTCCCCTGTCACCCATATCTACCATCTCCACATACATACACATGGGCAGACACACCCAGAGACAGAGAGACACACACAAACCATTAGCTGATGCTCTTGCTTTGAAAACACCTTCATCTTCTTCCCACCACATCTATCTACTATCTACTACCTTCCCTTCAGTCACAATGGGTACTCATTCCCATCCACATCAAATATTTTCCTACAGGTCTGGATTTCAGTTTCCTTTGGCATTCTCAAGGACTTCGCTCTTGCAACTGTAATTGAATCTCTCACATTATTAATTGTCCTTTTTACTTTTTGTCTAATAGCATGCAGATATACTCTAGTATCTTTTAGATCAAGATTTCACTCTTGGTCTCACATCCCATATCTTGACTTTCATTCATACAAAATGTTTCAAGAGTTGTCTACATTCACTCTCTCCAAACCTTATCTGAGGTTCTTTCCTCAGCTCATCCAGTGAAGTGTCAGTGCCCACTCTTTCAATCAAATTGGTCTCATCAAAGTCATACAGTGACCTTGTGTACAGGGAAATCTAACATTTTCTGTTCATGGCTTCCACCCATTTGAGAGCCCCTTGATTCTTCCTTTGCTTCCAAGGCTCATTGACATAAGGATGACATTTGTGCCAAAGGTACAATCTTACAATGTTCAAAAGCCAAAAGCCTAATGCCAATGTGGTACCAGTGTCTCTGCAGCCTCGGTGAGTCTAAGGTACCTTCTGTTGTGCATAGAAACAGAGGACGCTGTCATAAGCTGCCTCACATTTTGTCACCTTGCGTTTTGCAGCCTTGCTTTTGTCCCATAAAATAACACCCCATTAAAAAAAAAAAAAGTTTCTTTGTTGTCTGCCCTTAGAGCTTTTTCCATAAGGCCCTGCCACAAGTTCATGATCTGTGAGGCAATTAGCATGCGATCATTCCCACTGACCTTCCTCTCCATTGCATGCACCTCTTAGCTTTCTTTCCCTCAACATCCTCATGAAAATCGTTCAGAGGAGTCATGTTGGCAACTCAGCTGAAGAAGACATACCTTGTGGCATTCCCCCTACAACAACAAGTTGGCACCATCCATATACAAAGCACCTTGTGGCCCAGGCACCTCAGGAGAAAACTGCCTGTGACAATCACCCACAGATGAGAAAGTCTTGGAGAAAGTCTAGGTTTCCAGCAGGGAAGTTCCACACATCACTGGAGAGACAATACAAAACAAAACCGAGTTTGGATGCATTGGACAGAGGCCCATGAGCAGTTTGACTTTACCTACAACAACCTTCCCCCAAGGCAACACAGCTCAGAGCCAAGAGAGAGCTTCTCAACTGGAGATTTCTTCTATTGGTTCAGGGTGAGGGGAGTGAGAGTGTGTGAGGGAGTGCCCACATCCCCAGCTGCATGGGTCACTGCCAAAGAGGCTCATTTCTCTCTTACCCTCTCCAGAGTACAGCATGGAGCTTTCTCAAAAACTTAAAAGTAGAACTACCATATGAGCCAGCAATGCCACTTCTGAGTATATATCCAAAGGAAATAAAAATAGGATCTCAAAGAGACATCTCCACTTCTGCATACCTACAGCATTATTCACAACAGCCAAGATATAGAAACTATCTAAGTATCCATCCGTGGCTGAAGAAATAAAGAAGGTGTGGGGTATGTGTGTGTGTATACAATGAAATGTTTGACCATGAGAAAACAAGAAATTCTGCCATTTGTGTTGACAAAGAAGAACGGGGACTTTAAGGAAACTGATCAGGCTGGAGGCTATGGAGACGCTGAGCTCAAGGAAGTTCATGAGCCCACCTAGTCGAACTCTGTGGTCCTAACTTCCTGTTCATAAAACTCTGTGGTTCTAACTTCCTGTCTCCCTACCTTATATACCCTCCACCTTAGGACATGAGCCAGAACATGCCTGTGACTTGCCAGGTGTGCCTGTGCTGGGGTGCAGCCCCTTTTTCTTTGTCCTTTTCTTGAATAAATCCTTCTTGGTAATGGAATACCTCATTGATATTGTTGTTCATTGGACAGCATCAACTTGAATGACCTTGAAGGCATTATACTAAGCAACATGAGTAAGCCAGAAAAACACAAATGCTGTATGATCTCATATGTAAAATTTTAAAAAGCCAAACTCATAGGAAGAAAAAGTAAGATGTTGGCTGCCAGGAGCTGGGGATGGGGGAAATGGGGAGGTACTGGTCAAAGGATACAAACTTCCAGTTAGAAGAGGAATAAGTTCTGAGAATCTGATGAGGTGACTATAATTAGCAATACTGTAGTACATACTTAAAAGCTCCTAAGAGAGGAAATCCTAAATGTTCTCATAAAGTGGTAATAATGAATAATGGTAAAAGAAATGGTAATATGTGAGGTGACACAAGTATAAACTAGCTCTACTGTGCAGACATTTCTGACCATTATTCCAACAGTGGCAACATGGTTTGGGGGAACACACAAGAGACAATACCCAAACTTTGGAAGTAGGAAAATTTAGATTCATACTAACTAGGAATGACTTGATTACTGGTATTTAACACATTGACATTTAAAGGCATGGTGCTATGATATTATTATGGAATGCAGGATTTGTTACAACGCAGACATGCTCTATCAACATTTGTTGTCGGCACTTCTTTATGTTTTTCTTTCTTTCACAGTGTCCTAACAAACGCTTGTTTGTCAAAGGGTCTAAGTAAAACTAAAATGCAAACATCTGTATTTTCAAAATTAAAGCCATTTAATCAAGGGCGCTTTTTGAAACAAATGAAAATAAACCATAAAATAATTTTAAATATCAAGTTCTCCTATTTTCCTCCAATATGATTGGATGTAGAAATATTCAGTAAATTCACAATTTCAAAATTGCTTTGAGAAGCAATAATAAAGATTTCAAATATTACTTTGTATACTATGGACTACCTAATAAATAGTTGTTGACAGCTCTGATGATGACTAGATGGTTAGCAGTGAAAAAAAATAATTTGATGAAATAAATAATGTTATTAATATTTCCTTTCTGTTTCTCCTTTTTTTAAAAAAAAAAAAAAAAAAAAAGATAGTGAAGGGCCGGCCGAGTGGCGCGGTGGTTAAGCACTGGCTTGGGAAGCCAGCGGCCCTGGTTCGGTCCCACATGTGAGGGCCAGTGACACTGCCCTCAAAAAAAAAAAAAGATAGTGAATTACTATGATACATAGCTTCTGTTTTCCAAAACGATTGAAGCATAATAAAAGGAGTGTTCTTTTACTTACACTTCCTAATAACTTTTGATAATGCCCATATATGACTAAGTGTAACAGATGTGTAGCTTCCATAAAATAATTAAAGAGGAAAACACCAATGTCCAACTTTAACAAGATGCAAAATAGCACTTAAAGATTAATATGGGAGAATAAACAAAACCCACACTGCATAATATTTGTACATAGCTTGCAATTTATTTTATCTCTATCAATATCTATGTTAACCCTCAATCAATGATATATTGATAGGCAACTTGGAAGGTTCAAAGAAAGCCTATTTTTACTGTAATATATAATAACAACAATAAGAAAATTAGCTACTATTTTCAAGCCTCCATATGCATCTTACGTGCATTAGTTCATATAATTCTCACATCAGCCCTAAGACACCTGATAATGGTCAATGTTACAAATAATGTAACTGAATTGTGGAAAGATTAAACCTGTCTATGGTCAGGGGACACTAGGATCCAAACCCAGGTGTTAGTTAATTCTAAGTCTAGTATGTCTAGCTTCTGCAGAGCCGGTGCACTGTGTGATGCCAACTTCCTGTCTCAATGCGGCCCCCTCCTTCGCCTGGATGACACACTCCTACCACTTCCATAGACATCCAGGATCAGGCAGGCAGTGAATCCCATTATATATTCATCTCACAATATAAAATGTTTCTACCACAATATAGGCAATATCCTGTCCATATCATTCTTTACATCCTGTTTTTTTTTTTTCTTCTCCAATGCACAACATACTACTTTCCTTTATATAGGGAGAGAGCACTTATGCTGTGTGTCAGGAGGATACCTTTTTACTCTCTTTCCCATAAGGAAGGAATACCACAAAATGAGCTACTGTTGTGCTGACAGGTGTGAACAAATGGCTTATTCTTTAACTTAAATTGAGCTTATCTTCATCTGCAAGAACTACCTTCAAATTTGGCTGGGGTACAAATCAATTGATGAGAGTGTTGGAATAACAGTAGAAAAAAAATGGAAAAACACTTATTCTAACTTGTGTCCCCTTGTTTGCAACAGTATTTATTAATTTTCAATAATTATCATTATAACTGCTTTGGTGACAGCAGAGCAACCTGTCTTGGTGAAATCTCTGGGGTCAGGACAGAAAACTTCAGTTCATCTAACTAAACAATTCAGCATGTCCCATCATACCTGTTAACACTCCAAGAATGGTGGATCATCACCACCTACGCACATTATAAACACAAACATCAAAGAACGATACTCCATGCCATGTAGGAAATGCCATTACTCTTTGAGACTGATTTTTTTCTTCCAAAATGTATTTTTCAGTTTTGTATTCAAAAGAAGGTGTGTGTATTTCCTTCATTTTCTCTTTGTAGGAATTGCAATTTCTTGTAGAATAAGAGAGAAAACTTTCAACAGTTTTAATGATTCTAGTTTAACTGAATCCAAGTGTGTGTGTGTGTGTGTGTGTGTGTGTGTGTGTGTGTGTGTGTAAAGGTTAGGCATTTAGTGAAACAAGCCATCCAACCATGAATGATTTGGTGTATAATATTAGATAGTCTATGACTTAGAATGATTTTCAACGCAGCATGAAGGACACAATGAATTAAGAGGAGCTAGTATAATGCTTCCAAAAAAAAATCTTCTAACCCTTTCTTTCAGGAGGGGATTTGACATTTTGGTAAATGAAAAAGTAGAGGGTGCTGGTGCCTTTCAGAAGATGTAAAACGCTTCACTTGGTACTAATGTACATAAAGCAATTAGTTACTTGTCATGATGGGTGTTCCCTAAGGTGGTGCACTTTCTGCATTAGTACTTATTTCTACATGCCATTATACATGGGGTAGCACTAAATGATGACATATGTCAGAGAATTACTCAAGTCATGTGCCATCAAGAAAAGAGACATTAGCAAACATTATTAACATACAGGTGAAGTTGAATCACTTAGACCGTTTCCAGTCAGATATTTATTTTTAATTTATTACTGAGAGTGAAACTGATTAATTAACCCTTAGAGAAAAAGTTATTGCATTACTGAATGGTAAATATTTTTGGCTAGTGTACATGATCATGACAGTTTGGTTAGAGGTCACTTTTTCTTTTTTTTTTTTGAGGGCTGTGTCACTGGCCCCCATATGTGGGACCCGAACCGGGATCCCTGGCTTCCCAAGCCAGCGCTTAACCACCACACCACTCGGCCGGCCAGAGGTCACTTTTTCTTATCCTTCCCTGAGTCCCATGACCTCCTCAGCTACAAAATTCAAAAGTCTCTTCTGTTTGAAGTATATTCAAAATATATTAAGAACAACTTCAGCAAATGATCTTAACACCAATTATATCCTGTTACATACTAGGCTTAGGGTATTACATCCTAAGTAAAAGCAAGGTTATGTTATTTTATTTGCCTCTAAATGTAAACGCATCCATATTCATTCTCTCTCTCTCTCTCTCTCTCTCTCTCTCTCTCTCTCTCTCTCTCTCTCTCTCCCTCTCCCTCCCTCCTTCCCTCCCGCCCCTAAGATCTTGAATATCATATGTCTTAGAAGAGAATCTAGTTTCAGCTTGGCTCTTTTCAAATATATGTTTTGTACAAAGCTATTAAGTTTTGATTAATCAGTTTTCCAGTCAAATTATTAAAGCATAATCTGCCACACTCACCAGGCTTGCATAAAATATTTATACGTGTCTCATATACTCAAAGTACTGAAAATTATCACAGAGTCTGTCGTCTGAGAGAGCTTCTCTAAGGTTCATCTTTTGTTTAGAACTTGCCATACTGTGTACCATTTACCTTTGCATGGGTCTCTCTTCCGTGATTGTTCACAATGTATTTTCAGACCAAGTAGAATAAACCTGTATAAATAACACTGAAACACTGAAGTCCTGAAGCTTTGAATCAGAGTTATTATTGATGTTTGTTCCAATTTGAAAACATTCTCAGTTACCATTCATCTAAAAAGCAGGGCCCTTTTCAAAATAAGTGCCCATGCTGCACTATGGGGGTAGGAACTAAAAGAATTGTATCATTGTCTTAGAAATATATGCATTATCTATAAAAGCATATTTTAAAAATATAAAAAAAATTATGTATTGATATTGATTGGCAATATGACTCAGTCAATTTGTTGTTTTATTGTATACTTAGAAATGTCAAATATTATGCATAGAAGGTCATTTAAATGTAAGGCAATTCACTTTAAGTTTTTAGACATAGAGAACTTTAAAATTATAAAGAACTTATCAATCACCACTTATCCACTATGCATTTTGGGTCAGTACATATTGTTGACTGGTGAAAATAAGTCTCCAAATAATCCTCAAAGAAAAGGTTTATTCAGGAAAAGAAAACAAACAAAAGCCACTACTGCAGTGCAAGAACACACACCTCTGACACAGGCTCCAACCGGCCACACCTCTGACACAGGTTCCAACCGGCAGTCCACGTGAAGGCAAAAAGACCAGGATTCCAAGATGGTTATTCCCTTTATTATGATCCCTCCCCCAGAAGTTACCACAAGGCTAAACAGGAAGTCAGGATTATAGAGTTAAAAAGGGGCCGAGCTCCACCCCAATTCTATGGTTAAGCATCTTAAAAAGCCAGCTCACTTTTATCAATATCTACCTGATATTTGGTCATCAAAAATCGTCCATGGCTTAAAACATGCATTTCTCTAAATCCTGTTCTGAGTCTTAGAAATTAACTATTAACAGCTAAATAAAAGTCATCTTTACTTATGATAGCCACTTAGGTAATAAGACATAAATTAAAGGTAATGAAATTATGAAATATAAACATATAACTCCTGAAATAGGAAGAGACAGATGTTACTGCACGTGCACTAGTGTTTCTGTGTGGGGCCCCTGCACAATATTATATAAAATTGCAGCACTCTGTACACAGAGAAAACACACAATGTCCTTGAAGGAGCTTTTCTATTGTGAATCTTGGGCAGGAAGAATTTAGCCTTGAATATGTACTCAAAGCAAAAATCTATAGAGAATGAAAAAGACTGACTATCTAGAAATATTTTTGGATCAAAATAACTCAGAGAGCAAAAGTCCTTGCCAAAGAGATTTAAAATACTGCCCTGGATGAGGCCCTCAGCACAGGCTTTAAGGGTTGTCAGCCTTCTCTCTAGCTATAAAAATCCTAGGCAATCTGGTTTCATTGGTGTTTTCTGAAAAAGAAGTATACAAATGTGCTTCTAAACATTATACCAGCATCAAGAAAAGTCTTGTAAATTAGCTAATGTAACTGAGTTCATTGAATAGTGAGACCCTACTATCTGCAATATATAGGTGTTCATTGTTTCTAAGCGATTCCGCCATTGCAAGCACAATATCAACTCTATCTATCAATGTCAGGGTCAAATATGAAAATCCCAGGCCATCTTGTTTTCTAAATGTTAAGATAATAATCAAGTCATTTTCTAAGGAAGCATAACATAACCTATCCTAATCTCTATGAAAAGCTGCCACCTTTATTTCATCTATGATAATACACTGGGGTAAGAGTAAATACTAATTTCTCCACACTATTTCATTTATATAGTACTTTCAAAATGTCTTTCTCATCAAGCCTCACTTGCAGGGTTGTAAAAATAAAAACATTATCTGAGTTAAGGTTCAGGTTTTTTTCCTGGTTCTGGTTCAGTGGAGGAGAGAATGGGTTTGGAATTCGACAAGTGGTCCATTTCACACATATTTACTGAGCAACTACTTGGTGAAAAATACACTGCTAGAGAGAGCTGGCTATATAATTTGTGGAGCCAGTGCAAAAGGAAAATTTAGGGACCTTTGTTCAAAATGTAATAATTTCAAGACAGAGACAGAGCATTAAAGCAAGAATGGGGCACTTGTAAGAGTGTGGGGCTGTGAAGTTACACAGAGGACGTGCACATGGAGTACCAAAGGATGAAAATGAGATTTCATACTGGGGAGAAACATGGAAGGGCATAGGGTGGTTTATGGCACTGCCACTCACCTGGGAGCAACCTGAATGGTTGATTTCATCTTGGGGAATCAAGAAAGATTGATAAAATAATTAGTATCAGACCAGGATCCTGAAAGATGTATTGGGTTTAGCCTGATAAAAATGGAGAAATGGAATTATTTTAGACAAGGTCATATCACTGAGCCTAAACTTGGGGAAAGAAAAGAGCAAGTTGTGCTGAATGTAGTGTATACATCAAGTTCATGTAGAGCAGACAGAAGAGACAAAGTAAAAAATTATAGATTGGGATCAAAACAAGAAGTTACATGAATGCTAGTATGGTGAGCTTGAATTTCACCTTGTAAGCAAATGGAAGCCTTCAGTAACATGATCGCCAAGCAGGCTACAGGGTGAAATGGGAGTAGAAGATGATGAGAGAGGCCAGGGTCCAGTGCCTAATTGGTAAGTCAGTGATACTAGTTACCAGGGCCTGCAGCACAGAGACAGGAACAGAAGTGATAAACAAGGAATGAAAAGTATTGCAAATGAAGTGTCCACATACACAGGAGGCAATGGAGAGGGATTATTTAAACGACTGTGACTCTCAAGACATCAGTAGAAAAAGAAGAAAGGCAAGATTTGTGGCCAATTCAGAAATCATTCCCTGAAAAACTAAATGATGAGCCTATTAATAAACTTGGAAATAGAAACTGCAATGCAGTAAGAAGGGATTATCTGAGCATAAACTAAAGGATAATTTTTTTTTTTAATTGAGGAGAATCATAAAATTTGACAGCATGGGTGGTTCCATATGAGGGTAGGTAAGAGTTAAGAAAATACATTTTCATGTTACCTTTTCTGTAGCGGGACAACGGAAGATCATGTATGTGCGTTACTGTCTGGAGTGAACAAATTCTCAACAAATTAAGCAATGTCTCTTTCTATATTGAGTGCTGTATGAAAGCAACGATAATCCAGGCATGTTACTTTTAGAATCCCTGAACCCCTCAGAGTCTTTAAATCAGTGAACATGCACAGATCACTTACAGAGTACCAGGCAGAGTAGAAAGCATGGGGGTGGGGTGAACATAACAAAGAAAGTGGTCACCAGGCAGCCCATAGTCCTGTAGGTTAAACAGATAAGATGCCCATTGTGATGGCAAGATGGGACACCCAGAGGAAAGAGATGAGTCCTTCTGACTGGAGAGAAATCAAAGACTCTTTCCTAATACTAATTCTTGCGTGGAATCCTTAAAAGGATAATTTTCCCAGTCTCGAATGTACATTTAACTGTCCGTATACATTAAAATGTTATGGAATTTGAAGCCAACTATTTTGTTACAGCTTTTCCAACAATAAATCTAACAAAGTCAAATATTTGGGTAATAATAGAATATTTTCTGTTCAAATATTTTTTATACCTGTTTGCTAATAAAAGTAGAACAAGTGGTGTTTCAAAATTAAGATTATAGTTGACTAAGAGCATGAAGGCACAATGCTTGCACCTTTTTTGATTTTTTTTCATTTTATAAACTTAAATATCTCTTTTTTAGCTCAAAAATCTCTATTATTACACTTTCATAACATTGCAAATTGAGCCATGTGTATTTCAGGACAAATATTGGAGGAAATGATGTTCAATCCCATTGTCTATACCATTTAAACAATGGAAGCATCAGGTAAGTAACAACATTTAGACAGCAAGTCAATATGGCTATGAAAGGTCTCCAATAATGAGCAAATTCAGAGCAACACACAGTTTGAGTATTTGGCTTTGTTATTGACAGAGGTTGTTTTCAATCACACCATATCTATTACCATATCAATCATTACTCTAAATGAATACAATGTTATCATTGACAAAGACATCACTTAAGTGGGAAAGTAAAGATTCGAAATAACAAAATAATGAAAGGTAGTGTTTTTTTAACAGCAGGAAAATGAAAAAAATATATACCTTAAGAATCTATTCACAGGAAAGAAATTGGGGACCAATATAAAAAAGCAAACATTTACTTGCTCACAAGGACCTTCAAATAGAGTACAATTAACATCACATTGTTGCCTATTAAAGTTAGCACAACTCGGTATTTTCTTGGGTATACAAATTAAGATATGGACTTGAACTGATAAAAATGATTTACATGTAGGATTAAAGTATCGGCAGCTTTATAGAGTGAAATGTCACTATTTCACTGTAGCTTCAAGTTTTACATTTCCTCCTTTGAATCCCTGTCAGCCTCCATGAACAGGGTAGAGTTTAATCAATGCTAGAGGTAGCAGGAGCATACCATTAACTATTTCTCTTGTTAACAATCAAACTGTGTTTAGTAAACATCATTAAGTAAAACAATGTCCATTTATATCCTAATTATCATATTACAAATTAAATAGGGTTCCCTGTTTTAAAAATGCTGTGCATTTAAGAGAAGCCTGCATTTCCACTGAATACACTGAAAGAAACTGTTTTATACTTACTGGTCTAGCCTAAATCATTTGGCTTGCAATAAGAAATTCAAAGATCAAGAAATTCAAAATCTTTAATTATCACACTGGAAACTATATATATAATTAAACATATACATAATAAAAATATGTATTTAATTCTGTGATGCAAAGCTTTTGTAGATTAAGACTGTGTGTGTGCGTGTGTATACATGTCTGTTAATGTTCTTTAAAGAGTTGGATTCAGTGTGCAATTTTTGTTCCACTGTAAAGAAACATCCTATTCAGATTCACCTTGATTCAGGAAAAACAAAAACAAACAAACAAACAAAAAAAGACGAGGAAGGAAAGGGTGCTGTATTGACAGAAAGAACGTGAGATATTTATTTAGGTGAGTTTGTTAAACTACTGAAACAATATCCAGGACATAGAAGTGGGGGAAAGATGGCATAATATGACAAAAGAAATCAAGAGCAACATTTCAAGCAGATCCAGCCAAATGAAGGACCTTGTGGATAGCAGGACACATGTGGCCATTAAGGAGAATCATACAAATGAGCGTAGGAAATGGCCGAGCAGTTTGGTGGGGGGTAGGAAGGGCGTGCAAAGTATGGAAGCAGGAAGGTCACAAGGACTGGTAATGGGAGGAAAGAGGCTTCTGGCAATCTACCTTTATCAGGACAATGATTTCCACTCCCCTAGAAATTGCTTCTCAGGCCTATAAAATATATGAGCTTTTAAGTAAAAAGGAACTTCTGTTGCTCCTTGTGAATGTTTTAAATGAGCAGGATGCATGTCCTCTTCAAAAGTTTTGAGAAAATACTTTAAATGGGAAGTGACTCTTCCTTTGAAGACAATTTCTGTAGGTGAACTTCCTTTTGCTGTTATGAAGATAGCATTTAGAGTCTTGCATGTAAACATTTTTGTGTAATAATGAAAATAACAGAAATTGGTACGCAAGTTTTTTTTCAAATATAAATTTTAATGTATGCGTTTTCACATGACACAAAAGGAAACAATGTATCTTCAACACGCAAAAACAGAAAGGGCAATTATCCAATATAGTTTATATTTGAAACCTTAGTGTTATGTTAAAACTAAATGCCTTTTTTTTTATTCTTTCATAACTCACTAGATCAGACATATCTCTCATAATTAACTCAGGTCAGAAATTTCATTCTCTTTCTTATTGTTACATGTCCCTCACCATACATCCTATATCCTCCTTGAATAGCAAGGTCATTGTCTCCTTGAATTGAATTATATAATGTAGACAAGGGTTGGACCTTAGAGCCTAAAATGGCATGGCTATTAACACCTTCGCGTTTGCTCCAAATACTAACACCTTTTACCTTTTATTGTAACTATATTTACAAACATATATTTTTTTCACATATTTCACAGACTAAATATTTTATCTAGGAAAGTAACAGATGATTTCTTTAATCAATGGGAATAGCACTACACTCTGGCATAGGACCTTCATTACATCACATTTTGAACCTTGATACAGTAAATAGAACCTTACAAATCACATTGCAAATAAAAACTTCTATTGTTATTTTATAAAGTATATAGCCACAAATTTCTGAAAGTTTTGTTAACACCAGAACAACATAGTTAGTATCTCCTTTTGGAAGGACCAATTTATCACCACCAGAAAAAGGTAGAAAATAACCCTGCAATTGTATTTTGTAATTTTAACACAGAAGCTTCAAAGATCAGATTACTCTACCAGAGTGAAATGAGCACAACACAGACAGATCCCTATCTGGTCACAATCTAGAAATAGAAACCAGGAGACACTGAGAGGGGTTTCTAACCAATGTGAAGGAAAAGGTTGCATATAGAGCTATTTTAATTCCCCCAATATAAAATAAAGAATTCATGAGAGACAAGTGGGTTTAAAGAAGACATGTGGCTTAAATGTAGAACAAAAAAAAAATTCCTAAAAATGAACAAAAAGTTAAAAAGAATCAGCAAGCAGAAAAGCATTGTTTTCTAATGGATTCAGAAAGAAATTCTTAAAGGGGCGCATTATAAACAGATCCGTCTAAGCCATAGCCAGTAGCTTAGGAAAAGGGAGAAAAGAAAGGTCTGAAAGCATTTGAGTAGCTCCCACATCTGGGCCTCAAAAATGCCACCTAACCACTAGCACAAGGCAAAAAATAACATGATAATAATAGTAGAACTAAAATAATTACTACATTTTTTTCAAGCAGGATCTTAGTGACCTAAACATTATTGTTTGCAAATTTATTTACTCATGGATAGTAGAGCTGAACAATCTCAGATTACTAGTTCTATCCCAATGCTTCAAATAAATATGGTCTTTGTGTCTTTGTTTTATAGAGGAAATAGCATGAGCCAGGGAGTTTTCAAAAATAATTATAACGACAAAAATAGCTACTCAGTATAGAGCTAATACTAATAACATCATTAAAACAATAAGAGCTAATACATATACCTATATAAATACATTTTTATTTAACGCAGTGAGTATGCGTTTTCAAAGGAGTAATTTTACCAGATAATTGCTTTACTCAGTTTTTACCCATCCCAGTTTCTCCTAATTACTATTTTGTCAGTATGCTGTAGATCTCTGCTCTGTAGGAATTTACCCAAAGCAGTTTGTGGAGGGTAATATGGTAGTTATTGTTAACTGGGGAAAGTTGTCATTTGAATAATCTGTCCTCATTTATTCTGTTCAGGTCACTCTGGATTTGTCTCAGATAACAGCATATAGTTGCCACCCACCCATGCTGTGACAAAACAGGAGCCTTTGGCACCCTATGAGGCATGTTGAGTACATGCCTCCTTCTAGTTCAAACTAAAAGTGATCAAGAGATTTATTTCTTTACTCTAGAAGTGTTTATTGACGCACTCTGCAGGGCAGTTTACATATGTGACTTATAAACTTCACAAGAGCCTTGGGAATAAATTCCTATGTCCATTTCGCAACGGAGGAAATTTAGCCTTAGTGAGGCAAGTGATGTGCTGATGGATATAAGCCCAGCAAGCGGGCACTGGGCTGCATGTGTTCATAGCCCACACCATCTCTGTCAGTCCATGCTGCCTCCCATCACCACTGTCAATCATTTCTAGGATTCTTTCGTCTCTTACCAATCTGATAACGCAGTTTTACAGTAAAAAAATTTGAGCCCAATGTCTACTCTAAGAGGAATATAAAAATACTAGAGGCCCATAAGAAATCTATGGATTACCATATATCTTTACAGATGTTTGAAAAATGAAGAGGAAGAAACTTTGGAATGACCAATATATAATTTTTGGATGAGTAATACAGTGTTAGTGAAATCACAAAATGTTACCACATTGTAAATAATAATAATTATATATACATATTTATATTTATCTATCCTATCTATCTATCTATCTATCTATCTATCTATCTATCTACTATCTATGTATCTATCTAAAGAGGTACAGATGCACGCTTTTTTTTTTGGTCCATTCCTTGAAGCCTTATACTGTTTTTCCTCTTCAAGATAAGATTTGTATTGTATGCATATTGCGGTTGAGAAAAAATGCTGTTGTATATCCTATTGACTACATGATGTAAGAAAAAGAAACCAGGCTTTGAAAACCTTACTTTTCAAACCTTACATAGTCACTATATTTCTAAAACAAGAGAGCTCTTCAGACAATCTCTTCAGACAACCCCTGGAGTCTCCTTTCCCATATGTGTAAAACTAAGCCGATACCTAGCTCTAGAGGTTATTGTGAAGACTGTGTAGCACATAGTAGGTGCACAATAAGGAGGTTTCTCTTCCCTTCTGTTGACTGCATCAGAAAAACTTCCTTGTTAGGCAGTGATTATCTTGCTCGGTGTGTTTCGGGTGGATCAGCAGAGGGGATTCATACAAATTTAAGCACTACCATATTGGGTTATCGGCCCAATTGACAGATCAAAAATTACATTGTGAACTTTTGGAACCAAGTTATCCAAAATACTGATTCTGACACAAAACCAAGAGATATAAACCATGTGGGGAGATGGAGGAAGGAAAACTGAAAGAATGAGGACCATTCGCTGCCATCATGGTGAATGTCCAAAGCTAAAGGAGTTGGGAATAACCTCCTTTTTCAAACAGAAGCAGCACACGTATCAGTGAAAAATCTTACCCAAGACATGGAGACACCTATGCAATTTAGTCTTGTTCAAAGGAACTCCTTGTTCCTTTGATTATTTGTTTTTTATGTTTACTTACATGAGTTTTTAGTTGGCGAGGAAAAGAGAAAGGGAAAACATAATAATTTATTTATCAATTTGTTCAAAACAATATATACGGAGAGTCAGCTATGTAGCAGACACCATTCAAGATATTAAGGTCAGCACATACCATTTAGTGACTTCATGGAGAATCTGGGAGTAATTAGAAAAGAAAAGAATCCCAAACTAGGGGAAACATTTATGTAAAGATGAATGGGTTCTTTACTTTTAGATAGGACTAACTTTTTTTTTTTTTTTTACAGAATTGCACCTAAATGCTCTGTTTAGAATAAGGTTTATAATTAATATAGTGTTCCATAGACATCAATTCTTAAATCTCAGTTTATAAACTCTAATCCCCACATTCTCAAATCATTTGCTAAGATTTTAGAAACATGATTTCTATTAAGGTCAGTGGGGATAGTGTGGCTTCAAACTCCAACCAGCGCTTTGAAAAATTACCCCTACTAAGTATTACAAGTCTTTCCAGCTGTTGATATTAATATTTACCAAAAGTTGAATTTGGAAAATGTTCACAGATGAAAACAATTTTATCAGAATTTTCTTTATCCTTCTTTGTGCATAAACTAGCACATTGAACCATTTGGAGGGTGTTTTCAAGTAAATTAAGTTCTTTTCATAAGTTAAAAAAGCACTCTTTTTAACCATTTAACAATTCTCCTGTAAACCAGAAAAATGTATACATAAAAAACAGCAACAAGTATTAATTGTATATATTCTGAAAACAAAAATATTAAAATATATCAGAAATTTATTTGTAAAAATTTATTACCCTTGAAAACCTTTTCCTGAAATTCCATGGGATTTCTACATATGGAAAAAAGGAACAAGTCATACAATATTCTTATGAAGATAATCTACTATGAAGGCAAAATCTAAGCAATCAGAGCCTTGCCCCCTTAAGATTAAGGCTCCTCAAAATAGGGAAATTAATGTGCTACATTAACATCAAATAAGTACATATAATGACTGTGATTACGAAGGATGACAAATGTTTTATTGTGAAATTTAAAAAGTTAAAGATATGTTACTAATCCAGGGTGTCTATTTTGCTCATTTCCCTCTCAGGGTAAACAGAGTGGTCCCTCCCCAAACAAACAACAGATCTAGTCGATCTAGTTGTATCATTTATTAATAGTAATTTAATAAAAATAATGGCAACACCCTTTTTGTTTTTATATCATAGATTACTGCTCACAAAGTATTTTCTTTGACTTACAGTTTTTCATTCAATTCTTTTAAGAACAACTCAGGCCATCACTTATGGCTGTGGTCAAGCAGTGCTCTCTGACAGGCTCTGATGCAAACATTGCACCTAGATTGAGCCAACCTGGGTACCACACCTCCAGGTCCAGCCTCCACCTCCCTGCCTAACCCAACAGTCCTACATGCTCCCTTGGCTTCCACTACAGGAGCCCTTAGCAACACATAATTATGAATGCTTCATTAATATTCATCTTCCCAACTGTACTGTATGTTTCCGGGCACCACATTTTTCTCCTAACTTAGCTTTCGGTAAATTTTGGTAGAAGGAGGTAATGGATCCTTAATTTTCAGGCAAAGAAACAAAGGTTATTGGGGAAAAAAGACCCATTTCTTAGGGCCGGCCGAGTGGCTCAGTTGGTTAAGAGCTCGCTCAAGAGTGCGAGCTGAGCTCTGAACAACGGCGGTTCGATGCCAGCCCGAGCTGAGTTGCCGTTGAGCTGCCAACAGGTGGCAGGATGGCTCAGCTAAAAAAAAAAAAACCCATTTCTCATACCAATTGTTAGTCTTTTAGCTCTTTGAGATGGAGTTGGACTTTGCTTCTCAATATGGAATTAATTTCACATGGGAACTGGTTTTATTGGGAATCCAATGAACTCAATTGATGTGATGAAAGAAAACAGAAATAAAGGAATGCATTAATTCTACCACATATTAATGTACTTACAGATGCCTAACAATTTTGCAATCTTATAATCTTTACATATACCCTAAGTCATCAGCCGTGGTCATTTGTATGTTGTGCTATAGTGTAAATTCTGAGGTCAAATTCTTTGGGGTGGTCACAACTTGGGTCTGAACTTAACTGTCTGACCTTGAACAATGTACTTAAACTTGTATGTGTCTCAATTTTCTCATTGTAAAACGTGAAAACTAATACCATCTTCTTCCTTGAATTACCATGAGGAGCCTTGAACTGATACACAAAATTATACAAAATAGAGTACTGAAATTTTCAATAAATGTTAACTGTTACTATTTTATATTTATTTTTCTCAGTGTCTGAAGAGTTCAAATGGCCCTCAGCTTGAACTACATCTTACTCTTCCAATGAGCTGCTAAATATTCTCTGAAAGGTAGTCAGCTCTATGCTGATTCTAGAGAAATCTGATACAGTTGTTCTTAGAGGCGGGATTTTCTATTCAGAACTTTTCTTTATAATTGTAAAATTGAGACACAGATTAATTTCATTTCATTCAAAGTTTTGGCAAGTTGTTTCTCCATTATTAAGGTAGAGACGAAGGTGGAGAACTTTTGTATCATCATAGATAAATTGTTTATGCCCATATTTCAAACTTAAATTAGTAAAATTCCATTTATTTTCAATTTGAATTATGTCTCTTTGAAAGCACATATTGATGGTTTAAAATAGTACCCAGCTTTTCTCTTCACCTTGAAATTACCTTCACTCAAAAGAAGCTAAGTTCACTCTGAATCTACATACAAACTTTAATTTGAAATGAAAAAAAGTCTGCATCTCCAAAGTTGCTACTAATAACTCACTTTACAGCCATATTTTTGTGAATCTTTTACTTCAATTTAGTCAAGATCATCTCATTATAAAAACTATTAATTAGTGTGAATCCCTTACCTTTTAAAACAACTTTTATTAGTCTGAAGCAACATGAAACATTATTGAGCTCAATTTTGTCTTTAAATTGAGTGAGTGGTAAGTAGTTAGTTCAAGATTACCAAAAGATTCTTGGACTAAACATTTTATCTTTGCAATATATCTGTGTTGCATTTTGGAAGATACTGAAGCTCCTGAACAATTTAAATACCCTAATTAAAATTTTAGAACTAAAACCACTCATCTGGATGTATGATCTACACTGCATGAAGCAGCTGGATAGTCTGAAACATCTGTTTGACTGGTGTTTCATCTCATCTAGATACAGTAATACCTTGGTTTGCGAGCGTAATTCGTTCCAGAAGCAAACTACTCATGTTGCAAGACATCGCTCGTTTACCATGTTAAATGTATTAGAAATGTTTGCTCGTCTTACGGAACACTCGCAAACCACGTTACCCACAATCCTTGGTTTTACTGTATTTGACTTTACATAAGCCTATTATTAAATGCTGTTGATCACCTGAGGATATAAAATAAATTTATTTTAGATAGAGTAAATAAAAGTACAAGTCAGATATTACATCCAATGGAGTTTGTTGTAATCACAGGACAATGAATTAAGTGTACAGGATTCTTTAATGATGAAGGGAATAGAATAAGTCATTGTCTTTTTTAGGATGATGAATATTTGTTCAGAACTGTCAGGAATACTTACGACATACTATGTCATGTTCATTAAACATGTTATACAGCAGTCTGTCAGGGAGAGAATCAAAAGACCTGCTAGAGAAAAATATGCTTCACAAGCAACAGAGGTCATCATTAATTCAAAAACGGAATACTCCATTCAAAACAATATTTTTTCTGCTCACCCAGTCCCCAACCTTCAAAATTCAGTAAAGATGACATAACATACAAAGTGTAGCATAGATAAAATCCAAGATTTTCCCTTGAGACATATTAGAAAATTGGAACAGGATGGTTACATTCCTGATAGCTGAAACCTTGAATACACAAGATTATCAAAAAAAAAAAAAAGAAATATATATATATATATATCATATCATATCATTTATGGCTAAAAAATAATTAGTGACTAGCCAGCATTGACTCAATCCACTATTCCACAAATTATTATCATCATCCTAAAATGTTGACAGAAATGGGAAGAAGAAAATAAAGGAGGGGGAGGGGAGGGCAAGAAAAAAAGAAAGCAGGTACTTGTTAAGACACCCAGAGCAGAACACAGACGGAGCCTTCATTATCTTTCATTATTTTCATTATTCTTCATTATCACAATCTGTTGAAGAATAAATAATGTGAGGTAGCATACTTGTAAATTTAAAAGGAAAGTAGAAGACAACTATTGTACTTGTTAAATAAATTTACTTTGTCAAAGTTGTTCTGTTCATCTTGAATTTGTATATCCTGATCATAGAATATTTATAACTTGTTTCTTTAGCCAAATATGATTTACATGTTTTGGAAAAATCATTTCCTCTGCTTTCAATTTTATCTTTAAATTCTAGAATGATGGCTAATGTCCTTGAGAGGTTGAAAAGCAACCTAGCTAGGGTTATTTTTACTTCTTATTTTGTTTTATTTTTTGGATGTCAGAATGGGATTCTTTGGCAGGGGAGGATACAATCCCTGTGAGCAGAGCACACCATTGCAGGGGTTTGTGGGGGTCCGAGGGTTGCATCTGTGAAGAGCTATTTAACAGCGGCTAGAAAGTGCTAGTAACATCTCTGTTTCTTAACAATTGTTATTTTCTTTGTCCTGACAAGACTCACTACAGTGGCGAAAGTTAAAAGACCTAGATTTATTTAGGCCACCCACCAATCCTAAGAATGTGGACAATTTTAACTAAAGTTTGCTTTTTCTGATCTGAGAGTGGAGGTAATATTTTTCCTACCCACAAAATCAATTTATCAGAGATGATGTTGATATGAGTCATATACAAATACAAATACTATTTCAAAATTTATCTGTAGTCACAAACCTTTCTCTTAAAAGACATAATATACTTCGGGTTGATATACATTTTACGTTCTTCAAAAGATCTCTAAGTGTTTTCTACGTATTAGCTTAACATTTTGAATGGTGTACAGACTGAATGTATTATGTATATCTTGAATTTGCAAATAGAAAAAGACATGAAGTAGAAACCATTTGGTAAATTAATGAAACATTTAACAATTATACAGATTTTGTGACTCTAAATCAGTACATTAAGGCTTTTGATTCACTTATCTTTAATTCATGTGCAGCTCATTGATGCAAATGTTTTGACTCTATCATTTCTATTAAATCAAACATAGGGTCCATTAAAGACTACATGTGACCTTAGGGCCTTATCCGACTTTTTAACTTAACTCAAATGATGTTAATGATGGAACATACTCTCATTTCCTGCAAATTTTTCAAACCCTTTCATACTATTGCTTAGGAGAATGAGTGCTCAGTAGACAACTGGTGGCAATTTTTAGTACAAAGAAAACTTGGGTGGTATGTATTTGCCTATCTAATTCACCTGATTAGCATAGAGACACTTTCTATAATTTATTTTATTTTGAACTATAAAATGCATAATAATATATAGAAAAAGAATAATATCAATAAGCAACACCAAGAGAATGTTATTATTACTAAAAGTACATGTACATGCTGATCTATATTTTTCCAGACATTTATAACTATGTGTATATATTTTATGTGGTTATGTTTTACAGTATGCTTTCTTACTTAACAATAAATTGTGAACATTTCCCAAATAAATAAATATATTTCTTCAAAATCACTTTTATTAATCTCTAGTACTTTAGCTTATAAATAAATGAAACACAATTTTCTCACTCACTCTCTACTGAAGGGCCTTTATATTAGTTCTAATTTTATTCATTAAGCGATGCTACAATAATTATATTTGAGGTTAAATCTTTATTCTAGTATTTCACTGCCTCCTAGGGAGAGATTGCTAAAAATGGAATCACAGAGTTTTCAAGCTTTTGGATATATATTGCCAAAGTGACTCAGAGAATGGCTTCATGTAGTCTATGGATTGGCTTTTCACAATCTCCATATTCCAGGATAACCCTGGTTTAGTCATTCTTACATTAAATCTTTTCCAAATCACTGAATGATACATGGTATCTTCCTGGAAATTGCGTCTTTATATATTCAGTATGTTTATGGGCTATTTTTTTTTTTTTGAGGTCAGTGTCACTGGCCCTCATATGTGGGACCGAACCGGGGCCGCTGGCTTCCCAAGCCAGCGCTTAACCACCGCTCCACTCGGCCGGCCCTATGGGCTATTTTTATATCTTATGCACAGTTCTTACTCATGTTCATTTTTTCTGCTAATAGGAATTTTCACTTTTTGTCTTGATTTCAAGTATTCTTTATAATTTAAGGATATTGACCTTCTTCATGTTTAAATTTTAAAATCTTTTTTTTAAACTGTGTAATTTTTCTATATGAAAATTTACAGTGTTTGGAAAAGATTTCACCTTTTCTCTCTTAAGATTTTTTAAATTGTGTAATTTTTTTATATGAAAATTTACAGTGTTTGGAAAAGATTTCACCTTTTCTCTCTTACGATTTTTTAGTTAGGTCTGAGAGATCAACTGACATCAGACTGGAGAAAAGTATACAAATTCATATAAATTTCGCATGACATGGGAGCCCTCGGAAGGAGACGAAGCGAGGCCCAAAGAAGTGTCAAAACCTAAATACTTTTATACTAGGTTGAACAAAGAGAAGCAGTGTTCTTTTTTTTTTTTAATTAAAATTATTGGGGTGACAATGGTTAGTAAAGTTACATAGGTTTCAGGTGTACAGTTCTGTAATACATCATCTATATATCACATTGTGTGCTCACCACCCAGACAGTTCTCCTTCCATCACCATATGTTTGATCCCTTTACTCTCATCTACCATCTCCTTCCTCCCTTACCCTCTGGCAACCACTAAACTATTGTCTGAGTCTTATGAGAGAATTTCATGGCCATGAAAGCTAACAAACCACCCATCCACCTCATAATTATTCACTGTTTCCAGAAACCTGGATACCAACCAAAAACAGATGACCACTTAGCCAGAGAGGCTTCTTGGAATTCCTACTTTCTGTCTTTCTTGTCCTCCTCCCCTCTCAGGAATGTTCCAGGTATATGGATGTTCCCAGTGTGAGGATTCTCTCTCACCAACACAGCGAGGTGTTGAGCAAACACCAGATGCAATTAAAAAACATGGAGGGCCAGGCCAGAGTCAGGCCTGTTCAATAAACTGACAAACAATTCTCAGTAGCCACTATGGCAGTCCCAGTGTCCTAGCAGACCTGGGGACATTGAGATGGACAAGCCAGGTGGGTTAAGTATGCACATTGACCCTGATCACCCCTTGTCGAGACCATGATACTATTATGTAATTGCAAAAGGGGTAAGCTATAGAGACAGGCACTATATACTCATTCTGGCACTTAGTAGCTATATGCTGTGGGCAAGCCACTCAAAGTCTCTCTAAGCTTCAGTTTCTTCATCAGTGAAACTGGGTTCCTCTTTTACATTTCATTGCCATATATATATATATCTTTGTCTTGTCAAAGTGTATATTGATTTATTCAGATATATAACGAGAGATGACAATGAGGCAGCCATTATTCTCAATGCTGGAGTTACATCAGTTTCTCTTACACTCATTAGACTGAGTTACTTGATGGCAAGAAGCAATTTATTATATTTTGCTGTTACCAACTCCCAGCACCAACTATAATGTCTCTACCAAGAGGTCAGCAAATATTTAACACAGGAATTTTCCTAACTACAATTGCAGCCTCAGGCATTCCAACACCGCTGAGTTTTCCACGCAAAGTGAGAGATACTCGGATGCTCTTCCAGGACCTAAAACGTCCAGGGCTCTCAGTGGAATTCCATTTGTTGTTTGGGATGATACTATCCTTGGCAGTATTAAGGCCAAGGATAGTGACTGCACAAGGAACAGAGAGGAGAAGGAAAGCTGTTTACATCAGGTGCTGTGTTTCTTACCTTCCCTACACTTTCGGGCATAGAGTTGAGATATGCACACACCCAGGTGAGTTGCACAGCAGAAAGCTTTGATACTCTCTAAAGAACATGCATGTAGCCATGGGAATGTGTCTAGGAAATGAGAACATTTGCCTGTTGCGAGCTTCATAGGAAACTACTGAGGGTAAGATGATGACGTTTGCCTTGCCCGTCAGGAAATGCAGATGAAAGGGACTGTGCTACCACTATGTCTGGATGAAATACGGGGCACCCTCTGGGTTTACAGACTCAGGGCTCCCAGTTTTCAGTATTTATTATCAACATGACATGTGCTCAATTGATTGATGCTCCTCTGAGTTGCTTCAGCCCCATGAGCTTTGTTCCCTTGGCTGCTATAGTTATATAAATGGCCCTAGGCTGAGAACACAAGCTCTTTGTTAAAGGGAAAGTTAGCAAATTAAAGAAAGGTGCTAAAGACAAACCAGGCCCCTAATATAAACTTCCTCTCTGAGATAATGAGAAGAGCTCAAAGATTTGGGGGAGGAAGCAAAAGGTGACCTCTTGGTTGTCCTGGGTTAAAATTCATAATTTTTATGTTTGCCCCATTCTAAGGATCTTTATAAATTTCACTCCTGAGCATACATTTATGCACTCAGAAAATGATTTAATGTGAGATTCGATGTGGAATAATTTGAAGGTGAATGCAAGGACTCTTCTTGATATCAATGTTAATATTAAGAGCTAATGTTGGTAACACAGCAAACATGGAAAAAGAAAAATCTAGAAAGTGTTGACAGCTGCCCAAAGAAATCTCTAATCTTCAGAGTCCCCTATGTCAGAAACCAAGTATTATGCTTAAGGACAGAGAACTCATATGCACAAAATATACAAGGAAACCTTGTTTCAGATGGTTAGATTCTTCTATCATGCACAACACATGGTTTACCAAGTGTTCCTAAAATATAATACTGTAGTAACTAGCACAAGGTTGAAACCAGCAACAACACGGGAATACTTAATTAATGGTTATAAAAGTATAATGGGTACGATCTTAGATCTTCCTAAGAGCCATTTCCTAGCCAAACACAACTGTTGGTCAATGATGAAATGTTGGCTGTTGCTATAACATGTTTCAGAGGAGCCACTTGGACAAGTGGAAAAGGCAGTCAAGGACTTGTGAGCCATAAAGAAACCCTTCCCCATTTAGTTTTGAACATCGTGTTTTTTGATAGTGTGTGTGCTCCTGCACGTGTATATATTTGTGCATTTGCTAATTAAGGTATTACCCAAACTATTCGAACAGTGACTTTGAAAACAAAATTAAGCAACGGGTACTCAAAAATAAATAAGTACTAATTCTTTACATAGCCTCCAGTTGTGGTATGTATTCTTATAATACTTTCTTAAGAAACTATCTAAAGAATTATAAAGAAAGTTTTATGTTAAAAGAGATTTCAGGAGGGGGGTGGTAGAAGAGGGTAAAGGGGGTCAAACATATGGTGATGGAAGGAGAACTGACTCTGGGTGGTGAGCACGCAATGTGATATATACACGATATAGAAATGTACACTTGAAACCTATGTAATTTAACAAACCATTGTCATCCCCCCCAAAAAAAATTAAATAAATAAATAAATAAATAAATAAATAAATAAATAAATAAATATATTTTAGAGACTACATAACAATTTTACTAGGGTGAACTTGTCAGACTCAAGTCATAACCTTAATCTTCTTTAATTGCTTAGGAGATTTTATAGAAATTCAACTTTATTTTAAAATTGTTACTTTTTAATTCAAAACATATAAATCACTATTTGTTAACTCATACCTTCATAGACTGCACCATATTTCCAACACACTGCCCTTTTACACAGGTAGTCAAGAAAAGAGCAGATTAATTTCCAGTTAACATATTCACTGAAGAAATTTCTGAGTCATCTGTTCCTTTTCCTCATCTTTTCTCCTTGTTTTGCAATAGATCCTCATTGACCATAAAGGTAGGATTTTAAGCTGATACATGCATGTAGTAAAGAGGTATCTTCCTTAGTTATGAAATATTGATACTCTCTCTCTGTATATAGATATAGATATACAGATATATATCTATATCTGTATATCTATATATCTATTTATCTATATCTTTTATTGACAAATTAATTTACCTTTTATTCTTAACCACATCCCACCTCATTTTATACTGTGGTTGTGTGGTTTATATAAGAAAAGCATCCCTTGTAATTTTAGAAGCAGCTAATATTTACAATATTAAGACATGAAAGTTCTCCATAACTTATAGTCCTTTATGTTAGAAGGTATGTTTAGTTTTATCTACAATAGTTTTATCTGAAAAGACTCAAAAGTGTTTCCTTCTCAATGTTGGGTAAAGACAACGCCCGTCTAGCGTGTAGCTGACAGGATCTTTTGCACAGGGGTGTCCACTTGCCATGTCGTCTCCTGATACAAATGTTTAGCTTTAGTGTGAATATTCCAAAGCTTTCTTTCCCGACAACCCTCCATCCTTGCCATGTGTGGGGATGTGCCTCAAAAGTCCTTAAAGTACCTCTTCTGACAATCTTGCTTCAATAGATTAACTCCAGTTCTAGTTCACATGGGAGGATCTTGCTATTTTAAGTATAGTTTAAAAGAAATAATGACAAAACTACAAAAGACTAGTCCAAGAAGCAAGATTTCCTAATCACCAGTTGGCACAAATGGACTCAAATTCACCATGAGCCTAGGAAGGGAATGATAACTCTGAAAAGAAAAGAGGAAACACACCTCAAGGTGAACTGTGGAAACTCTTTTTTTTTTTTAAATGGGTCTTTT